>OX235279.1:162840336-162877361 GCA_944472155.2 Trichobilharzia szidati | reverse complement strand
GGAGGCCGCGCGTCAGGCCTTCGAGTCGCATCCGAAAGGGAAGCGGCGAGTGGGACATCCAAGGGTGACATGGAGGAGATCGTGTGAAGAGGAGTTGAAACAGTATGGATTAACATGGATGCAGGTGAAAAGTACAGCAGAGGACAGAAGCAAGTGGAGACGTACAGTTGAAGCCCTATGTTCCTCTAGGAACCCAAGGGAACAATAATAATATATAATAATAGGTGTCTGCTCAATGTGTTGAAAAGTCACAAACTGGTAATTTGCATCCACAGAATCGGTGTTCGAAAACAAAACAGGTTAAGATAAACTTCACCAGTTCCCAGTTGAGAATGTATTATCTACAACAGATATATCCACCAGGGAACAGATATGTCCACTCGATGTGTTTAACAGTCACAAACTGACAGACAGGTAGTTATAGGTAGTAATAGTCAACAAGATTATATACACAGGCTCAGTGTTCAAAAGTTAACCAATTACAGACATAAGTATTAAACTTGGGCATTGTGGTAGAGTCCGAATAGCTCAGTGGTAACGTCTCTGACTGCAGCACTGGGTGACGCGGGTTCGAATCTCAGAAGGGACATGAGTTCCTTCAGGGTTGCAGATACGTCTTGCTGATGAGTGCCAACTGGCACGAAACCTAGGTCCAAGGCTTCCTGCCGATTGCCTCCAACTATCTAATATCAAATCAATGTGCACCGTGATGGTGAGCTACCTAGAATGGTGGCCACATTGCAAATACCTGACTGATAGAATTCAGTCTGCACCAAAGAAGGACTAGATACGTCACACTAGTTAATAGTGTCCAATCACAGTATAACTTCATTATGGGTAAGATTTTATTTTGATTAATCAAAATAAAATAAATAAAAAAATAAACCACTTACAATAAATTCTACTACTTTCTGGTCAGAAACACCAGAGAAATGAGAGTTTTATCGCTGAAATCAGTTAGAGTCAATCAATTCCTCCCCCTAGTACATCTATGTTGAAATTAAATAGAAATGGGGACAGCAGTGGGGGGAGGCAACCGTGACGAACACTACTGGTTGTCGCCACTTCAGATGACAGCCAGAGAAAATATCGATTGGTCAAAGCAGAAACAACACACCATTAGGTAAATGACAATACCTTAATCAATCGTCATGCAAGAGAGAGAGAGAGAGATGGAGAGACAACACAAAGGACTGATATAAATCAATTCGCACGATAAAAATTATTATCAGAATGATAAATTCTGATCTTCTATTTGTCTTACCTTTTTTCCTTTTTCTGTTTGTTTTTTCTTTGCTTCACAGTTGGAAAAATATTGCGATCATAGTTCTTTGTGGGCTCGGAATACTGATCATCATTTGGATAGTCAATTGTTTATTTGGATTTTGTAAATGTTTTTATAAATGCTGTTGTTGTTGTTGTCGGAAAGACAAAAAGTAAGAGTGAAAATGAGATGACTTTATATTCTTCTTCTTCTTCTTCTTCAATGGTCTGTTTGCTCACTTTCTCCTACTCATTGTATTTTACTTTACTCAACTTTACTTTAACTTACTTCACTCAACTCAACACTACTCTACTTTGTTTCAATCCACTACAATGTACTCAGATCTACAGTACACAACTTCACTTACCTCTACCATAATCAACTCTTCAAATACTCACAAAGATTCAAGTCCACTCTACTTTGCTGAACTCCACACTATTCAGCTCTTCTACACTCTAGTAAACTTCCGAAGGGCTAAAGTCGTCTCTATGTCACCTTAATAAACTCAACTTTGCTCTACTTAATTGTACTTCACTCCATTCTACTGAATACTGCTTTAATAAACTTTACTCCATTCTGTTTTACGCCAATACACTTCACTCTAATCTTGTGAATCCCACTGTACTAAACTCTATTATACTCTGCTGTACTCCAATCTACTTAACTCTGATTTACTCTGCGCTAGTTCGCTATACTTCACTCGACTTCGCTTTACTCTACTATATTCTTATGTGTCCCAAAATATTGTTTTTATACTTTAATATTTTTCATGACCAAAAAGCTTTCATCTAACCAAGGAGCGTGATACTTATATGTTGAATTTACACTACTCTAAGCTAGTATTATTACTATTAGGCCCTACTTTATTGTACTCCACCCTACGCTACTCAACTAGACTCAACTTTACTCTGCTGCACTCCGCTCTGTTTTACTCCATTGTATTCTATCAAACTCCACCTTATTCTACTCCAGTCTACTGTATTCTACTAGATTCTGTTCTACTCCACTTTGAATTTTCTGAAGCAAGTGGGTTGATCTTTTGGCGTAAAGCCACCAGCCTCATGCTGAACCTGCCGTCTTTTTCCGCGGTTTAGGGCAAGCTAGTAAACTAGTGAAGCCTAATCTATCCTAACCAAGTCTCTTTAGCTTTATTGGATTCTAGCCTACTCTACTCAACTGTATCTAACTGAACTACACTTCGCCCAACTCCGCTCAACTCTACTTAATCCCACTTTATCCTACTTAGCTCCACTCCACTCCACTCAACTCTAATTTACTCTATAACACTGCACTAGACTACATTCTCGTTTACTCTCCACGATTCCTATTCAGAGAATATACATGTATATTTTTATATTTCAGTATTCTTCATGAATAAAGAAACTTTTATGCAAACCAAAATGCACACTACTTATATGTCGACATATAAGTAGTAATAGAAGTGGCTAGCTATCCATGTGTTTGTAAATATACATTCAGATTATAAAGATACAAACCATTCAGAGGAATAAACATTTTCTTTTCTGTAAAAGAGGAAATGGAGAGAAACTACACTATTCTGTTTTTGTTCATGTTTTCTCTTTTAACTTGACATATTTTGTTTCTCAATAAAAAAATGAAGCGAAGTTCTTTGCTTTGACAAAGCGATTTTTCTTTCCAACAAAATATTTTTACAATTGAAAATCCTTAGAGAGATATGCAGAAATAAAAAAAGGTTTTTGTGTGAAATTTTGTTAATATTTTTCTCTAGAGAGGTTAACGACTGAATCTCTGTTTATTGAATCAGCACAACGCACATGTGTAAATCGGAATGACACAACGCCTATTCCGGAGATATGGAAAGTTGGAACAAACAACAAGGGGGGTGAGAGACAGAGAGGGAACAGAGGGCTCCAGTCGAATCATATCTCCATTCATCGTCTTCTCTGAAGTCTTTATTTAGCTGGTTCCACGATTACCCGTAATCTCTCATTTCCTCAGCCTCGTACGGTTTTCCCCATGTCACTTTCCAATCCACAACCACCTTGTGGTTCCACAATTGGTTTCCACTTGGGAATATGTGTGGTGCGTGATTTCACACACACACACACAGACACACAGTCTCTTCAGCACATGTCCAACTCATCTACATTTTCTTCTTGGTGTTTTTGTTCAGTGGTAAGTTTTATGGTTGGCTCATTTTACAGAGTTGGTTTTCGCTAGTCCCTTCTTGTGCGTACTGATAAAAGTCTGCAGGACATTGCCGTATAAGAGAAAGAATGTCAGAGGGCCTTCCAAGTAGGATTCTGAATGAGACTGGAATTGGCTGGAGTGGCATTTAAACCAACCAACTAATTCTCTTAGAGGTAAACTATGTCAGCTGAAGGACCCAATAAATCCAATCAAGGAAAATCACATATCATTTACCAAATACCAATATATAATGACTGTTAGTGATGTCAGTTATTTGAGTTACACTAGTGGATGGGGTCAGTTAGATTATCAGGGGAATATCATAATTTAGCTAAACCTAGAATGATTGACCGTGCTAAGCTAGAAAACCTAGAAAAAACAAAGCTCGACCAATGCATTGCATTCACTTGCATATAATCATAAAACAGGTTGGTGGGACAAGGTGAGAGTATTAGAAAGTAATATAGTCAGTTGGAGAAAGACAGAGGTTGACCACTGACTGAATCTTTATCTATCGAATCAGCACACTGCACACGTGTAATCGCAATAACGCAACGCCTATACCAGATATATGGAAAGTGGCAAAAAGGGAGAGGTAGAAAGAGAGAGAATACACACATATATAAGACAGATTATGTAGCCATGTGACCTAATTGATATGATGATTATGAGTGGAAATAATTTATGCTGGAAAGCTTGTCGTCTAGTCGTGAATACTGCAACATCATTGTGTGTGATGCTTTAAAATAAATATGCAACTGTAGCACACAGTATGCTATTGATAAAACAATTAGCAGTACAAATAAAAATATATAAATATTATTTACAATTATCCGGTGTCACACTGGAAACGATAACTATTCTAGGTTGTGGGGTGGAGTTGGAGGCCATGAAAGGTATAGGGAGTGAACAAACTTGTCTTCTGAACACAGAGATCGGGTTGGAAACTGTTTCTATGGCAACTGCCTCACTCGCTTATGTTTAGCAATCTTGAAGAAGTATAAACTTAAGGAAGTGATAAGTGGCACCTTGTATACAATCACTGGTGGTAAAGGTTGAATTTTTTTTATTAATCTTGTACCCCGCATCCATCAGAAGATGTGCCAGCCAATATTGGAATAGCTGACTGACTTTACGACTCCTTCATGTAACTAATCATGTTGGACAATGCTCAAGAAGACGACGGTGGGCTTGTTGAGTGAATCGTCCTACAACCTGTATAACTGTCTCAAAAAGAACAGTTAAAATTCATAAATACACAATGTAGTGGCCAGACTCAGTAGCTTATCCTCAACCTGCATCGGAATTACACAACGAGTGGTGAATTTTAAACATAGTTTTGAAGGGTAAGGAATGCGTTAGTTAATATTTTTCTGAGTTTCACTACCACTAATTCTCTCAAAGGGCAAATTCATACATACATATTTTTCTTCTACACACTATGTAAGCATGTCTCTCTCTGTCTATCTGTTCTCATCATAATAAGGATTATCATCGATGATAGTAGGAAGCCTTGTTTTACACTCTTGTCTTCACTGCGAAGGCTCCCTTGAATTCTCCGTTGCGGATCACTTGGCATACGACAATGTCCAAATTACTTCGCTGTCAACTCTGTCGATGGCCTCTACGCCTAACAACTTCGTTATTACTCACTATGTGATACCATTTACTACGCACGACAGAGAGAGAACTCAAACATATTCCGTGACTGGTCAAACACACCTAGAAGCCAGTCTTTACTCATTTCTTCCACTTCCAACGGTCAATACAAGTACACACATCCTTTGATCGATAGCTGGATGGATGTCACCGAGATGACGTGAATTGGCAAACTGCACAAAGACACTCATCGCCCTGCCAACTGAACCAACCATCAAAAACACGAATTGAAATCAAAATAAACAAGGATTTTAATTCAATAATAATTTTTACAAATGACCACCTTCATCATCACCACCGCTTGATGACATCAGAAGGCGAGGGTAAAAGAAGAGAAGAGCACAACAGAGGGAGAGAGAGTGGCAAAAAATAAATGAAGGAAGCAGAAAGGACTGAGGAATGTTTTTTTTTCATTAAATAAATCGTTTAAACAATAGTCGAGGAATTTTATTTGACATCAGGGTAGCATACTTCCCTTTAGAAGACTCATTCAGAGCAGACACCACATCATCGTAACTTGGCAACTTCTCCACCCGTCCATAGCCAACCAATGTTGGTTTTGAATGAAAAATCATACGATGAAGCAATTCGCGAAGATCATCTTCGGTGACTTTATCTTTTTGAGACAGAGAGAGTGAGAGAAAGGAGAAAACACAAAAACAAGAATGAAACAGAATGTGAAATACAAAGCTGGTTAAGTTAGCTAATTTGATAACGAAACGTTCGGTGTACCGCACCGAAGCAGTTCGCTCCGTCCTGTGAGTGAAATATGCTCATTGAAAGTGAGAGACATGAAAAGGCAAGGTGTCTTTGATCATAGGAGTCTGGGTTCTATCTCCCAAGTTAGGTGACTTAGACATTTGTCACGAATGTCATCTTAGAGGCTTTTGAGCCGATCTCTGTCCACTAGCCTTGGGACTGGACGGAAAAAGCGGAAACGCAGCCACGCCATGACGCGTGACACCGTGAGATGAAGGATATTAGTAGTAGGTTAGCATGATCAGCTGGCGTACATCACACCTTCCCTGAGTGGGCAGGGGGTTGTCCGAGAGATAGTTTGTATCAATGGCTGGCTCGAAACCTTATCACATGATATGGCCAAAAGTCACAATCAATGGCAATCAAATTTCCCTCTTTCTTCTCTTTTTGAAAGTAACATGAAGTGATGATGAATGTTGAATGATCTTGACAAGTATGCTTGCTTTTTAGATGACGTCTCTCATTTCTTCTCTCACCAGTTTATTTACATATTGTTGTGTGGGACATTTCCTGGTGACCATGATGTAACAGGTCTGTTTTTGTGATTTTTTTCAGTCCTTTACATTCCAGGTGGAACATAGGGCTTCAAGCTAGAGGCTTGAAGTTTCCGTAGCAGTGGTGATTATTTTCACAGGATGGGGTTGCTAGCCTCATGCTCAACCTCCCCTCTTTACCAGTCTTATTATTGGCTTAGCGAGGTAGAGGAGTGCATCGGTCAGGGATCGAACCCCGGACCACCCGCATGGTCGGCGAGCACTTTACTGCTGTGCCACCGACGCGTTTTTGAAATAAATCAGAATAAATAAATTACCAGCCAAGCTCGCTGACCATTTAGCCCCTTCGGAACGGCAGAATCCAATGGCCCGTTAATACGAAGTTAAGATCCACTAACACGTTGTTAGTGATGAAAAAATCCTTAACAACCTCGCCTAATCGGTCAATTAGGCCGGCAAATTAAGGCTAAGAATCCCAGCCGATAGATAGCTGGTAACTTGGCGTGCGGATTATCGGACTTACATATCGTAGTCACACAACGAGCTACAATGACTGGAACGAATATGTTCCTGGATGACCCCACCATACCAGAAAGGTTGTCTAAATAGAGATTAGACTAAAAGCAATCACCAGCGTCTAACCATATACTACTAACTGGTCGAGATGAGTAGTCGCATACCATCATTCATCCATCGTACTGTACTGGTTGCTAACCCAACCAGGCCATCGAAGTGATTTAAACACCAGGCGGCTGTTTTGCTTGTCTGGCGCCAAGCTCCTCGTCAGAAGTGCATCCGGTTCAATTCAGCTCAGAGAGAGAGAGAAAGGCGAACCAATTCAAACCACCGAAATTCTGTATTAGTAGTATATAATTTTATGCAAACATGCTTATTTTCTTGACTAACAGTTGTATGATAGTATCACGCAGATCAAATAATGTCTGTATGATCTGAACAATTTTGGTTTCACAAGAAAACGTGGTGAGTTTTCACCTCTTTGAACTATTTGTGGACTGAAAATTGCGATTTACTCGGTAGGACCTGTAAATTTGACTCATACGTAGGCTATACTATGTTTGTAATAGGGTTTGTGATTGAAGTTGCAAGCCTCTAGCGGATCGGGGAATGTAACCGCAGTGAGATATTTCCCTCAAATAACTATAAACAAGTCGGCTATGCTATCTTTCAGCTTTGGAGAGTAGGCGGGGTGGTTAGAGTACATTCAGACGTCCAAAGTCAGCAGTAAGATATTAATGCGGACTACTCAAAATAGGTCTTGTGTGACCGATTTCAAGTAGTTATCTCCCCTGGCTCCACGGAGGTCAAGAAACACAATAACGCTCCTTTAAGTTTCAGTTGCCTTCAAAAAGAAGACTGGCAATCCCACCCATCGCTACTGGAGCCTCAAAGCACCATAGCGAGGACTCAATGACTGACTGGTTTCAACATAGCACTTTGCACAGAAGTACAGCAGTTCGAGTTGCCACTCTCCTTGTAGCACACCACCGAAGACAAAAGAGGCGAGAAAGAGATTCAAAAGAATGATAATAAGCACAACTGTGAGGGATAGGGGATATGGAAGATTACAAGGAGTGAATGCATCTGAACCGGCTGACAACAATTTTCAGCCAGCTCACCAACAGTCCTCAGTCATCGGTTCTTAGAATCCCAAGGACCCCAACCAGGTGGGCAGGCAGTCTACACCTTATTACATGACTGGTTGGTTGGCTCAAACGAACTGTCAAAGATTTCATGGACTGATACCAGTCGTGTTTTGGTTTGACCACCACTAGATCTTTTGCAAACTGATCGTCAAGGAAGACAACGGCTAGGCTAGTGTAAGACGTGCTCTAGCCATCTCAATCAATACAAATGCATCACAACCTCATCTACTGACTTTTCTTCCTACGTAACACTCGACGCCTAACCTCAACATTATTACTCATCCTATTATACCGCCACCTCACAAGGGAGATAGAATGCAGACACCTATAATCACAGATAGCTAACTAACCTTTTCATATCTTCCACTTTTCATTAGCATGTCTAACAGTCATAAAGGAGGCAGAAGTGAACTGCTGCTGCTGTTGTGCAGTGCACACGTCCTTCGATCGATAACCAGCAGGTTATCATGTCAGAGATGGTCCAAGTTGGCAAATGGTACATAAGCCTACTGTATCAATGCTGACATCTCTTCAGCGACCAGGTGTTCTCCTCAAACGACCACCAGCAAGACAGTTATGTTGCCTCCCCATTGTGGGGACCATGAGATGGAGAAGTTAGAAAAGATAGATTCCGAAAATTAAACAGCCTGACTTATCTTGAAGCGGCAGTCCGTCGCCAGCGATGAGCATCACCTTAAAAATGGGACAGATGTTTGTATATATTTATGTGTCTGACACGTCCCGTGAGGTCAATACAACACAGTTAATGCTCCCTAAAGTCTGAGTTGTCTTCAAGAAAAAGAAGGCTAACTGTCCACTTATTGTTACCGCAACCTCAAAGTTTAACACTAAGGACCCGATAAATAATGAAATAGTATAAAATAAACAAACTAAACTTACTTATCTGATCAACCCAATAATCTGGTTCACGTCTACAATTGGCTGTTAACATTTGACGTGCAATATCCTCGAAACTGACAGCACGTGTCTCCAGATTCATCAGAAGCATCGACTTCAACTGGTGTTTAGCTCGGGATAATTCTGTCGGATTGATGGAAGCTACTGCAGTGTGACGTAATTCATCCAGCAGAGTGTAGACTAAACGATCCAAATAGGGGGGACATGAACTCCCAGTGATTGTAAATAGACCTGAATCACTATAAGCATGATTCTCCGCTTGAGCTGAGTTCACCCAATGATGCCTAATGAGAAATGGAAGGGGAAGAAAAATAAACAAAGATAACGAACTGACATATCAGTTAGAGGGCTGGTGAAAACCGCCAGCAGGGAGTGATGGACAGTTGTCTCGACCTAGTTTGTGACTCTTCAGCAACATCCAACCAGAACCCCACTATTGCTTATTATTATTTCTTTAGATTCCGAGTGGGCTTCAACCCAGGCAAATATCCATTTTGTCCTGTTCTTTGCAATATCTCTTTACCTGTCTACACGATTTCTCTTCCATGTAACCCTCAGACACATGACCAACTTGTCGTCTCCCATTAGGTTTCCACTCCAACGATCACTTTAGCGTTTGTCTGATCTATCTCCATTTTCTTCGGAATATTTGTTGAACAACGGGGCCTTTGTTACTTCGTTCTCAGAGTTTCTTATCGTTTATTCCGAGTGACACTGGTTCTGACATCCGTATCCATGCCATCGCTTGTTGTTTAAACGATTCTGCCTAGATTAGATAAGTGAAGCAAGTGGCCTCTTTCAAATTTATTCCGTTGATATTGATTGATACTTGTGGTTGGTTGACTGGTTGTTTGGTAATCTTTATTGTGTAACTCCTAGTTGATATGACATGAGGCACAAATGATCTGGAAATAACAGGATCTTCTAGGGTCTTCTTTTACTTTTCATCAGTCCAAGGTGATCCGATTGACGACAATCATGAAGATCACATCGACGATGATAAAAGGAAACTTTGTTGTTCAAAAATATAATAATCGTCTGGATGATGCTATATAGTAATAATAATCGAAGCGAAGTTATATATCCAAACAACTACGGAACGAGTATTTCGTCAAGCTTCTTGTCAGTAGTGTAGCCACATGAGACTCAGTTCAGACATAGAGAAAGACTTGGAAACATTTATTTCCCGATACGAATTTAAAACAAGCAATAATGGCTAATAAGACAGGATTTAATGAATTCATTACATTTAGATAGAACTCTTCAGGTGAATACTCTGCATACAGGGATATATATACTATTGGAAATACACTGGGACACAGATGAATCACTTTAAGCTATCCTAACTATAATATATCCTAACTCTGATTTGCTAGCTAGCTAGTTAGCGAACTACTTAAACGAACCGACAATACAATCAAACAAATTGACAACTCACGAAGAAACCGTGTGTGTAAATATTTTCTTTTGAAAAATTCAAAATTTCGACTATACTTACTCATTTAAAATATTCACATACAGCCGAGTATACATTCCCTTGCCAGGACCACCAGCAGAAAATGAACCTCCACCACCAAGGAGTGAATGAAGTAGGCAAGCTGGGACAAATTGTTCTTCTGTATAACTACAGGATTCAAAACCGATAGCAGCATGAGCAAACTCTGGCATTGGCGCATGATACTGAGAGAGATCACGTTCTACCTGAATATTCGTTGGTTAGAAATTGAAAGAATTAATGTTGCATATATATAGAAACACATACTTGGTTCATAATGGGCACCATAAAAAACTGTCTCTAAGTTTGTACGTCGGCTTGGATACTTACTACCTGAAAGCATAAACCAAGGCAGGCGGCGGTTGTCTTAAGGGATTCCCGTCCAAGACTTTCACTTGCAGTGACCCACAAGACGGTACTACGTTCCCATGGTTTTTGGTGATAGATTTATACACACCATTTTATCCGGTCAGACTCTGAAACCGAGGTACACATCATAGGTTTGGAATCTGTCAGGGTTTTCCAAATCCTCGTAGGTAGCACACACCTGCATAATCCCCACCATTATGTGTAGAGCTACAGAGGGTTACATAAAATAGGACAGAATGGAGATGTGACCCACTTGAAGCTTTGTGTTCTGCTCGGAACCCAAGCGAAAAAACAACACTAATAACAACATGTCTCTGACTGCTGGGAGCACTGCACTGCTGGTTCATGTTCGAACCTCCCAGAGAAGGGATATCTACTTGTAAAACACGTTCGAGAACAATATCCAGCCTGGTTGGTTAAAAAATGCAAAACGAGCGTGTGCATCTTCATGGCTCAGTAACAGAACGTATCTGGTGAATTCAAGACACATAGGTGTATTCGAAGTCCTTCAAAGTCGTATAATCATGATCCGATCACACCTCTTAAAGGGAATGTGAGATCAGGATATTTAATAGCATAGGTGAAGTATTATTAGTGATACAAAACTTCAGGCGAATGTTATGTGTATCCATAAAAGAAGCATGTCCAACCATGGTCATCATAAGCAGTCAATTTTTATCCAAACTTACTGTTTATTTTCTGCTATTATTGCGTTTTTAATCCCTTTTTGTAATGTTGTTATTATTTGACCCTTGAGTGGAAACAGTTCTGGAACTTTCGCACCCTTTCGCTCAATATATGTACACAAATATACCAACTAGGTGATGATGACTTCATCAAAAAGAAAATTATTTTCTTCATTGCGACCGCCTTCTTCATATAGACACAACTTGAAAAATCTACCTAAGAAAACAAGCCATGAGGTGTATGACTGGCTTCAAAAATTTGTTCCCTTGGCTCTGAAGTCATCTAACATCCCTGAAGAGGGGACAGGCTCACCTTGTAATCCAACAGCTGTATTTTAATACTAACCAGAAAAGCTAAACTGGCTGGAACTAATATTCATGCGGTTTCCCCAGAGGTCGTTCGGATAGCGGTTAGACTAAAAGCAGCCATCTTCAGACTGTATAGTAAGTCACTCCCATTATGTTGGCAAACAGAGATGTAACAGCAGTAAAGTGTTTCCCCTGTCCGCTCTGAGGCACATAAAAGGAGTCAGAAATGTTGACCATGAAAACTGCACACCTCAACTTAGCCTACAACAGCCCATAGAAGGTGGGGGTAAAATATAATACGCACCATAACTCCGAATATGAGAATAGTTCATCAATTATACCTGGGGTTGAAACAGCTGCCTCTCAACTAAAACGAGGCAAAGCAGCACCAACTAGATAGAATGACTCCGAAGGTGATTAAGAATCACGGTGATGATGAACTGACTGTTGACAGCAGTAACTAAGAAATTAGGTGATGTTTGCTCAATGTTCAGAGGGATAAACAGAACTTACAATTTGACGTCCCATGATCTAGTTGAACGGCGTAAAGAGAACCTGCGAATGTTTTCTTCTGGATGATTAAGACGTCAACCACTATTTGTCGTCGACTGTCCTCTGAAATGTCTTGATTGCCATTACACCCAGTCATTTTAGTAATGAAATAGTCATCATATACACATGATGGAGGCTGTTTTTAAGACTTTAGCAAGCAACTCAGTCTGTACCTGTCTATTTTTCATATACCTTAACTCAAGATTACAATTTGACAGTTTGACGGAAAACGATTTCAGAACATAATCTATTACTGGTGGTATCATGCATACGTCTAAATTGTACGCCTATATTCATTAATTCCCCCAGTCACAACCGATTTATTGATCAGTTTTCGTCTATGAACAATTTGGTATACTACTTGTGAACTTCGACAATTGTAAGTAGTATATACGTCCAACTGAAAAAAATATGATGCAGATGGATAGTCTCGTGTACACTTGAGAATACTTGAAAGCAGTTGATAATATATCTGTATAAGGTTTAATCAAAAATGCAACAATAATTCACCTGAAGTACTGAGATTCAGCTCTGTTTCCACATACATATTCGTAAATACATATTATATTATTACTATGATTCCTTCTGGTTCCGAGTGGAAGATACGCCTTTAGATGTGTTAATTATCCATTTCACTCTAGTTTCTGCTATCTTTGTGTAGCTGCCTCTCCGACTACCCAAAGGCTATCGTTTATTCAGCCTGACCACAGGATCTTCTCTATGTCACTCTGAGATAGACCCTTAATTCGCCGTTTACCAAAGGAGATTCTGCATTACGCCCTGCTTGACAGATGATGCCGTTCAGAAGCCTAATCAGCTTGTATGCTGAGCAATGAGTTCTTCGTTGAGTTTTTTCCAGAGTTCCTTATTGCTTATTCTTTCTTCTAGCCATCTAATCTAGATTATGGAGACAGCAAAGACAGCCGTTGATGGACGTCTGCAGTAGCCTGTTAGAAATCACTCCGGTATAATCAGGCCTACAACATAGAATCTCATTTATCTTAAGAGATGTTTGCTACTTTAGATAAATTATTTCTGGTTAAACCTGACTGATTCCAAGTATATTTAAATGTAAACCATAAAAACCAACTTTGGAGTATATTTTTCGTATGAATCTATATACTACTTATAACTGTTGCGCTTATAAGTACTTAAACGAATTTTAAACAATTAAAAACTAATGATACATCACTTGAAAATATAGCACTGCATGAAAAAGTCAGCAAAATTTTGACATCCACATAGTAAAATCACCAATTGACCATTTCCCGAGTTCATTTTATGTTAGATTGTCGAATTGTAATTTTGATTTAAGGTATACGAAAAATAGACAGTTAGAGACTGAGTTGCTGGCTAACGTCACAAAAAGGGCCTCCATCGTGTTTACATGATGACCAGTTCATTACTACAATGTCTGGATGGAATGGCAGTCAAGACATTTCAGAGGCATAATATTTGAACACGGGACAGTCGGCTACAAATATTGGCTGACGTCCCAAAATCTACAAGAGAGTCAATCAGATGCTTTGAGCTTCTACTCCGAATTGGGTATCAGTCAGTGTGTTGACCACATGAAGGTAATCAACGGTCTCCTCACTCGGTGTATATTTCATCTATACATCTTCACTTTCTTCTGAATATTTACTGAGCAATATCGCACTGATCAAGGCACCCTATTCGAAATCATGCAGCCAGGTAACAGTCTAAGGAGAGTTGCCATCTCAAGTGGTGACAACCAATGGTTTCCTTCAGGGGCGCCCAATGTCTGCATTTCTGTCTAATTTCATCATAGATGTACCAATGGACTAATTGACTTCAGGGACTCAGGAAATAATCTCGTTGACTTAGAACAAGCGGATGATATAGTCTTCCTAGGTGAGGGCGATGATAAAATGCAGTCTTCTGAACACTTTGAGGAGCAAAGATCTTCGAATGTTTGGCATACAATTTGCTCCTGTCAAATGTAAAACGATGCTACAGGACTAGGCTACATCGACTCCTAGCTTAAAGATAAATAGAAGTGAAGTGAGAAAGTGTTTTGACCATCATTTCACTTATTTGGTAAGTTGCATTAGCCCCAGCGGGATGATCGCTGACGAAATCGCAGCACGGATACAGAAAGCTCGTTTAGCATTCTCCAACTCACTCTATCTCCGACGTAGACGTGATATCCGGCTGACGACCAAAGGACGCGTCCACTACACAGCAGCAGTTCGCTCCGTCCTTCTATGAGGCTGCGAGAGGCTAATGAAAGCAGAAGACATGAAAAGGCTGGTTAGGCGTCTTTGTTTATAGGTATCTGCATCCAATCTCCCTTGTTAGGTGGTGTAGTAGGATTAGCAATATTGAGGCTAGGCATCGATCAGAGGGAAAACCAATCGACGAGGTTGTGAAGCAGATGCATCGATTAAGATGGCTAGGAGATATGTTACGCATGCCTAGCCATCACCTTCCTCGACTGAAAAGGTTAGCCACCGGTATAGGGTCAGGTTGAATGAGCTAGCCAGTGGTGCGTGGCCAAACCGAAACATGACTTCATCAGCCAATGAATTCCATAACGGTTAAAGCCGGCCACCCAGCCACGTAGTGAGGTGTAGACTGCCTGCCTACTTGGTTGGGGTCCTCAGAATGTTAAGAACCCATGACGGCTGGAGACAACTAATGGCGATATGGCTCAAAACCTCGTTCTCCATCGCTCAGATGCACTCACTCTTTGAAATTTATCACATCCAATAAAACTCTGTTCTTCTTCCATATTACTATTCTGCACCAAATGAGAGACTAGACGCACGCAAAATTAGTCACTTTCAAGTGTCTCATCAAAGTATCTGTTACAGTCCTACAGGAAGTCAACTACGAGTCCGAACAGCTCAATGTTAGTGTGTCTTAGATTTTAGCACTATGTGACGCTGGTTCGAATCTCCAAAGAGGTATGAGTTACTCCAAGACGGGTGCAGATACGCCTCACTGACTGATTGTTGTGAATGGCGAAAAACCCGAAACCCAGAGGGTAAGACAGACAGGTTTTCCTGCAGATTTCCTCTAACATAGGTACAAATAAAACGAGTGAAAATTCCAGAGGAACAATGGAAACGATAATAAGCCATAAGAGAAAAGTCATTATCTCACCTTCTGATAACCTCCGGTATACTGTGAAACTGAATTATCTGGTGGTGGGAGATTCTCTGCCGCCTTCTCATGCGACACGTTGGGTACAGTTGGAATGAAATACTTTTCAACTGATTTGACCAAAGCATCGTGTTCAATCCCGACACCGGCAATCACCATACGTTCTGGTCTGCAAAATGGAGGTTAGAATAGGAATAGTAATAATCACTTCATTCTAAACAATAATCATTACACAGAATGAATTTTTCAGCATTGTACATGCTGAAAAACTAACGCAACAGTTAGAGAACTGTCGCGAATCACCAGGGAGTACTGAACAGCTGTCTCATCAGCCTAGTTTGGGACTTCAATTCAATGGTACTCACACCATTGGGTTTGGGACCCAGAACCTTCAGGTTACAAGGCCAAGCTCGTTGACAACACCAGGTCACCTTCACCAAAATCTAATGGCCAGCCCATGAATTATAACTCCTGTCAGTTCGCGATGCGATAACAGTAAGTTCTGTAATTCAACGACTGGTAGGCGCTCAAGGTCATCGGCGGCTTCCGATTCCATGATCACTAGCTATTCTTTAGGTTGACCGACTCTAATGGTCACGACTTTTCACTAGAACACTCCCCACAATTTCGACCATTTGTAGTGCCTCACTAACCAGCATTGAATTAATTTCCATGAGTTGCTTTGTTGTTGGGATTTAATTTGTTTCAAGTTACATCAAACATTCATATTAGTCATGAAATCACTGAAAACCATCAGGAAGCACTGGACAGCTAATACATTTTAGCTTTCGTAACAACTATGCCTCTGATGAAGTTGTTCATATACTTACGAGTAAAAGTGGTAGTGTAAACACGGAAATAATACAAATAACAATAATAAGGAATTCAAAGACTCTATAGTACTATTATTATTATTACTGTCCCCTTCCCTTGGGTTCCGGAGTTGGGAACAAGGGCTTCAATCGGTTCACGTCGCTACTTTGTCCTATTCTCCGTTAACAACTTTAGCTGGCCTCACGACCCCTCATTGTCTCTCATCTCCTCGCACCATATCTTCCATGTCGCCATCAGACCAACATCCATTTGGATTACACTCTGGTGATAGCCTGGAGAGAGATGTCACCTGAAGGTTGCTGAGAGTGTATTCAACCTGTCCGCATCTACTTTGACATCTGTGCTGGTTGGGTGATAGGTTCTTGATTGGTTCGTTCGCACAGCTTCATGTTGCTTAGGCTTTCTGGCTGACCATCTGAAATCAGCCTGAAGCTAGTGAAGGCAGAGGGAAGTTTCTGACCTATACAGAAGAAGTGGCTGACTTAACATGGATGTTGAAAATCCCAATTTTCAAAAGAATAGACACGGAACAAAAAGTACTCTTTTCGATAAATTCATCATCAGGTTCTACAATTGTATATACATTATAATGAATGAATGAATTAGTCTTATGAACGACATTAATGTTTAAATAACATCAAATCAATAATGTTGATAAATTACAGCTGAACAGCATCAACATAAAATAAACTGAATGTCAGAAGAATTAGGAAAGGTAATAGTACAAATTCATGAGTTTATAGTCTCTACTGAGGGCCAGGGCAGTAGTAGGGGCTGGACTTGCTTCTTTTGGATACAGAGCGCTGGTTGTTTGAGGCGAATTGCAATAGCCTCTGCAGTTTGGAATATGTGGTGCTTCGACGATTTTGGTAGTTTGTTGTTTATACTGTGGAGTGAATCAAGTGGATTACCAAACTGACTTCAGGGTGATAAAAGTCTATCTTACATTTCTAATTGTCGTTGTAACACTCTCATCCGTGCCACCTGCAGTTGGTTCTACCTATTTTTTTTAATTTTTGATTTACAGCTTGATTCCACACCGTATTTTCAGTACAAGTGTGGAATTTTCAGCATGGATATCGGTAGCCCAAATTCAGGCTGACCATAGATATCGGGTGTGCGCCGGCAGGGGATCGAACCCCGGACCATGTGCATGGTCGGCGAGAGTCCTAACCACTGTGCCACCTAGATAAGCGAATGAGGTGAACTCTTTTAACTTTCTCCCGTCGATACTGATTGGTGCTTGTTGTTCTTGTTGGTCTGCCAGGTATCTTCATCACTCCCATCTTCTCTATGGTTACTTGAATTCCTGACTTCGCTGGCTGTTACTTCGACCAGTTTGACAGTTTTCGCATATGAGTGTTCGAGTTTGTGTGACATTGGACATAAATCTTCCAAGTAGTTCAAATTTTCTATTGCTCTCGTCGGTCAAATGTATTCCTGTCCTACTTCTCTCTACACGCAGCCCGCTGCGTAATGCAGCCTACCACACTTATGAATATCAACCTGGGTGACAGAAGTCAGCCTTGTCTTACACTCCTGTCTTCACTTCAAAGGTAGGCTTCACTGAGTTTCCCGTTGTGCATCACTTGACATATGACATTCTCATATAGCCACCTGTGGCTGAGTGAGGTTGATTAAGATTTAGGCACTGCACTCTAAGGACTTTTTCAAAGTCAACGGAGTTGACGTAGACATTTCACTGAAATCTTATGCTCTCTCTGTTCGACCACGATGCGCTAAGTTCCAATTTGATTTCCACACATGACTTGCTTTATCTGAATCCAGTTAGGTTGTTCCGGACTAGCGAAGTTTTGCAACCAGAGAATCTTTTATTCTCCCCAGAATGACGCGACTTAATATTCTGCTTGGAGTGGACAAGAGCATGAAATGCCTCCATAGTACTGCTACAATATAAGAGAGGAAAATTAGACGCCCTGACGCTGAAACTAGGGTGGCATTTAGACCAACCAAGCGACCAACCCAATCAAAGGTGAGCTTTGTCGACTTGAGGACCCGTTACACCCAAATTAAGAAAAATTACATACAAATTTACCAAATACCATGTAATGACTGCAAGATCAATGACATTGTAGATCAAACTAGAAGTCGATTAGGATCAGTTAGACCATCAGAACATAGGAATTCAGCTAGAGGTATTAGAATGATTGACCCTGCTACTGAGTTAAGTAAATGAGGAAAAGAAGGGCTCGGCCATTGAAATGCATTCAATTGCATGTAGTCGTACAATATGGGGTGAGTGGGATAGGGTAAAACTAGTGAAAGGTAGTATAGTTAGGTGAACAGAGAGGGAAAGATTAATTTTCGCTTTATAGATAACTTTAAAGGAAGAGGATGCAAAGATATGGCAACCAGTATAGGCCCAACACACTTCTATCTCTCCATAACTATGCAGGCTAGTGAGTGTTCTTCCAAATCCTCTTGAACAAAACCTTTGTTGAACGACCAACATATGCCTAGCTCCAAAAGAAGCAGGTGAACTGGTAAACATACACACATAGAGTTGGTCGACTAGAAAACACTAATCTATCAGTGATACTGCAGTGAATGTCATTTTCGGCAGCGATTGTGAGAATGCTTCTTTGGCAAAGTTAAACTGTAATGATGCATGGAATGAGAACGCACGACCAACCTTGAGGCGACCAGTCAGAAGCGGTCTTTACATAAAAGCTATGACTATTTATTTACATGAGTAATATAGAGAATAATGGTAAAACACACTAAACAGGATATTTTTGCCCAACTTGACTCAAAAATATCTCCCCATTATTATTATGATTATCAGTTAAACCACCTACAGTACATGTATTCATCAAGATAAGTTTTCTTTTCGTGACCCATTTATCCCACATTATCCTGTTTTTCAGTCTTCTCCAAAAGCCCTTGATTGAATTACTATGGTTCCCAGTAAGGGGATCAACAACTATTCACCAGAAAAATGCAGATAGTAAAAATAAGACACCCTGACCCAACTCCCAACCCCACACCTAACCCTAACCCAGATGCTGACCTTAATCCCAACACCAACCCAATCGTAACCCTAACGAGCTATCAACACATCCAAACAGTATTTAAAAATGAGATCAGGATGGAGTTTTCACCTCAATTTGTTCATTGTAGCGTAATATAATAATAATAGGTCTCGTTATCGAGTGAATAATGTGCGTTTAAAGTTACTGGTGCGTTCACACCCCTCTCAAATTCTTTAGTAGATGCCGGTGACAACCAAGCTACCTTTGAATTCAAGGTTTGCGGGTAGCACTATCTCCTGAATACAGACATTAGCTCACATCCCATAGGTTTGAACGGTACACATATTTTCTTCTATGAAAGGCTGTTGATATCTATTTTCGATCAGGTCATTTCTTACAAGATTTAACGCCTCTTCATCCACAGTACCCCGACTACATACGTGCCGAATGCGAGTAACAAGTGGTAGAGTGAGGATGTCCTTACATCAACATTACGAAAAGTTTCAGAGGAAGGAAAAGTACCTCCTACAGACTGGAAGATATGTTTCTCATTCCTTCCCGTTCTCGTTTTTAAGCTTCAACTATGAAGTTTCGGTAGCAGCAGTGTTCATATTTTACGTGGCGAAGTTTATAGCCTCAAGCACAATCTTCCTACTTTACGGGGTTCACTGACGGTTTAGAGAGATTTAGGCGTGTGTCGGTCAGGATTAAAAACCCGGATAACACACGTAGTTGGTGAGCATTCTACTGCGGAACCATCATTGCAAACTGGAATAGAAGCTACCTTATCAAACCTACAATTAAAGCGTGAATTAAGTCTTTGCAAAAGCTGTCAGAGAATCACGTTTCTGTCTACGCCAAACAAAATATTAAGTTGCGTTATCTTGGGGAGACTAAAAAAACTTCTCTGTATGCAAAACTTCACCAACCGAGAACAAGTTGGGTGGATTAAAAAAAAGTATATCACATGTGTGGATCAAGTGACAATTCTACGCATCGCCATCGAACAGAGAGCGCATAGAATGGCAGTTGAATCTCTGCCTTCGACAACGCAGACCGCGAAATAATTTCAAAACTACTTCAACACTAAAGAGTGATTCAGCTGGCTATATGATAAGGTCACATGTCAAGTGATGCGCAACGGAAAACTCAGCGAGACAAGGCTGACTACTATCAATGATAATGAAATTACTAATTGTGGTGGGCTGGATTACGCAGAAGACCGTGGGTGGAGAGCGAGAAGACACGAATACGTTCGACCAGCGAGAAAACTCTAGAAAATTAGGACTTCTCAGAAGATTTATGTCCAATGTCAAGCAAACTCAAACACTTACAAACGAAAACTGTCAAACTGGTCGAAGTAACAGCTAGCAGAGATAGAACTTCAAGTAACCATAAAGAAGATAGGAAGGATGAAGACACTCGACTGACCAACCACAACAACAAGCACTAATCACTATCGACGGGAGGAATTTAAAATAGGTCACTTCCTTCATCTTTCTGGATAGGCGACATCGTTTCAACTACAGGCCGAATGGATGAGGATATCAAAAGCAGAATCGGAAAGGCAAGACACACCTTCATCACTCTGGAAATCTGATGCACTCCGCAGTATACACAACAAACTTCGGATTTCCAACATCCATGTTAAGTCAGTCAGTTCTTACATTTCGGTGAGAAGTTTGACGTGTGAGTTACGAAAACATTTCCAACAGGCCACTGCAAATGTTTATCAGCAGCTGACTTCGCCGGCTCCATACTGAAGATCAGATGGCCAGCCAGAAAGAACTAGCAACAGGAAACTTTGGGACTGAACCAATCACGAACCTATTGCTCAATATATATTCGGAAGTAAATGCAAACGGATCAGACACATACTGATGAACCGTTCGGTGACATCACGCGCCAGCGAGGCTATCTCGCTCAAATCGGACCCAAGTGGCAAACGACAAGTTGGATGTGGCTCCAAGGGTGATATGGAGGAGACAGTGTGAGGAGGATAATTATATCGTCAGATAAAGAGGACTTCAGAAAGCAGGACATATGGAGATGTGCCCCGCTTGAAGGCCCTATGTTCTACTCGGAAACCAAGGAAATAATAATAATAATAATGGTAATAATAATGCAATAACTTACTTATAATGTGTTGCAACGAATCTGATAATATCATCACGTGTAATTCTACCCAAATTCTGTTGAGGACAATATCTTGGTAGACCAAGTGTATTATTTTTATACGCTGTTGTATGCAACAGTTCATTTAGCATAGGTTCTACTGGTGGTGATCTCTCCATAGCTTCTAATTCAAATGATATACTTCTAGCTGCCATATCGACTTCACTGTCAGTAATCTTGGCTCGTAAAACTGTATCTGATAATACATGGATAAGTCTATCCATACTTGTATTGAATCCAGACACAGCATATATGATGAAATCTCTGAAAAAATATATAGATAAAATAAAAAGCAACATATACTAATTGATTTAAGTCTTATAGAACACAATTTAAGCAAGCAAATACAAAGATTCTCAATAATTTGTATTACGCTATACACAATTAGTGATAATGACAATATAATATTAGTAATAATCACCTTAGGACAAGTAGCAACTGTGAAAAAAGTATTACCTAAAGTATTCACAAATTTCGGTAGGACTCCTCAACTGAATACTCCTCTACAAACATTGTTATTTATAAAATTTGGTTTCACTGTTAAATACATACAAACACATCAAGATTGTGGCAACAACAAAAAGTATCACTTTGAACAAATACACGATCTGTAAATGGCGAGTGATAATCTGTCATTAGAGTGAATAATATTCATCAAAGTACCACATATTAACACATAAACTGGTGCTATTGTGGTAGAATTCATAAAGTTATACAGATCTAGATTTAATAACAATATTGAAATACCAGGAAACTTTGTTAAAAACACAAATAAATAAATTCAACCATATAGGACTAAATAACCATCCACCAAATTACTTCAGATGAAATCCTCAGACATCGTCGAAGCGATCGTACAAAGAAACAACATGTCAGAAGAGGCCAAGCACTTCGATCCAATCAATCAGCAGGAAAGTCTGAATTGAATTAAGTAATAACTGATAACTGTTGTACAAGAGGTGGCTCTCCTGGCCCTAGTGGATAACGCTTTGACGTTTGCAAATATGAGTAATGGGTTCGAGTTCCGCAGGGAACCCTATCACTCACTGGAATGTAGGTACATCCAGATGACGAGTGGTCCCAAACAGGACAAAATGCTGCTAGTCACATCCACCAGATTGCTAAATAACACGATTTTAACATTTCTGATAAAGTAGTTTGAACACTCCTCACCAAGATTAACAGTCAACTGTAATTTTGATTTGCACATATCCTAAGAATGATAACAGTATATCAGATCAAACAATAATAGTGGAAAAAGCATCGTAAAGAGCGGGGTGAACGGAAGGCAAATTGTAAAGATAAAAATAAAAGTATGATACCAAAGTGGAGTTAAGCTAACTACTACTGTCTCCTTTTGCAAACATACATTCGGCTTCTTTAATCTGATTGATTGCAGAGGCTTCAGCAAAACCATTAGCTTGTTTTTACTGCCTTAGTTGTAAATATATAACTACTATAAAGCTTTTATTCAACGTCACCGTATGATCACAGTCCAAAAAAATGTGTGATGGAGAGCTCTTTGCGATGCCAATATGATGAGTATTAGATTATCGTTCGTCGTTTACAGATGCTATATTTTTTCAAAGCGATACTTATTTCTCGCTGCCACAATCTTCATGTGTTTGTATGTACTTAGCCTTGAAACAAAACTGCATAAATGATAATGTTAGTAGAGGAGTATTCGGCTGAAAAGTCTTTCTACCAAAATCATGAATACATCAGATACTGCTTTTTTCTCACGGTAGCTGTTTATTTTAAATTTACTCAGAGAGATGAAATGTTTTCAATAATCGCTTTATTCCAAACAGCAATAATAATTACACAGAATGGAGTTTTCAGTGTTTTCAGACACAGGGCAACAATTTAGCTTCTTTTAAAAAATACATAACACTTCACATAGGACGAAAAGTTAGTGAAAAGAAATACAAACGAACTATAATGAAGAGTGATATACGGGATAGGACTTTATAAATCTATGAGATTACAAAGAGTGAAAGGATCTGCAACAACCAATGAGAACGGTTTGGAGTCATATCATAACAACAGTCTCCAAACGTTAGATCTTAGCATCCTGAGGACCCCTGAGTCGCCATGAAGTTTACACCTCCCCAAGTGGCTGGCTCGAACCAACATTCAAAGAATTCATGGATGGCTGTCATATTTTAGCTTGGCCACCCCGAACTCTTTTCTAACTTAATCTTGTGTCAGTTAACCTTGCTCGACGATGAAGGCGTTGGCTCGGCGTTTGCAACACAGATGTTCTGTTCTAGACATCTCAATTAATGCACAGCTTCACAATCTCATCGATTAACCTACTCTCCTTTTACCTCGATATTACTCATTATACTACTTAAAACACGGGAGATAGAACGCGAACCCTTACGGGTAAAGATAGCTAGCCAGCTTCTTTATGTCTTCCAATTTCAAAGACCGTGTCTCACTCAGTCATACAGAATGACAGACAGAAATGCTGCGAAGTAAACGCGTCTTTAGATCGATAGGGGGATATCACCAACAGTCTCATGGCCATTAGTTCTCAGTGTCTCGAGGATCGCAGTCAGTCTGCAAACTGTCAAACACTTCATGATTTGGTGCTTTCGTTGAATCTGATCACTCCCTCCTTGCCCAAACTCTTTCCCAACCTAGTCCTATACTTAGATTCTACCTTTTGACTGCAATAAATCTTTGTCAAACGTCAAGAGGTAGTTATTACTTCTCACCAGAATTAAAAGGGGAATATGTTCTATCACTATTACAAAGTTAGAGTATGCAGGAAGCTCATTTAAGGCACCTGAAGTACTCAGTCCTTAAAATGAAGTTGTGTACATGAGTTATACGATACATAGGTGGAACACCGCTCCCATCAGTTAATGTGCACATGGATCTCTGTGTATCATAAGTCCTGGCCTTAAAACTACAACATACTGTTGCGCGGTGGTAGCTCAAAGTTTTAAATCCTCAGGAACAATACGTGGGACCTTCACAAGGATCAACTCTCGTGAAGGAAAAACTGCCACACTACAATTAGAAAGTCAAAAGGAGACTCATATTTTCTAAAGAGAGCTGGAAGTAAAGCCACACGTATGATTTCTGGTATGACAAATTTGTCATGTAAGACTTAACACAGTTTGAATCCCTTCTGTCTATCAAATAGCAGGCACAGAGAAGAGATCTGATTACAAAGTTCAAAATTCTACGAAATGAGTATGGGCTATGATCTAACTTGTGTTCTCATTCCTAACAGATAGTAAAAATACCTCAGACGACATAACAAGATAGTTAAAAAGCCAAGGAGAAACTAGGAGTACTAGTTCTTCTAACAAGCTATATACTCTCGGAACAGACTCCCAAAGCAAGTGGTACCTGAGACCTTAATAAGCACAAATACTCATCTTTAAAAATGATTAACACAGACTTTAAGTCTTCCATCTCCACTCGATAAACCTGAATCTGAAATCTGCTGTAATCAGTATAATAAAAGAAAATTCACACTTTCAACACGAATGTCAACTCAATTAGTGCTTCTCTAGGGTTCGAAGACTTCACACCAACGTCACGATAAAGCAGTTTGGACAGGGTTCGGACTTTTATCAACAGCTGCCTTCGCCCGATATTGAAAATCGGATGGCCAGAAAGATCTAAGGACTCTGACGAGTCCGCCAACAAACTATGACCCAATAAACATGCAGTAGCTATTAAAGGTGGATAGGATGCACTCAGAGGAGACCGCTGAGTAATATCATACTCCAGCCAGACAAACAAGTTGGATGTGGGTCTGAGGGTGACATAGAGGAGGACATGAGTGCTAGTCGGCAGTCAACAAACCAATTGAAAAGGCAGGCAGAGGACAGGGTGGACTATAGACTGGCTCTTTAACCGGGTTGCAAACTCTTAGAACCGACTGCCATAAAGGCTAGAGTCAGCATACTCAAACGATTCGTACAGGGAAGGACTAGACAAACACAGATACTTTCTGGAAAGGCATAAACAGTCCCGGAACTATATTTTCTTGATCAAAAAATACGAAGCACTCCAACAATAACAAATTACGCATTCATACTAAGGTCACTAAATTACTGGGGCTAAATATAACTGGTTTAACTATAGGAACACAAAATAAAGGGGAATTTAAGCACATGAGAGATATTCAGTTCAATATCCATGCACTTTCTTAAGCCATAATATAAATCTTGCCAAGATATATATATAAACCCAGGGAAAAGTTATCGGTCACCTTGCTATTTGACAATCAAATATTGAATTACAATTTTCCATAGCTTCTTGAACTGCATTTCGATCAGCAAACAGATCAGATGACTAAACGAAAATATCAGAAGAAATTGACGGAAACCACCACGAAACCTACATGAAATCCCAACTTTTCTAAATAATGTGAAGTTCCATGGACGAAATCGCCCTCATAACGAGGACCAGCTTTTATGATGACTACACAGAAGCCAATTTGAAAAGAAAAAGGTGCTACAAACCTCCTACGGCGCATTGACTTCCTAATTTATTCTGTGAAGCAATCCGCAAACCGTTCGTTAATGTTGTCACTTTGGTTTCTTTGTCTTCTACGAAAGATTTTTGCTGTACATTATTTCCTAGAGTAACTACATCCTTCAGAGATATCTTTGTAATATCCAGAGGATTACTACGGACACCTGAAGAAAAGTGTCTGATGTGTCTATGAACAATCGACGCGAAACGCATGCTTTAGAAGGATAGATTTACAGGATGATCACTTTGAAGGTCAGTTCAAGGTCAACCGCCAAAACATTCAAAAGAACCTTCAGTATACAGTTAAGGAAACGGCTAGAACTTGGCACTTACACTGTTATCGCTCTAAGACTGAAAATCATAAGGCTTCATTACTACCCATATGTTATACTGAAAACTTGTGAACAGTAGACGGAACTCTAGAACTAGAATTTCGGCTCTGTCAGTATAATTATTTTCAGATTTTCACATTTCAGATTTATTGATTGAGGATAGAAGGCTTGGAGCCTATGTTAATCCTTTTCTAGTAAATTTCTGTGGTTGTCCCAACCCTTCTTGAACGAATCAGTTGAGGTTGCAGACACCACTTCTTCTGGGAGTCGGTTCCAAGAGTTTATGACTCGGTGTGAGAACCAGTACTCAACAGCAGTATGATTTCTTCTTGGCTTTTGAACTCTCCTGCTATGTCCTCTAAGGTGTTCCAACCTGGTGGGAAGGAAAAGAGAGAATAGGTCAGGTCCGTAGTCATTATTTAAAATTTTAAACATTGTGATTAAATCTCCTCTCTGCCTACGGTATGACAAGGAGAAGAGATTTAAACTGTCTAGTCTTCCCTCGTGTGATAAGTTAGTTATGCCGTGAACCATACATGTTGCCTTCCTTTGAACCCTTTTTAGAATGTGTGAGTCCCCTTTTAGACAAGGACTGGCGGCCTGGATGCAGTTTTCCAGTCTTGACCTCACCAGAGATGTATATAAGGAGGTGAACATATCTCTGGTGATTCTAGTGAAGGCTCTACGAATTGCCCATAATGACCTGAAACTACGTGCAGCCACCGCGCGACAGTGTGCTGTAGTTTTTAAGTCGTGGCTAACTATGACACCTAAGTCCAAGTAAGTCTGAACTGATGGAAGTGTAATTCCCTCTAGTTCATAAGAGCTCGTGCTTGCTTGTCCAATGCGCATGGTTGCACATTTTGTCACGTTTATCGGGAGCATCCATTCTATGGACCACTCTGACAATTTGTTGAGGTCCTCTTGCATCGTGGACGTGTCACTGTTGCCCTTCAGCTCTCTCCAAATTTTTAAGTCATCTGCGTATAGGACCATAGGGGAGTCGGTGAGCAGAGATAACTCATTGATATACAAAATAAATAGGAGAGGTCCGAGTACCGTGCCTTGTGGCACTCCGCTGCGTACTGCTGTCCAAGAGGAGAGTTTCGACTTGATCCTAACCCTCTGCCTCCTATCTATGAGGAATTCCCTGAGCCAGTTTAGTAAGCTGCCTTTGATACCAAGACTTTCCAACTTCATGAGTAGTCTTTTGTGAGGTACTTTATCAAAGGCTTTGCTGAAGTCTATGAAGACGACCTCAACGGGTCTTCTGTTGTCCCTGGATTTGACCCAGCTTTCTCTTGCAGTGACAAGATTTGACAGGCATGAGAGGTTCCTTCGGAAGCCATGCTGTGCTCTTGATAATAAGCTTCTATTTTCTAGATATGCCATTATCCTTTTCTTGATGATTCTCTCCAGTGTCTTAATTAAAGTGCTGGTGAGACTGATAGGCCTGTAATTTGAAGGGCTTTGTCTTGATCCTCCTTTGTGGATGGGGGTTACTATGGCGTCTTTCCAGTCACGCGGTAACACTCCATTTTGGAGAGAAAGCTTGAAGATCGTAGTCAAGGGGCCGGCTATGTGTGCTGATAACTCCTTGAGAAGCCTTAGGTGAAGATTATCAGGACCCATTGATTTCCCTGCATCTAGTTTCCTTAGGCAGTTGAGCACGATGCCTTGGTCGATGTCAACGGAATCTATCCCATGTTCTTCTGATGCAGCCAGAGCTGATCCGGTAGGCAGTGACGACTCCTGAGTGAAGACTTGGGAGAAGTAGTTTGCCATTGCTTCTGCTTTTTCTTGATCTTCTTCGATTGTACCATTGTCAATAGTCAGGTTTGGGACACCATTGGATGTTTTATTCCTGAAGTTCATGTACGAGAAAATTTTCTTAGGTTGTGCCTTTGCATTTTGAGCCAGGTGTGCTTCGAATTTCATCCTTGATTTGCGGATTTGTGCAATAGCTTTATTTCTAGCAGTGTTATATAATTGCCTGGTCTCAGAAGTCTCAAGTGTGGCGAACAAGTTCCAACATTTGTGTTTAGGTGATGTTGGTTACAGCATCCCAAACATATACTCATTTTTCATTGAACCCTAGCAATTAGATTACGTCACCCAACCTACTTTTGTAACTTTATTTTAGTTTCTAACCGATTAACATCTTCTAAATTACGTAATTTGTTGTCAAAAATTAACAATTGCATGAGCACATCTTTGGAAATATTCCTTTTGTTGCCAAGAAAAATTACTATAAATTTGCGGTTTGTACAGCTTGAGAATGATATCGCCGAAAAGAGTAACTCTTTGCTGAACGCCTTTTCTTTTTATATACTTATGTAATACTCTGAAATCTTTATTGGTTTCTCACTCACTGCCCTCTATGAACTTAAAATTTCTGCGTCTGCTTGGATAACAATGACGCTGTTACCGTCTTTGAGAATTTAAACATTAGTCATAGTGTGACATTTTCAAATGGCCTCAGCTAAAACGTGTACAATGTCTCAAAAGATAAAATGTGTGGAAAGTGTCACTGACGTGTGTTGGTCGCTGCATAATTTTCACAAGCTAACACCACTTTCAGTTTACCCTGCCATCTAACTTACCACTAAATTCAGGTGTGAGTGTAGTGAAGTGTAGTCTCCACAAAAGGTGCAACGAAACCACTAAGCAGGACTTATCTCCACTGAAGTCACGGAAGATGTAGATGTCTTGTGGTAAAAAAGCCTATTTGAGGAAACATGATTTCCCAGACAGATCGATCATGTTCCACAAGGTGGAAAAATCAACAGGATGAGACCCTAAGTCCTATTCGAATGCTACCTCGGCCAAATCAGGCCAGTCAAATCAGAGTTACTTCATATTATATTAGCCGGCATTACTACCCGCAGTCTATATACGAAGGCTCAAGGGTCGCTTTTGTTCCAAATTAGTAGTAGTTAACTGGGAAACTGAGGTGGAGTTCATGGCAAAACTCTCACTCCTAAGAGATATTGCATCTAGTTACACAAATTTGAAACTACTTGACCACGTCAAAAGATGGTCTGGCCACTGAATGGATGTCTAATGACTTTGCCTGTTAAAACTAGTCTCATTCAAGTAAGAGGCGACAATCTCAGCCGTTGCCTTAAAGTCTGAGGCTTGAAGTAAGACCAGAGCGATATTATATATTATTAACATCTTAAATTAACACTCACTAGCGAACTTTCCTCAGTGTATTTATACTAACCAACTGTGCACCCATTGGTTAAACTACAGGATGATTAACTTCATTACGATGACTTGTTGTTGGCTTTGCGACAAATGTTTAGGCTCTCCGGTCTGTCTTAAATGCACTGAAGTTCAGTTGATAATAAGTGCCTGATTAATGTCCTGAGTTCTCGGTAGTTATCTACGGACAGCAATTTTGACAGTTTCCAATCCACCCAATTAAAATAAGTGAATTCAACCAAGTGGCAACAAAATATGCAGAAAAACTTCAGCAGGGGTTTCCAAGTAGTAAAAGTTAGAAGTGTGATTATTCTCGAACCTTTATAGGTTGAAAGTGGAAGCACCATCACCACTGCGAATCACAGTTAACACCTGGATAGACCAGGATATCTATGGACTATTTATGCATAAACATAAGTACTATAAACGTTTATCACCCATAGGACTTCACTGGCCTGAAAGCGGTACACTACAGCTGGAATTGGTTAATCACTGATGAAATTTGAAATATATCCTGCTAAAGATACAATTATATAACTCAGAAAACTATTTTCATGCTTGAAACTCAGGAATAAGACATTCGATGTAGTCTACAACTTGAAACCACCACAATCGAAGGAGAGCGGGAAAATGGCCCGGTAATATCCAACTATTTCCATGCAATCTTTGCGCTGGAATCGGGTCACATGCAAAAATATGTGTTGCCTGAATGACGGCCGAAACATGATGTTTCAGTCCCTGAGCGAACCAAACACGTAGAAACCAACAGAACCAGATGATCTTCGCCGAACGCTACTGAAGAAAAGGGCAGCTTATACTGCCAAAATTAAGTATCACCCTCACAACGATGTTTCTGCGTTGGGTTGGACGGGTGAAGTAGCATCCGCAATCCATAATAGGCTATCTGAACAGTGCCCCTTAAACCAGACGCCTATCTGTCTTAGTAGTGCCCCGATCAAGACGCAGGAAAGAAATTACCATGCCATAGGTGGAAAACAACTCACCACTCAGCGCGAAGCCTTTGAGGAAACTTGTAGTGCATGACAAACTTCACTAAAAAGGAAATTTGGGTCATGTTAGGGTACGATAAGGAAGTCACTGCCATTAAACTTCCAGATTCCAGTGATGTTTTCGATTTGGTGTCTCCCATATCACTGCTCGAGAAATTGGAAGGTTCTGAAATTGATGGCGGGCTGCTAAACTGAAGCGGGGAACTTAAGGTAAGCGAGAGACAGTGAGTCAGGATGTTCTCTGAGCTCTCCTCGTGGAAAACGGCACATAGTGGCGAATGAAAAGGCACTGCACTCGGTCCCTTCTTATATGTGCTGTATATCAGCGAGCTGATTACACCTACTCCCGTAGTTTTCTATGCAAGCGACCTGAAAATTTGAAGGTAGATTAAAACTGGTAGAGGAAATCTTGCGTTCTGAAGAGATTTTAACAATCTGGTAGATTGGTACAAGGAATGGATACTTCCCGTCATAGTGTTGAATTTCACATTACTTAGTGACACAAAACTACGACATACAATCACGTGGTCACCCGTCTTATCTCGGAATCTTTATGTACATGACACAGAGACTGATAAAATTAACTTCATCTTCGTCTCTGGTGGGGTTACGACTAGGAAACTCTATTCAGAAAAGCAAACTTTGAATAACAAGGGGACTCACATATTCTAGAGAAAGCACAATGGAAGCCTACACGTATAGTTATTGGTATTACTAATTGATCATATGAGGGATGAAATAATACCTGGAGTCCATTCCCATCATCATACAGTGAGCAGGGAGGAAATCTAGTAATGCTCAGAATTTTGATTGGGCGCTAGTCAGTGACTAGTGTAATGTGTCTAGTCTTCTGTTCGGTGCATACTCAATTCTATCACTCAAGTTTACAATCAGGCCATAGTTCTAGCTGGCTCACTATCATGGTGCACTTTAACAGTAGTTATTGACTAGTGTCCAATCAAAGCATGCTATACAGTCCTACAGGGCGTCAATCGCGAGCCTGAATAGCTCAGTGGTAACGTCTCTGATTGCAGGACTGGGTGACATGGGTTCGAATTTCAGAAGAAATATGAGTTCCCTCAAGATTGCAGATACACCTCGCTGATTGGTAATTACCAACTAGCACGAAATCTGGGTCCAAGGCTTCCTGTTGTCAATCGCCTCCAACCAACTAATACCGATGTACAAAATTCTAAGAAACGACTTTGAAGTTGTTCTATCTTCTACTCTTCTTCCCGCCAAGTTTTCAGAACATCTCACAGAGCATAGCAGAAATGCCAAAAACCAAAGGGGGACTATGTTGCTGTGGAGTACTGGTCCAACCACCTGAGCATAAACCCACTTCCAGAAATAGTGGTGTGTAGGCGTTCAATCAATTCATTGGAGAAGGGATTAGATAAGTACGGGTAATTATTGGATTAGGATTGCGGTAGGTTCGATGACTTGTATTCTGAACGGAAATCCGAAGCTATATCTTATTTGCTTTCCGGAAACAGTAAACGTTTACGGTACCATTCCACCGGAACAGGAAGACGTTAATTAATAATAATAATAGTATATTCTCACTTTTGTACATGAGGGACGCCGGTTAACAGGCATCATCAATTCAATAAATAACACATACGATTAGTAAGTATAGTTAGTAATGATAATATAATAAGGTACATATTTATTCCTACATATGTAGGACACACAAGTTGTATCGGCATGGATAAGTATTATTTAAGTGAAATATTTAAATCACATGATTTACGGTTAAATAACATGGTTGCTGTCATTTTATCTTTAGTTTGTGGGAAAAATCGGATAACTGGTGATTCAGTGGAACACATCAAGGAATATAGAGATATTGATTTCGCATTAACAAAAAAAACCCAAGTATGCTTTGGATGGATTTCAGATACTTGGGAAAATAAATAAAGATTGAAGTCAATTCCCTCATAAAACAATAAAATGCGTCTTAAAATAATATATTCCCACTTTATGCACATGAGGGATTCCAGTTGACAGGCATCATCAGTATGATGATAATGCACGCATAGAGTAAACATAATTAAAATTTTTCACCAACAAAAGATATATATACAAGGGAAAATAATGGAATATTGACCGTAAGTACACTCTGCATAAGTTAAAACAGTTTATGTGGCACAATTATTGTTTGAATTTGTTGAACATGAGCGCAACAACTGAGTGTTGCGTCACATTCGGTCGATATGGTGGGCCGCTCACAAAAGTATAAAGGTGGCTTAAAAGCCGTTAGTTCGTTTACCGGTGACTCTAAACTTTAGGAACCCAAACGAACGAACGGACAAATGACCTTGACAAGGACAATTTTAACCAATCAGAAGGCTTAAAATGAACGGCGCATAATTTTAATAAATCGTTTATATACAAGTAAAGCAATGTGAAAAAATAGTTACAAAGGATAGCGTTCTCGTATATGTTGCAAAAAAAGTCCCAATTAGACATAGGAGTCTTTAAAGTCATATTAAACCAAGTCCTATACATAAATTCGTCGAGATAACTGTAAATCATTGGATTTCTTGATCCGTTGACCGATCTTATCCGTTTTTTCAGATGGCTCCAGAAACTTTCAATCGAATTAGTATGAGTTCCGTTGAAAGGATTTATAAATCCGGTTGTATGGTTGACAACCTCATGAATATAGCCCAGATTTGATAATTGGCTGTAACTACTCCACTCATCCGTGTGTATTGTTGTTCCCGGTAGTACTAAACGTTGGATAATTGGCAACAATACATTGGCACTGCGATCAGGAATTGCTTCTATATATCCCTTGTGTAGGGTGGTGTCATATATACCCAACACCCATTGTTGATTAGAAGCCATTCTCCCTCGATTATATTTCCTTTTTATTAAAACCGTCTCATCCACATGAACAGTCACACCAACTCCACCGAGTACTTGGGTCAATTTGTTCATCTTCCACGACGCCACGTCTCTGCAGTATTGGTACCACTGTACTGCAGAAACTTCTGACATTTCAGTTTCATACGCCGTTGCTGTTACAGGTCTTCTTATAACCCAGTTGTGGCACATCATCAATATCTTTCCTAGAGGTAAATGGGATTTCGAGAAAAATGTATCTAAGGAATCTATAAACTAAAAAATAACGACATACCCTCTCGGACTGATTTTCTGCATCTGCAATCCTTGCAACGGTAAACATAACCGTCGATGCATTTCGCGTATCTTTGTATACGCATAACACCTCCGCACTGGCAAGTTTTAGATCTCGCTATGAGCCCGTTCTCCAAACAGTAATCGAAAACAAACTCTGGAGCGAATTTGCATCGCAAACGATGTACAGCATCCATTGCGAGTCAGATGATTGCCTGTTCAAGGTCATTCATCAAGGTAATCCGTTCTCAAGGTTGTTTTGGGTTCCTAAAGTTTAGAGTCACCCGTTTACCGTAAACGATGTTTGAAGCAATATAATCTGCAATAGGCTCACCACATCAGTTATTATCCAGTTAAACATGCAGAGAAGTATTAATAATTCAGCAACCAACTCGACGACTACTTAAGATAGTTTTAGGGAATGAAACAGAGAAAAGCACCATCCTCAACAACGCGTTCAAAATTAACGATAAAAGCTTAAAAATAAGGCCTGATTGGCCTTTAGAAGATAGAATCAAAAGAAAAGAAGCCGTGGCTGAACTAAAGGCCAGACTAGAGAAAGGTGAAAAAGACCTCAAGATATTGGGTTTTCGGGTGGTGAGGTCTCGGAAACCGATGCTGCCGAGACCTCTCTTCATAAGCCGGATGAACACGTAGGTGTCTCGGTGTGCTATACGAACGCTTGTAGTCTTAGGAATAAACTCGCCGAATTAGGAGAGTTATCTGAAAGACTACAACCTGATGTTATTGCTATCACTGAGACATGGTTGTTAGCGGGTGTAGACTTAACTCCACTCATACCTGGGTACATCTGTATTCGAGCAGATAGAGTAAGTAGTTGGAAAGGTGGTGGGGTTGCTCTATACATCCGCGATGACATAGGGATTAGGTCAACGTTGTCAGAAGCTCATGACAGCGGCACCAGTGAGGCTGCAACTTGCGTTATTAATCTGAGCGAAGGCACTTTAACGATCGGAGTTATTTACAGAAGTCCTGCTAGCCAAGCTGATGACTTCGTTCTAAATCACTTGAGGGCGTGGGGTAGTAGAAATAGGTGTCTGGTTGTTGGCGACTTTAATGCTCCTCACATTAACTGGGGGGAATTAAATTCCACTAGTTTGTATACCTGTTTCAATAGGGAGTTCACATTGACAGTGCTTGAATGTGCACTCGTGCAACATATGCATGCACCAACACGGTATCATCCGGAACATGATCCATCTACTCTAGACTTGATATTAACACACCAGAAGGAGGACGTTGGTGACATTAGGTGCCTTCCACCGCTTGGCAGCAGTGACCACATAGTCATTGCTTTTACGTTTAAGATTCATTCTCTCATACGCAGGTCAAAATCTGCTCGTCCAAACATTTGGAAAGCGGATATACAAGGAATCCGGAACGCAGCAACTTCAGTTGACTGGTCAGTAGATACAAGTCGGACTGTCGAGGAAGCTTGGGTAGGATTTAGAAATACACTAGATTGTGTCACTTCGCCTTTTATACCTTGGTACACTCCTCGAAAGCTATCGCACAAGCCACCTTGGATTACTAGTGAAATAAGGAGGCTATTAAGACGGCGAAAGAACTTATGGGACCAATTTATTATGACAGGAAGGGAAAATTTCCAGAAAGACTACCGCAAAATTCGAAATCTCTGTAAGTATGCGATTAACAAGAGTCGTATAGAATATGAGAGACGGCTTGTGCAAGATAGTGTTCACTACCCAAAAAGGCTCTTCTCGTATATTAAACGTCGGACTAAAACTAGCAATGGTATACCGTCACTCATAAGCATTAGTGGAGAAACGGCTGAGTCAGACGAAGGAAAGGCTGAAAACCTCTCTGAATACTTCTGTGACGTCTTCTCGTCTGATAGTACCACCGAGGGATATGGCGAGGTTACTTCCATCGCCACTCAGATGCCCTCAATTGTGGTAGAGCACACAAAAGTCCTCAAACTACTGTCTAAACTGAAACCAGGTAAATCACCTGGGCCTGATGGACTTCTCCCTAAATTATTAATTTCCTTGGCGGATATAATATATATTCCACTCGCGGAGATTTTCCAAATGTCACTGACCCAGGCTAAGCTACCCAAAGACTGGAAGGATGCCATTATAAGCCCTATATTCAAAGAGGGGGACAGGCAATTGGTATCTAACTACAGGCCGGTAAGTCTAACATGCATTATAGCAAAGGTAATGGAAACTATTATAAGGGATCAGCTATTAGCTTATGTTGAAACACATGGCTTACTGGCAGTTGAACAGCATGGATTCCGACCAGGACGATCCTGCTTAACAAACTTACTGTTAGCTAGGGAAGATTGGGTCGAGGCCAGCGATAAAAACCTTCTGTTGGACGTGGTTTTTATTGATCTTAGCAAGGCATTCGACAAAGTATCCCACTTAGGTCTCCTTAGTAAACTTAAAGGTTTCGGACTAGACCAATGCCTATGTGAGTGGTTTAGGGATTACCTAATGGATAGAAGGCAGAAGGTTAGAGTTAACGGTGTACTATCAGGGTGGAAAGCAGTATCCAGTGGAGTGCCCCAGGGAACTGTATTAGGCCCCTTGCTATTCCTATTATACTTTAATGAGCTACCAGGGATTCTTACTTCATCTTCATTTTTATTTGCAGGCGACATTAAGATATGGAAAACTGTAAACAATAGCGAGGATAGGTCGGCCCTACAAACTGATCTAGATAAATTAGCTGAGTGGTCGAACCTGTGGAGTTTGGAAATGAATTCTAGGAAAAGCGCAGTAATGCACTTAGGTCAGAAGTCTTATACGTCGTACTCCCTAGGGGACACAGAACTACCTGTTGTTAACGAACAGAAGGACCTAGGAATCATTGTCAGCAATGATTTGAAAACAACTGCAAACTGCAATGCAGCCGCAGCTAAGGCTTTTCGAATGCTATGGGCACTCCGTAGGGCTTTCAAACGATTAGATGAGGGCATGTTCCAAATACTCTACGCAACCTATGTCAGGCCTCATCTAGAATACTGCGTACAAGCGGCGGGTCCATGCTTCAAAAAGGAGGCATATATCCTGGAAAGAGTACAGAGAGTAGGGACGAAACTAGTTAGTGGTATCTCACACCTTCCTTATGATAAGAGGATGGAGCATCTAAATCTCTTTCCGTTATCATACCGAAGGAAGAGAGGCGACCTAATTTTGGCTTACCGTATACTTAAGGGTGATTTAGGAACTGACCTTTCTAAACTTTTCTCTCCTTCTAGGATACATTTACGGGGTCACCGCAAAAAGGTGCTCAAACCGAGGACGATTAAAATACGTGCAGAATTTAGATTCTCTCATAGAGTGGTCAACGACTGGAACTTCTTAC
>OX235279.1:162388148-162839841 GCA_944472155.2 Trichobilharzia szidati | reverse complement strand
ATCGCTCAAAACGCCTTTCGGACATTTTGAATTTCTGTGTATACCACCCGGTCTCCGGAATGCAACACGAGCATTCCAAGGATTAATTGACGAAGTGTTTCGCGGTCTCGGCTTTACATACGCATACTTAGCCGACTGTCTCAGTGCCAGTCCAGGCAAAGAAACTCACCTGACGCACTTGGTATTTGACAGGTTAAGCCGACATGGTGTTACCATCAATATCCAAAACTGTCATATGGGAGTAGATTCACTCGACTTTCTCGGCAACACCATTGACTGCAAGCGTATCCGCTCACCGGCAAGTAACGTTGAGGCGATAATGAAATTTCCGGAGCCAAAGGTGGTAAAAATCTTATCACTTTTAATGGCATGGTAAGTTGTTACTGACACTTTTTCCTAACTTTGCCTCCCTGATTCAGCCACCAACAGACCTTCTTCGAGTGAATAACAAGTCCATCGAACTTGACGCATCTGCTCGAAATTCTTTCATTCAGGTTAAAATAGGCTATATCTGATACTACACTTCTTACGTATCAGGCTCCAATGGCACCGTTAAGAATCTCAGTTGATGCATCAGACACTGTAATCGGTGCAGCTCTGCAATGACTTGACAGTCGCCTTTTACTCAAGGCATCTACAATTGGCAGAAACAAAGCACAGCACATTCCGCAGGGAACTCCTGGATACGTATTGTGCTGTACGTCATTTTCGAGATTCAGTGGAGGGTCTCCAATTTATAATTTTCTCTGACCACACACCTCTGCCATGCTCCATAAGCTCAACTTCAAATAAGTATTCACCTAGAGAATCACACCAACTGGATTACGTTTCACAGTTTAAATCGGATATTCGCCATGTATTCAGAGTGAACAACCCTGTGGCAGATGCCTTGCGGCGCATTTGTTCTTTCACCTAAATAGATCACATAGACCATGTAAAACTGGCTAGTCTTCAAAGAGAAGATACCAAGCCACATCATGAGTTGTCGGAGACAACTCTGCAATTAGCCGAGAAACCCTTGGGCATCGGGTGGCACACTATTCTGTGACATTTCCACGAGTACTCCTTGCCTCATCATGCCTAAACGTTATCGCCGTAACGTCTTCAATACGTTTCATGGCTCATCCCACCCAGGTATTCGAACTACCATCGAGCTCGTAACTAGTTGGTTTTGTTGGATTTGTGTTAATAGGAAAGTGAAGGAATGAGCTCATTCAAGCTTGGCTTCCTAAAAGTATAAGGTAGTGAGACACACCAGAAACCCTCTTGACACCTTCCTCATCTCTGGTGCTCGTTTCGAACACGTTCATATAGATCTGATTGAACCCCTTCCACAACCTTATCGACATACTTATATTTTCACTTGCATTGGATGTTCTACACGGTGGCCCAAGTCAGTTCCTCTCTGCTAAAACAGTCGCACGCGTCTTTGTCGAACGATGGATCGCAAGTTTGGCATGGCCATCCTCCATAACAACTGATCGCGGGAGGCAATTCGAAAGCCTTGACTAAAATCCTTGGCTGTATGCGTTTTGGAACAACGGCCCACCATCCTGAAGTAAACGGTATGGTTGAACGTTAATATCGACAGCTGAAGGCTACGTCACCAGGTTACGTTAGACGGAATCATAACCGTTGGTTCTCTTAGTCATACGAAATGCCTTGAAAACTGATGGTGGTTGTACTGCCGCCAAGCTAGTATATGGCACAATACTACGACTGCCTGGTGAGTTTGTTTCTGCCTCTGCCTTCTCACCAGCTGAAGACATGCCTCATATGTCAGCAGGCTTACAAACGCAATGCGGCCACAGACCCTCGAAGTCTTTGTCCACACACGACTGAAAACTACTTCACATGCATTTGTTCGTCGTGATGCTGTGGTTCGCCCTCTGGAACCCCATATGATGGACCATATGGAGTCATTGAGCTTAAGGATGAACATTTTGTCCCAGACAAAAAGGGTTGCAGGATTCTTTCAGTATCGATTGTCTAGAACCGGTCTACTTAGAGGGCAATCGCGTAAGGCTCGAACTAAGCATTCCTTATAACACACATGTAACCAAATACCCATTATTCCTCGAAGAAATCATTCGCACGGCGAAGGCCACTAAGCTTTCTATCGAAACTCAGAAGAAAATGCGTTCTTGGCGAACTATGAGATTATCGGAACGCGTCCATATTTGTCTTACATGATAAGACAAATGCGACCTACCCTGTTTTCTCATAGAAACATCGATCTATCGTGCCCACAATACATTTTTCTATGGATATAGATTACTATTTGTTGTACCACGCAGCATAAATTAAATGTTTTCATGATCGCACATGTAACATCTGCAACATTAATACGTACATCTTTTGCGTTATGTGTCGCATGGTGGATGTACACCAATTTTAAAACATTGTATTTAGTACATTTTTCTCAGCATTGTTGTTTTCTTTTCCAGGAGCGGAAGGCACTGGACAAGAAGCAAAAGAAGCATGAGGTCTAACAGACAAACATCAACAAAGTGGTGGACATCCACCAGATTAGCATAGGTGGACGACCAGCAGGCAATCCACCAAGCCCATTGCAAGAGTATAATAAATGGCCACACCAATAATTTTTATTTCCGGCTGGTTTCGTTGATGGGTACTGAAAACTTCAGTAAGCGGGTGAGATGGGGCAGCAGATAATTCCCTTAAGCTAATAGCCACATCATTCTTCACTGAACACTGGATGCTGATCCTTAATGTTTAATTACAATTGTTTGGCTGAAGGCCCGCAGGCAAGCACCCACACCATTTGGCACGTCGCCGCGTTACGTTTGTTCTTTCGTGAACGATCTCCAGCTAGTTGAGCAGACAACATCGCACATTCCGAAATATACTTTGTATTTCGGACGATCACTATGGTGTTATGCTTTGTCATTGTTCTAGGAGGAAGAAATATTATGGAAGTAATGTGTATTACACCGTGCATCACCATACATTGTACTATCGGCCAAGTTAAACTTTAGACACCAGTAACTACCAATCAGCCGACGACATCGAATTATCCAATGGGATTCACGAACGTAGTTCAATATTGTACAGCGCTTGATTCATTTCAGTGCGTGCCCTTACAAGGTTACGTTTGCAATTCGAGGAGGATAGTGTCTTTCAGTAATGGACAGAATTACTTCGTTGTTAGGCAGGGACGACGCAGTAGTTTATGTGGATGAGACAGTGTTGGTGAAGAAGAAATATAACAGCTGTCGTCAGAGAGCGAACAACATTTGGGTCATAGGTTTATACGACACGTCCCTCCGAAAAGGATTTGTTGAAGGAATAGCTGACAGGAAGGCGACTACTCTAGTACCCATTATAAAGCGACTTATGAAACCGGGATCAATTGTACATACCGACGAGTGGAAAGGCTATGACTCATTGACATCCCTGGGATACATTCATCATCACTGGAGTGGTTCACTCCAGTGATTTCGTGGAAACAGTTACAGGGACTCAAACAAGTGACTAGTTAAAAGATGACTGCTCTTTGTCACTCTTAAGCGCGGCATCAGTCGGTGATTTGTGAAATTATTTTGATATGAAAGTCAGTTACCAGATGGTCTCATTCGCAGGCTTCCTGAAGTGGAAGAATCATCCGAAGACTGGCAATTAGTAAAAACAAGGCTAGTAGTGGATAGGACCCAATACCACCTCTACAAGGATATGTTTGCTTCACGAAGAGGATGTAAGCAGTATTAGATTCGTCCTACATCTAGGAAGCAGTGACCATGTAGTCACAATTCTACGTTTGAAACTGCAGAATTTATTATGAGGTCAGTGACAATCCATGCAAATATGTGCCAATCAGATATGCCGCCATCAGGACTGCAGCATCCTTAGGCGTCTGGTAAGTTATCACTGACTTGAGTGTCATTGGCGCTTGGCTGGAACTCAAGAGTACCTGCGGTGCACTAACCCCTCTTTTTCACCTTTATCTCTACCCAGCCATTCCATAAACCTATATGGACAAATAGAAGAACGATAAGGCTAGTAGGAAAAATGAATCGTTTATGGGACCAGTTCATGGAAACTGGGAGGAAAGCATTTCAACTGAAATACTGTGCAGTTCGAATTGTGAACAAGTGTGTGCTCACTATTATAATGGAGGGAAAAGGTGACCAAATCGTGGCGTATCTCATATTAAAGCGTGATTTGTGCATCGACCATACTAACTTTTTCCTTCATTCCAGGAGGTCATCACAAAACGGTGCCCAAACACTAGGCAAATAAAGTACGTGTTGAATTGCAGTCGTCACATTGTGCGCTCAATGACTGGAACTCCTCACGCGGTCCATCGATGAATGCTAGAGAAACCTAGAGAATTAAAGAAACTAGGTCTCTACTGAGATACAGTTTCCAAGAGTCAAAACAGGTGAATCTAAACTATTACAGCCCAAAACTAAACTACCTGTAGCGACCAATCAGGTTCCAAGGAAGTAGAAGTGCGCAACTTGAAATGAACGTGTTTATACAGGTAATGCAATGTTTAAAAGTGGCTACATAGGATTATATTCTTGTACATGATCCAGAAAACCTCCCAGACCACAAAAGCCATGTTAATCTGAATCAAGGTTACAAACATTCCATGTCCAATCAACAATTGAATGTTGGACTGAATGTCCAGTAATTCAGAGCGTCAATTAAATACTGCTCTGTTTCCGCACGTGCGTTCTAAGTTGCAATGCTTTCTGCCAGAGATGCTTATCATTTGCAAACATTGGCTAGGCGGGTAAGATTTGTAATCGTTTTCTGTGCAATCAACTATACATAGTCTAGATTTTAATTGTGATTTTTTCTGTTTAATGTATTGACCTGAAAAGCAGGTAATATGTGTAGGATTATTTTTGTCCTACAGATTTAGTCCTTCCTCAACACTGACGACACAGAGTCTTGGCTTAGCTATAGTTAAAACAGAATGACTTGACTTAAACTTTATCTGTTTCTAAAACATAAAATAAATCATACAATTACACCAAGTAAATGTACAAATCCACTGTCATTCAAAAAAGGACAAAAGCGTACCGAACAGTATTGAAGGAACGGACAAATGAACAGTTAATTAATTACATGTACATACAAATAAAGTGACAGACAACAAAGAACATTCAAGGTCACATCACGTGGTGAGAGTTACAATAAATTGACGAATAATCGCGACAAGAAGGTCACATCATATTGATTAGCTGTCTATCATATAGTCCATCTATCTGTCGCGATTAACACTCCCCGCGAACGATCACTACGTTGTCTTTTCGTACCTGGGACCTTAAAGTTGTCTGCTTCTTCCAACAAATATAAGCTTCTCATATCTCGTTCAACTTCTTGAGTTGCAGTTTTCACCCTCATCGTCTTGACGCGGCCATCTTGGTCATAGTACATCTGCTCAACTATAGCCTTCGGCCACAAACCTCTCTGTGTGTCAGCACTGTTAACTAGGACGAGATCACCAGGTTGTAGGTTACACTTCATATCAAACCACTTAGATCTTGTTCGCAGCATCAGAAGATATCCACGTAGCCATCTATGCCAGAACAAATCAGTCAAATATTTTGAAAGTAGTTGACTATAGTGTTGGAAGAAAGCATATCCATACATAGCATTCTCTTTACCTTTGTAATATTGTAATTTTCTTAAGAATTCACCAATTGCTGAACAAGCCACTGTTAAAGGCCTTCTTGGATCCAAGGAAATGCAAAAATCAGATGCATCGTCCTCACCGACTACTTCATATGTGCGTACCATAGAGTCGTCAGCTTCAATCGAAACTCGCAGAATCGCATAACAAGCACAATAATGTGCTAGACACCATGATCCAATGTCATCAGCATTTTCTGCTGGAGAATAAAACCCAATGGAAGTTACAACTGAAGGAATCATTGACAACCAATTGATATAGACTACATCTGAGACATCGCCTTGAACACAGTCGGTAGTCAAACCGAACTGCTCCAGAACAAGAGGTAAATCAGATAAATCAATTCCAACGCACTCAGCTCGACACTTATCTATTGCAGATGAAAGGTTTAAAAACTTGCTGTCATACGTTTCTCCTGGTTCATACCAACTTTTTACAGGACCTCCATTTATGACATATTCAGTAGTTTTCGTGTGGAAATTTCGTTTTCCATAACAATCACGCCGAGACAGTTTACCTGAACCATATGCCGTCAGTTCATGAAGTCCAACTTGTAATTCAAAGGAACTTTCAGCAAGTTCCACGTACATTTGTTTGTCTTCATTACGTAGAAATTCTGGTTTAGGATCTTCGAGACGAACACTAAGTACATTATTCAAAGAAACATTTTTAAATCCATCAACTTGCCGTACATCATCATAGTTAGGAATATTAGTTCTGACAGGAATTCCAGCAGTTGCAAACGTCACCACATCCAAACTAGTAAAGTCTGGCTGTAAGAAATTAACTTTTTCAAATGTAGAAGGCCATGATAAATTTGTTAACAACCTTTCAGCATTATTTACAAGTCGCTGGAATTTTTTAGACACTGACCTATTTACAACAGCGACAAATGATTCAAACTTTGCACGAACGCCAAAGGGATCACGGTATGACTCGATAAACCCAATATAGTTTACAACAACAGGGTTCTTATCTTTAACCCATAACCTGAAGGCATCTTTGTGAGTGGCTACTGAGCCAGTAGTGAAGCTTTCAGCATACTGATGCCACATTTCTGATTCAATTTGGTTAAGCGAATGTGCTTTAAAATCTTTACAACAATCGACTAGTAACTCCATCAGCTCACTATAGTCACCATATTCAAGCTGCAAAGATGTGTCCGAGGGAAGGGCATCTCTTAACTTCTCACGACGTTGACTTGGAGGGATTTGCAGGTCATGGTAACGTTGGGCTAACTGTCTTTGTTTTTCTTGGATAACAGGAGCGTCGAAATGACTTTCTGCAGCAAGCGTGTCAGCCTGGACTTTGAATGTATCTATACGTTCACAATGAGTAGCTACATCAGATTCAAGCAAGTTGTGCCGCTTTTGTACGTTCATCACACCGTTTAGATCACGAACGACATCCTCTGAGGCTATCTGAGCTTCAACATCATTCAACCATAACTCGACATCTTCTGTGTTGCGAGCGAACTGTTGTTGCCTACTTGCTTGATCTAAATCTTTCTTCTTGTCTCCCATGGCATTTACGAGATGAGACCAAGTTTCATCCAACTGTTCAATCTTTACTTTTATTTCTGGCGAGTTGTAGTGGTTTGCATTTAACAAATCCTGACCTGTCTTTTTAATATCTTCAACGCGGGATTGGTTCGCTTGTATTTCTGCCTCAAAACTCTGATGCTTCTGCACCTTTGTTTGCAAATTCGTGGAGTCTTTGTAACTTTCATCAACTGCATTTCATCTGCATCTCTATCGAACATTTGGTAACGGTGGGAATCTTCAAGACGCTGACGGCGGTTCTGAGCTTTCTCCTTTAATGCATTTCGTCTATTTTGAAGACCTTCCTGAATCTCATCAACCTGTGCAGCCGCATAGTGGTTTGATTCGATTAATTTTGCAGCGAATTCATCAAGTTGTCGCATCTTTTCTTCTTGTGCTAGAAGCGACTTTTCGAAGTCTTAATGTTTCCTTATCAGTGCTTCCACAGAATCGAGTGAGTCTCCCACATCTTTTATTTCTAGGAAGGCCTGTTGCTTACCAATCCAAGATTCCGACTGTTCAGCGTCGCGGTAAAAATACAGAAGGCCCATACACTGTTCTAGCTGTTCACGTCTTTCTTCACACAACTGCATCAGGGAGGCTCTCCCTCTTTCAAGGGTGGAAAGTTTAGCAGCTATGTCTCCACTACAGGGATGGCCAACTCTTTGTAATGCCTGACCTTCTTGCATGCATGTATCGAAACTGTCAGCTCGAGAATTTATCTCAGCGGTATATTCCTTATGTCGCTCTACTTGGGCTTCAGCACCAGCTACATCCTTTGCCAAATCATCCGCCGATATTAACGTCTTCATGTCATTCATCCAGATGCTCAAGTCTCTCCAGTCAGCCAAAAAGCGATGCATCTTGAATGACTCTTCCAGTTTGCCTTCTCCTACCTACAGCCTGACTTTTCAGCTTATCCCATGCAGTGATTAAGGCGTCATACTTGCCTTGTATAGTGTTTTGCGAATCAGGATGCTTCTGTGCAAGCGCCTTAGCATCATTTCCAAGTTGAACAATCTTTTTATCTGGGGCAGTCAAATCCCTTTCTAATGCTTCGTGCTTCCTTTGTAAGGCTTGGACTGAGGCAAGATCACGACCACAGTCCTCAATGGATAAAGGAATGAACTTTTCATTCACCAACGATATAGCTCTATCTATGTCTCTAAAGAAGCGCTGTATCTCATAGGCTTCCAGGAGCTTTTCTTGTCGTTTTCTAGCCAGATCCTTCAGACGTTCTATAGCTTCGCGGACTTGTCTGAACTTTTCTATGACTAGGGCATCCTCAGGAAATTTCTCTTTTAGAAGTTCATCTGCCTTCCGATAGATGTCTTCTGCACGACTTTCTTGATTCTCGAGATCTTTTGTAAACTCATTAAACCCTTTTTGAAGTGTCTCAGCATGTTCCAAGTCTTGACCTAAATCCTCTGATGTTACGTAAGTTTCTTTTTCACGTATCCAGAAAAGTATCTCCTCGACTTGGCGTAAAAACTGGACAAATTTAAGCGTTAGGTTAATAAGACGTAATTTTTCTCTGAAAATAGCCATAAGCCTTTCCCACAGGGCATGCAGTTCATCAAGACGGTTTTTGATAATATCTGTTGCGTAGTGTCCCTGACCAATCATTTCTTCTCCTGCAGAATCCAGAGCTGACAGTGTTTCAGCATGAACTGTTACTTCGAACTCAAACTCCTGATGTTTCTGTTTTTTCAGATGAAGATTACTGAGTTCTTTAAAATCCTCATTTGCATATGTTTGCAGTTTTTTATTGATCCAACACTCAAGTTCATCGGCAACCTTCTTAAAATATTGATATCTTTCAAGCATGTCCATAAACTTAGATATGGCTATGGTGAACTCACCGTTAAGAGATACAGTGACTTTATGGGAAGTAGAAGGTTTGTAAGGCGATTTATTGTGACCAGAACATCCGCGATTACCTTGTCGTAATCTTTCTAATTCCATTTCTTTCTCTTTTTGGACTATGCGCAATTTCGCTAGCTCCAATTCTACCATACGGTGTGATTTATTCTCTTTGCTTCCAGGGAAATCAGCCTCATTACTCTTTTCTAACTGTGGAGTTAACGATGGCATAGTTTCATAACTTTCGTCTGCCATACTGTTCGAAACTTTGTAGGATTATTTTTGTCCTACAGATTTAGTCCTTTCTCAATATTTATATTTTTTTAATATTTTTGGTTACAGCTTGATGCCACCTTGTATTTTCAGTACAAGTATGGAATTTTCAGCATGGATATCGGTAGCCCAAATTTTGCAGACCGACCATAGATATCGGGTGTGCGTCAGCAGGGGATCGAACCTCGGATCATGTGCATGGTCGGCGAGAGTCCTAACCACTGTGCCACCGACGCACACTGTAATACTGACGACACAGAGTCTTGGCTTAGCTATAGTTAAAACAGAATGACTTGACTTAAACTTTATCTGTTTCTAAAACATAAAATAAATCATACAATTACACCAAGAAAATGTACAAATCCACTGTCATTCAAAAAAGGACAAAAGCGTACCGAACAGTATTGAAGGAACGGACAAATGAACAGTTAATTAATTACATGTACATACAAATAAAGTGACAGACAACAAAGAACATTCAAGGTCACATCACGTGGTGAGAGTTACAATAAATTGACGAATAATCGCGACAAGAAGGTCACATCATATTGATTAGCTGTCTATCATATAGTCCATCTATCTGTCGTGATTAACAATATGTTCATAAGGCCAAGTTAAACTTTAGACACCAGTCACTTCCGATCAGCGAACGACGTCAAATTATTCAATGAGATTCACGAATGTAGTTCAATGTTGTATAGCGCCTGATTCATTTCAATGCGTGCCCTTACAAGGTTACGTTTGCAAATCTAGGAGGATAGTGTCTTTCAGTATTGCTTGGACTTAGGCTTGCTTCGAAAGGAGAGGGAGGTATCATGACCTTAAAAAGCTATATTAGGTCAATTGATGGATTTGTCCATCGTTGTGCTATATGCTCCAAGCGTGTTAGCATTAGAGAGGGTAAGTTGATAATTTTAATATTTCGTAGGAACTTTTTTTGCAATGTCGCACCTCTCCTTGACGCAAATTTTATATATCTGCAACTACTGGGTATTAAAACAGCCAGTGAGAGCAGCAGCTGCGGAGACGGAGAACAGCCTCGTCTCAACAGTTCAATGGTACCAGTGTTGCAGAGATATTGAATCCTGGAAAATCGAGAAGATCACTTCGTTGTTGGGTGGAGAAGACGTTATCATGCACGTGGATGAAACTGTGATGCTGAAAAAGAAATACAACCGTGGTCGCCAGCGAGCGAATAATATCTGGGTGATAGGTTTATACGATACTTCCTTACGAAAGGGATTCGTTGAAAGAATAGGAGATAGAAAGGCGACAACGTTAATACCTATTATAACGAGACTCGTCAAACGGGGTTCAATTATACACACGGACGAGTGGAAAGGTTATAATTCGCCTTCATCTTTGGGATATGGTCATCACCGAGTGAACCATTCAAACGATTTTGTGGATCCAGTTGCCGGAACTCATACAAATTCTATTGAAGGATTTTGGGGCCGGTTGAAAAATCTGGTAAGGGCTATAAATGGATCCCGGAAGGATCTCATTTATAGTCATTTAGATGAATATATATATACATATATATACAGAGTGTGGTGCGACTTTTCTATTGACAGTCCGTTGCTGAATTGGGAAATGTTTCTGTCCCATGTTCGTGAAAGATACCCGTTGTAATTGTTTTATCCTATTTTTTATGCATTTTTCTATAAATATACATTACCACTTATCATAAACGCCTCTTTCTTGTGATTGGTCCGTTCAAGGTCGTTTGCTGATTGGTTGTTACTGGTGTCTAAAGTTTAACTTCGCCGGATTTCATCATGAGCTGACAGCATTTGGAGAACCACTGGAAAACCTGGGAGGACTGGACAGCTGTTTCGTCCTAGTTTGTGACTCTGAGGATATATATATATATCACCTGAGGTAATGGTGTAGTCAGTGGTGAAAGTCTGGAGATGTGATCTGTGGTTACTTCACATTTTTCATGATCCTCCTTGATTTTAACTGTGTAATGATATTGGGATATCAGTTTGACGTCTTATTCTTGAGGCTTATGTAAGTTTTAAGTTAAGTGCATGTTGAATTTCGGCTGTGATTGACGAATTCATTAAAACGCTTTGTTTTTAGCTGTGCAGTCTGCAGTTCTCTGTCATCTGAAGTCCCAAAAGTGATAAACAGGCTTCATCACTAAACTTGAATGTACACACATATTTCATTATGTTGTAGTGAAGTTGTGTCTACGCCCTCTACTACTCAATCAAGAAGAGAATAATTAACAGATGAAGCACTAACAAAGCCTTTAATTCTCAATCTAAGATCTGAAATTCTCTACTAATTACCCTCGTGTTTGCTCTGTTCATTTTTCCCGTGATCAGTTCTTTTCATTGGGAAATTAGTATGTACAAACTGGTTATATTGAAACTAATCTTAATTTGTTTTTGATCCTTTTCTATCTGAATTTCCTGTAGCTTCTCTTTCAATGCATAGGAATTAGTCAGCCTAGAATTTGACCAATTTCTAAATAAGCGATGATATTTGTGTTATCTTCGATAATTCACATGTCGAAGTGTTCTAATCTGTCATACTTTTCCCACGCTATCTTCGTTGATCCGCTGACTTCGACATCTATTGGTCTTACCATTTTTCTTCTTTTTAACAGGGAAAGGTTGAAATCACAGAAGAAGGCATTAAATTACTTGAAAAATTGACGAAATCATTGAATTCTGCTAACACAACAAATGGTGGATGCCCCATAGCTGAAAGTCCAATGAAAGAAAACATTTCAACGCCACATGATGGTAAAAGCAATACATCTAAGAAAAGGAAACGTGTAGCTACTCCTTCTCCTGAGAGAGTTAAACAACCCAGTCGAACTTCATTAAAGGGAACGAAGCACAATTGTGAAGGAGATGAACATTCTTCTCAATCTGGTATTACCGTTGGTACTTCTTCGTCAGTGCATATTCCTCCCTTTCATACTGAACAGCCGATAACATCTGTAAAACAACCCACCAGTGTCAGGTTTCTCGATGCTTTTGAATATGGGGAGGAATGGCTTCCTGGCTTGTTGAAACCAACGAACTTGAAGAACTTCATCAGGTGAATTTGTTATTTCGGTTATATATTTCTAGAAATGCTTTTCATGGCTCACCACGCCAGGTTTCTGACCCATATTTAATATAAAGCGGCTTACTTAACAGTGGTGTTAGACAGAATCCGAATTTCGTTCTTTATACTGTGGAGTGCAGCTGATTTCAGAGTTATGAATTCTGCCTTGCCTTTACGATTCTTGTTTTGATATCCTCGTCCATACCTTCTACTATAGTTGACACGATGCTGCCTAGATAAGTGAAAAAGAGGCCTCTTTCAAATTTCTTCCGTTGACAGTGATTGACGCTTGTTATTATTGTTGTTGGTTATCGGGTATTTTCATCACTTCCATTTTCTCTGTGCTCACTTAAAGTGTTGTCTCGTGAATCTGAATAGCTCAGTGGTAATGTCTCTGACTGCAGCACTCCACTGAGCGACCTGGCTTGTTGAAGTCTCCCAGAGGGGACGTCGTTAGTTCTTTCAAGATTCCAGATGCGCCTTTCTGGCTGGCGTTAATGCCAACAAGTAAGAAAGCTAGGTCCACACAGAGATTCCTGCCTATTACCTTCAACCATGTAAACCAACAATTCAAAGTGCGACATAGTAGCTAGCCACCTAGTTTGATGGATGTCGAAGGCTGGATTCATGACGCTAAATACCATCTTGTGTCTAGTCGTATTATGTTGTGAATGATCTTACGTAATCGAAAGAGCTGACAACTAATTCGTTCATAGTGATGAATAATCATTTGGAAATGCTTATTGATAAAGAACAAGGAGGAACAAATAGACTAAGAATGGCCTCCATGGAGTTTATTATAGAACAAAGTCGTACTGCTGGTGAAAAGTGGGATGAGTATGTAATCAACAGCAATCGGTGAGATGTTTCCTCCACTCATATGACGAGGATGTTGTATCCCCATTGTGACGATGGGGGGGTCACTGGATCAGATTGGAAGAGAGATAGCGATGGCCAAACAAAAACATGGCATCAGTCCATAAAATCTTTCAAAGTTAGTTTGAGATAATGACTTGCCGATCACCATCGCGTACCTCATTAGATCCTTTGATGATACAGTTGGCATATGGATGATGTTACACAGCCACAAAGAGATGCAAGGTTAACTTTCTGTGAGAAACAACCAATCAAAAGACTCTATTTTCTACTAACAATAATGTACATTAAAATCTATAAATATGTGTTGATTTTCCTTAATAAACGATCTGTTGCCTGACCCTTGTCTTCTGTTGTTACAGTAATAATAATCGTAATAATAATAACCGTAAATTCGTTTGCTATTGATTATTTAGCAAAATTTACCCAATAGCATATGATAACTGTGGGACAAATTACACTAGACTAAACCTAAGTTCTGCGACACTCAGTGAGTAATGAAAAGTCTTTCAATGTATATATGTGTAAAATTTGAATTGAGAATGAGGTCAACGCATTTTAAGACAACTGATACGATAACGGTCTCTTAGGCTGTAAGCGCTTCCCCTAATTTCCAAATCATTTAAGGCGGAGAAATTTGCGAAACCTTCTCCATTCTCATTTATTTCACCGCATGCCACGATTGTTAGTGGCTGTCTGTTTTCGACATAGAACTTTGGACATATGTGCGGCAGTTCAAGTCGCCACACTCCATGTAGCACACAAAGCAAGAGAAGAAATTAGGAGAAATGCATAATAAAGACAGTAAACAGAGGTGTGAGACAAAGGTATAGTATAATGAAGAACACAACAGTTTCATTGGAAATCATAAGTCACAAGGAGTGGATGCATCTGCGCCATTGAGAACGATTTTGAGGCATGTCACCAATTGTTTCCAACCATTGGTTTTTACAGTCCCGAGGACCCCAACCAGTGAGGAAGTCTACACTTTCCTACGTGGCTCAGACTAACTGTTGTGGAATTCATTGACTGGTGCCATGTTTCAGTTTGACTGCCGCTAGCTCTTTTCCAGCCTGACCCTATATCAGCTAAAATTGCCCGTCGAGGAAGGCGATGACTAGGCATACGTAGCACATGTCCTAGCCATCTCAGTCGATGTAGCTACTTCACAGCCTTGTCAACTGATTTCCCCTCCTTACCTAGCACTCGACGCCTAACCTCAATATTGCTCACCTTATTATACCACTTCACGCGGGAGATGGAACGCAGACACCTATGATCAAAGACAGCTAATCTTTTCATGTCCTCCGCTCTCAATGGCCAGGTCTCACAGCCATAAAGGAGGACGAAGCGGAATGCTGAGCAGTACACACACCCTATGGTCGAGAGTCTAGAATCTGTCGGAGGGTGAAGATATGATCGATACACCCGCTTCCTGGCCTAAAGCCTGGCTGGTTTTCTCGTGTTTGTGCCTCCCGAGCACCATTTAGTCTACGCATGATTATTGAGCCTAGGACTTTAGATACTATATTAGTCAAGCTAATCCCTCTGTGATTATCACAGGAAGAATAGTCTCCCTTCTTGTATATCGGGATAATCAGTGACTTACACCAACCCGATGGGACTTCCTCTGATTCCCAGACGCTGCCTAGAACCTCAGTTAATGCAGACAGTAAACTGTCTCCACCGTACTTAAATACCTCTGGAGTTATTCCATCAGGTCCCGCTGCTTTGCCTAGCTTCAGATTAGTGACAGCTTAAGTAACCTCAGTTAAGGACGGAGGACCTGTGCCTATATCCCATTCAGGGAGGTGTTGAATGTTTGGCAGGTTAAGTGTGGCTGTAGGCCAATTAAACTGCTCTTCATAGTGTTCTTTCCAGCGCTCCAGTCGTTTATCCTGGGAGCTAATTATGGTGCCATTTTTCTCCGAGATTGTTTCGCTTATCATTTACCTTTTGCCACCTGTTTCCCTGATAAGCCTGAATAGTTGTCTGGTGTTCCAATCGCCGATGCCTTTGAATACTGTCTGGCTAGCTGACTCCTTGGTAAAAATTTTAAATATGCAGCTTACACACAGTTCTAGGTGAGAGTTCGCTACATGTATTCCTTTAGAAACCCAGCATACCTTTTAATTAGGTTCAAGGTGAAGGAAACTTAAGGAAATTCTTGAAAGATCTTCAAACTAAGTGAACACTCTCAGGTTTGAATTCCACTCCAGCTACTTCTGACGTGATATAGTACTGGAGTGCACCGACTATTGGTTTTAAGATCGAAAGTAGGGTGTTCAAATGTGTGGACCATCCTTTCACCCACTTATTTGAGAAGTCGCATCACCCTATATCGGCTGTCTGATTGTTGATGAAATTTGAGGATGGATGTGAAAGTTTTGTGTGGCTTTGGTGTGGGACCAAAACATGCCACCAATTGAAGAAGTCTCTAATTGCTGGTTTCAACTACATATGGAGGAGGGCGTAAACACTGTCGAGGTGTGCTCCTAGAAAGGTTTAGAATCAACTGCTGGAGAAAATTGAGATGCATCGAGCATACACGCAGAAGAGACAGGTGGGTATCATCACACGAGTCTGAATTGAAGACAGGAGTGTAAGACAAGACTGCCTACTATCACCGATAACACTCTTGATAATAGTGAACTACTGGGTCACACAACAAAGCGTCAGTGTGTAGCAAGAAGACGGATATTTGTTGGGCTGAAAAAGACTCTCTAGGACTTCTGTCTTTCGAGACTCTTCTGTAACTGATGTCGTACAAACGCGAAGATCTACAGGCGAAAACAAGTTGTCAGAAGAGACAGCGAAGATGACATTCGAAGTGGATATAGAGTTGATGAAAGTACCCAACGACCAACGTGGATAACAGAGCTTAGTCACTATCACTTATGAGAGGTCCAAACGAGGTCAGCTCTTTCGCTTACATAGGCAGCGTGCGTTCAGCTACAGGCGGAACTAGTGACAATGAAAAAGAGAAGACATTCAGCGAAGAGACTCTTTTTGGCGAATTCATTCATATAGCTGTACAATCACATTTATATATAAATATTTGTGTGTGTGTGTGTGTACATGAGGTTTGTCAAGTTTAGATAATTGATTAGTTAGTACAGGAATGATGTAGTATAGAGACAAAGTTAATCAGACAGCAACTAAAGTAAGATTGAGTTAAAAAGATAGATGACGTAATATAATTGGCTAAAATGTTACAACTTAGGTCAGGATAGCAACAGAGGTAATTACAGGTAGAGATTAAGTAGAAGTGAAATTGAGTGAATAAGTTGGATGACGTAACATGAATGACTAGAAACTGAGCGTTGTTCAAGTCAGTAACAGTGGTAGTGAGGTGTAGAAATTGAATCGGGTGGGGGTAGAGAACAAGAAAGTTGAAAATGTAAAATGTTACAATTGAGAAGACAAAATAATACTAATGAAGAGACAGAAGAAAAGATTAGGTAGAATTTACATGTCGGCTAATAAGATAGATTACGTCCATTGTAATCCTTTCTTCTGTCTCTTCATTAGTATTATTTTGTCTTCTCAATTGTAACATTTTACATTTTCAACTTTCTTGTTCTCTACCCCCACCCGATTCAATTTCTACACCTCACTACCACTGTTACTGACTTGAACAACGCTCAGTTTCTAGTCATTCATGTTACGTCATCCAACTTATTCACTCAATTTCACTTCTACTTAATCTCTACCTGTAATTACCTCTGTTGCTATCCTGACCTAAGTTGTAACATTTTAGCCAATTATATTACGTCATCTATCTTTTTAACTCAATCTTACTTTAGTTGCTGTCTGATTAACTTTGTCTCTATACTACATCATTCCTGTACTAACTAATCAATTATCTAAACTTGACAAACCTCATGTACACACACACACACACACAAATATTTATATATAAATGTGATTGTACAGCTATATGAATGAATTCGCCGAAAAGAGTCTCTTCGCTGAATGTCTTCTCTTTATCATATGACTCAATGGGGATTTTCAATCTACTAGTGACAATGTCAAAACCAGTCAGGGTCAGAAAGGAAGACCATCCATTCATTATTCAGAAGTCCGTGAAGAAATTTACAGCATTCACTCACCATAATATCAAATCAGACAGTGCTTACATGTGTATATATATGCCCTTTAAAGACCGGACCTTTCTAAAAGGCTACTGCAGAGGAGACTTTCCATACTGAATGAGCAACAAGGAGCTGTCGCACTGCAACGATGCCACCAAGAACTAATCGCCTAACTAAGAAATGCGCTGAATGATATTGAGATGAATCGGACACATGTTGGGGAGACAATAAATTGACATCACACACCAAACAAGCCACCGCCCTAGCGGAAACCTAAATAGAAAACGGCGAGTTGAGCGATGACATGGAGGTGGTTTGCGGAATAGTAGGTGGAAGTTTACTAGCAAACCTGAATTCAGGTGGAAAAGACAGCAAAGAACAAGATGATAGGGAAGAGTGCCCCTCAGCTACAGGCCCTGTGTTCCACTCGGAACTCAAGGGAAATTGTAAATGTGCATTCATACATTATTTTTTTTGTCGGCCTTAATGTATGTGACTAACTCTCGTCTACTCCATCGTTTTTTATTTCTTTCAGTTGTTTGTGGCCAATAAACTTCACAAATTAGGCTTTATTATCACTGAGGGAGAGATGCATAAGTCATCCCTCACTCTGAGAGGAAATGCATCGAAACAATAGTGATGAATTATCCGGTGCTGGCGTTTAACACGGCACAACGCTATTTGGTCGCAGCGACAGCCGCATCAACGAAGGCAGTACTCTACGGAGAAACGAGTTTATTTTTTTCAAGTTGTTTTTGAGAATTTCTAAAAGAAAACTGTGATCATATACTTGAAACTATCCTACTTATGTGTTTAGAAAGAAGTAGTTATCAGTCTTTCCTTGCCGTGGTAACTTGGTGTCTTTATTCTCTTTTTTTCATTCGATTAGGTAATCTTTGGCTTTAACCTCGCCCCTTTGGATATAGTGTAATTTTGCTTGTCTCTTGTTTCCATGGTTTGGGTTGAACTCAGTACATTGTTACTCCCAATTTATAAGTTGCTAACCTCCTGTCTTTATTATGTAACTCCTTTACCATTGGATGCATGCATTTACTTTGTTTAAACTTGAAGTCCCTCTGTAAAAACTATATAAGTGTAATTTTCTGAGCACTATTCACTACGTCTAGACCCTCCTGCCAACCGACATCACGTAAAATTTCGCAAGTATGTTCGAAATTTTCTGTACATGAACTTAATAATTAACTTAGGCTGTTTGCAGCTGATGAGAAAGCAACGAAATGGTGCCACTTTATTCTGCAAAAACTGTTGTTCTTGGTTTAGTCAAATTCATAAAGGGGAATAAATGTATGAAATTTATAAATGCTTTCTGTGTTGATTTTTTCTAATTGGGACGGATGCTTCATCCAGATTTATTTTTCCTTTAATTATTGGTAGAGGTAGAGTTATGGTTTGTAGAATGTCACCTGGTTCGCCTAGTTCGCTAGTTTATTAGCCCCTCTTCGAAGCTCGGAAAAGGTGGCAACGCTGAGCCAGCGATCTTATCACGGAAAATCAACTTAACCTCTGTAGAAACCGCAAAGCATAGCAAAAATATAAAGATTTAACTTATTCTCCTCATTAAGATCCATAGAGACGAAATGACGTGTGTCAATGAGAGCAAGTTATCCAGCCCACGCGTATCTTCTTTCAATGAGAAACCAAAAATAAGTATAGGAGATGAAATATCAGTGCAATATTTGAAACCTACTGGAAAGGCTGTAGAAATTGCCAAAGATATGAGAAGATATGGTGCATAGAAGTGCTGGGTATTTGTGAGAGAATGTGGAATTCATGTAGACTCTTCAAATTGTTGACTGTAGAGTCGAAATCCTACTGCGATCAGTCGGACCGTGAAGAGTGAGAAGACAGGTATTCTTTGGACTGATAAGACATCTGTAGTAGATTCGTACTTTGTAGATGATTTATGCCTAGTGTCACAAAAACACGAAGATTCACAGGCAATAACCAACAACAACATTGTGCATCAATCACCGTGAAAGGCTGAAATTTGAGAAAAGTCATCTAGGCAGCGTCTTTTCAACTGCAGGCGCTGGCAAAGATGAGGATATTGAGGTCAGGATGAAAAACAAGCAAGACAAACAATTAGTTCTGTGAAACCAGTGTGGAAATCTGCTGCACCCAGCACAAGGAACAAAGTTCGAATTTCTTATACGAATACCAAGTCAGTCAGTACTTCTATATGGCTCAGAGACTTGGTGCGTCGCTTAAAGCATTCCCAGTCGGCAACTGAAGACTTTTATCAACAGCTAACTTCGCTGACTTGACGAGAGGGCTGGAAAGGATAAGTGACAGGGACCTCTGTGGAGGCACCAAACAAGAACCTATCGCCCAATAAATCTGCCTAAGGAAATTGAGACGGATTCGCCGCACGCTAAGGAAACCGTTGAGCAACATTACACGCCAGTCAGTAACTAAAGTAGAGCTTGAATTCGAAATGATAAGTCTGGGGTGGCATGCAGCAGATCGTGTGAGAATGACGAGATGAGAGCCTATGGGCAGTCGTGGAGCTAATGAAAGACGACTGCAGAGAATAGGACAAAATTTGATATACTGCTGATGCACTCTGTCCCTCTCCGAACCCTAGGGGATAATACTAATAGTAAGCTCTTCCGCTTCAGTTGCATAACTGTCTCAACAGATAATCCTGATATGGGTAGTATCATCATTTAGTGTTCATTTCATTTAGAAATCCCAGGAAGCCATAAGACTATCCAACAACACTATCTGAAACACCATAGTACAGAATCGATTTCTTTTCCTCCCCCGCCCTCACTATTTTGAAAATTGTGTCTAAACTTGAGAATAGTTCACTCACTGAGTAGTTTTTTCATTCTTGTAACGACTACTCTCAATGGAAAATTCAAGTTTCACATGAAAATGTTTATTTCATACATTTTTTCAGGTGATCCACTACTGAAAAATAGTTAATGGTAGTTTTTATAAACCTTCAAATAAGCCCAAGCAAAAAATATTTATGAAATTCTCCTCTCTTTCTAGACAGATATTTTCAGTAAACTCTGGTATTATTTTAGTTTCTTTTATGGGGTAAGACAGCCAAAGCAAATGTTCAAATATATTATTATCGACAAATTCTTAGAACTAGCACAGGATGAGAAACAAGATGGAAAATCGGTATGTCAGACATGTAAATTGGTTTATTTGATTACTGACCTATCTTTCAGTTGCAGAGAAAATATCTCACTAGATACGATAGAGAAGATGAATTTTCAAGAGTTATTTTGTCTTGGGACGGTGTGATTTTGTTTCGTGGGACTTATCAGCAGTATGTACAGGATTTATGTAAATCTTTATATAAACTCACAAAAGATGATTTTCTGAATCTCTCTTCTAGTTTTAGATATAAATAGTCAGTAAATTATTATACTTAAAGTAATAGAGAATATGTGTAGCTCAGGTGGATGATTTGCAACTACTAACTGCAAATTATTGTACTACTTTATTTTCAACATATATCAAAGAAATACCTATAGTAAAACAACTGTTGAGAGAGATACCTAGGTCGTTCAATCCGTTTTTCATCTAGCGAAGAACATTATCTCTTGATGGCTATGGAAACGCATAAATGCATCGATAAAGAGTTCTGTAACCGAACCTCATATATATTCAACTCTGGTCAGTCGACATGCAACTAGAATTCATTCAAAGTTATATTTGCAAAATCAAAAGAAGCCTCCCGGTACAAAAGGTATTCTTCCGTATTTACAGATACGGAAACCCCTGATTGACACGTACACATAGAAGAAACTTCTTCATCTCAATCCGCGGAAAATCTAGTTGAAGAATTCCCAGAAGCATCTGAAGGCTAATCTAGCAAAATTGCAATTAAGCGAAATTGAATTAAAAGCCTTATCTCTGAGATTCAATTTTGAGGTTCACATGAAGCACATCAATCGTATAGACACAGAAGCATAATTCAAGCACTTATACCATCGACTCTACGTCCTGACACCCTCAGACGAAGATAAAAGAGGATGGCTAAAGTAGTTGATATAGCTAGCCAACACCATATATCACCAATGGAGAAGCAGAAGATAATGACCGAAGAGCACAGAATATCTCTGAAGAAACTATACGATTACGATGATATCGTCATATTTAGACCTGATAAAGGCAATGGGGTTGTTATAATGAACAAAGCCGATTATATACATAAAACGGTGACAATTCTAAACTACACAGAAAAATTCCAAGTAGACAGTAAAAGGGTGACACAATTTCATTTGAAAATAAAGTGAATTATTGTCTCAAAGAACTTCTAAGGAAGAAATTAATAAACTACGACAATACAGTGAACTGAAATCAAAAGGTGGACGCTCGCCATTTATGTACGGCCTACCGAAAATCCATAAAGCAAATGTGCCCTTAAGAACAGTCCTGTCAATGATTGCGTCACCACACCACAAGCTAGCTCGAGGGTTAGCTGATCCTATAGAGCCGATTCGAATTAAATTTGCAACCCACAGTCTGAAGGATAGCTATCAATTTCCCAGCTGAGCTCTTCTATCAATGGAACAGCCTACTATCGCCGATATGTTGATGACACATTTGTTGTTTGCAACGAGATGGATCACGCATTGGCATTATATGATCGCCTAAATGAGACCTGTCCAAACATAAATTTTACCATGGAATATGAACATAACAATGAGCTCAATTTCCATAAGCTATAAACGTGGATTAGTGAGGACTTTGTACGAGACAGCCAGAAAGCTGTTTTTACCCATCAAGGTGGAACAAGAATTAGGTTTCGTCGATAAATGCCTAAGAGAATGTGGATACCCTAAGGGATTTATACAAAAGTACAGCAGAGAAAAAGATGAAAAAGAAAAACACCCGACTGTAGAAAAGAAGAAAGTGTTTATTTGTCTCCCATTCAAAGGAAATGCAATGTCACAAAAGATTGGCAAGAGAATGGAAGGTGCAATAAATGGAAGCTTCCCTGCAGCTAAAATCATGACATTATACAGCACCACTTCTTCTATAAGCCACTGAAAACTGGATAAATACCCTGCTGATGTCAGCTCCAACTGCGTTTATGAATTTACGTGCACTTGTGGGAGCAAGTACATCGCAAGGACGGAAAGAAGGGCTTCTATCCGGTTTTCTGAACATATTCTAAGAAACCTGTGCCTGAAAGGAAGCAAATATCCTCAGGGTGCAATTACCAGATATCTTGTTGATACTGATCATCTCGTAGAGGTTTTTGAGTCATTCATTCATACGATTTGCCAAAACGATCGCAATCAAACAACTCAAACCAGACTTATGCATACAGAAAGAGAGTGTGATTAATCTCACACTCCCTTGATAACTGAATTTTGATTTTGATTACGTAAATTAGTCATCTAATTTAGTGATGTCAACTCACTGAGCAAATCTAAATCTTATAAACTGTAACCACTTTTGTTTCCCGAGTTGCTATGTGAAGTTACATGCTGACACTGTTGATTATTTTTTTCTGTTTTCTGTCCTCCCCTTCCCCCTCTTTTCTACTTTGAAAGCGTATAGATTGATGATGCAAACTTAAACTAAAAATTGTAATGCTTACATTTTAGATACGTCACTTCTATAGTATCTCTTCTCTACTACCACTTAAACATTAAAGTATGTTATTATCATTTGTAAAAGCATTGTAATTTCAGATTGTCTGCAGCTGATGCGAGCCTGTGAAATAGAATGATATAATTTTATACTGCAAATTTTGTCTTCCTTTCTTTACCGAAATTTACCAAGGGAACCAAATGTATGAAGAAAAAACTTTAGATTGAAAATTGCTTCAGTCAACTCAGTGACTGTTCAGTGGTGTTGCTTTTACATGTTGTTCACAGTGTTTAGTTTTTGAATTGATTAACTGATTACCTGTGGAATGACGGTTTAGAAGGGGAGGCATCCTTTCCTTACATACCGAAAATGTCAGCTAGATGCTTGTGACTATTCTAGTGAGTGATAGTGTTCCAACTGGGATTCCAACAGAACATCTATAAATAATTCTTTATTCTCTAAACAACATTATTTTGTCCCTGGTTAGTGCATAGAGTGACTTCTTTTGTCTTTGAGGAATCTTCATACTCGAATGGGATTAACAATTCTTACAACTAATCTCCTAGTAGACTTTTTTTATCCCTGACCCTGCAGACTGGTATTTCTCAAGGAGACTCAAAGATAACCATTCAAAAGATATATTTTACCGAAATGTGCGAGTGAGAAATACGAATGTATCTACTGGCAATTGTTAGTTAGAGAAAGGAACATGAACTATTTATATCCTGCAGTATTGAGCTGACCACTGAGTGTCTGTTAGCCAGGCGAAATCCCACTGGCTGTTTACCTGAATAATGAATGCATAGGTATCCATCATTGTGGTGAAATCTGACTGTTTGGTTTTCTGATGAATGATGTGTAGGAAATCAGTATCTGAGCAAGCGAGATTCTAACTGACATATTATCAATCTGGCTGGTCTGTAGAGTTATAAATAACCATTACTGAGAAAATAATCATAGTGTGCGTCGGTGGCACAGTGGTTAGGACTCTCGCGGATCATGCACATGGTCTGGAGTTCGATCCCCTGCCGACGCACACCCGATATCTATGGTCGGCCTGCTAAATTTGGGCTACCGATATCCATGCTGAAAATTCCATACTTGTACTGAAAATACGGTGTGGCATCAAGCTGTAATAGAATAGAATAAAAGAATAATAAACAATGCGGCAATCAACCTATACTACTGGTGTTATGAAGTTGAATGCAGTGGTCAGTAGGAAGCCCAGGAGAGCTAAGTTTCGCGTTTGTTGGCAGTTTTGAGCAAGGTATGCCTGAAAACACAAGGGAACAGATGCCTTCACGGGAATCGCCTCTAACTGTCTAAGATAAAATGAAATTGTAGTATTATGGTTTTCTGCTCATATCACAAACTTACGTGACAGAATTTCTCTAACGGTGGGAAACGAACAGCAGGCTGAAGGTAATATTCAGACTACTTCACTATCGTGAGGGAATTGAATGCACAGAAGGGAGGTTTACATCAGTAATATTTATTATGCGACGACAGAGGACAAGGGACAGGCAACAGATCGTTTATTGAGAAAATCAAGAGATATTTGTAGATTTTCATGTACATTATTATTAGCATTATTATTGGCAGAGAACCAGCGTCTTCTGATTGGTTGGTTTCTTGCTGAAGGTTATTCTCTACTGCTTTTGACCGTTTATTAGAAAGTGAAGCCATATATCTGTGAATCGTATTTGCACACGTTACGTCTTCTGTGATTGGTCGGTGAGATCCTCAAGGTCCAGCTTTGTTCTTGTTTTTTCTCATGACCCCGATTCGGGATGTAAATATTGACGTCAGTTGTTGTCTACAAATTTGGCTTGCAGACAGCTCTCACCACAGTGATACTTCGAAACCCAGGCACAACAGCAATACCAACAACTTCTAAATTTCATTTCTAATATGAATTCCATTATTTCTCATCCTTTGATTTTATTGGTAGTAATACTTTCCATTAATCTCTATATAGTATTTTTGTTGAGTCATTCCTATTGGAAGTGCTGGATTTGATGTACAAAGGTACAGCGATCAAATTCTTCATCTTCCTAACCAGATTATATTTTAGAAATGTAGTTCAGTACCATACTGTCTTTTGTGATCGTTTGCTAGTGTATTCAATGAGACAGGTTACACAACTTGTGTCTGAGTGAAATTTTAGGCATATTCCTGCTTCATTAGCAATTCTAACTAGGGTTGCGGATATCTTCTCCGTTGAAAAGACATCCGTAACCATATACGCATATATGATGAAAATGTAGATGCTTTACATCCCCTTCTTATTTATGTTATTATCAACAGTTCCACTAATATTTTTCCTAACCATGAAAGGTTTTGTGATCTTCCTAATGAATTTTATGGGATAGCTAGTTATTTAACACCAATACTTCCTCTTGTATTTGTTTCATTTATTCATTTAGGTTTTTTGACGTACTACTTAGCTCTATTGTTCGATATGTTAGACATTTAACTAAGTAAACGTTTACAGATAATGGAAGAGATGAGATAAAGTCTAAATATCTACTAGAGAATGTCTTGGTTGTTTATGCATAAACGCTAGTGCATAATTTACCTTCTCCTATTCCACATTATTTTACAATCTGACATGGTTGAATTCTCATTTGTCCGTTTTCTGACTCAAATGTAAATTTTATTCCCTCTACTATTCAGTTTATTTATCTATGTACATGGGGAGAAACTAGCGATATATATTCTGTTTTTATTATTATCATGAAAATGTGAAACCGAATCGAACCTCAACATCCCAAACCTTGCTGGCGAGTATTTTACGAAAAAGCGGTTGACGCACTTTCGCGATAGTACGTTGTTAGCATATTCATCAGAGGGTAATCTTGTAACAACAAGGGTACCAAGAGAAGAAATACAATGAACTCAGGAATTTAATCATGTGAACAGGTTGTTATGACCTTAATACTGCTCTTATGAAGATGGTTATATTGACCGTTGCTCAGTGGGAGTTTGAACACACTAAGGAGTGTAACGCTAAATAAAGGTGTATTACAAAGACCATTTATATTTTTCTTTTACTTTGAAGCTTCTATAAGGATTGGATTGAATTTCTGGAGTAGGTTTGCTAGCCCCATACCAAACCTTCCCTATTTGCCAGGGATTTTCGCCGGTTAGAAAACTAGTAAGCTATGCGAGATTATTCTGAATGGGTTAGAAACTTGACTAATAAGTCACAAAAAGCATTTCTAACAGACAACTGAAGACTTCTGCCAACAGATGCTTTGACTTGCTCCACACTGAAGATTAGATGGTTGACCAGAAAGAATGAGCGACAAGAAACTCCAACAGGCGACGAAACAGTCAAGAACCTTTTGCTCAATTAATATTCCGAAGGTGGGGACGAATTGAACATATGCTGCGGAGGCCACCTGATGACAATACATGCTAGGCCATCACTCGAGTGAAAGCCGGAAGGGAAGCGACAAGTTTGGCGTCAAAGGGTGACATGGAGGAAATCGTGTGAGGAGAAGATGGAAGCTCATTGGAAATCCTGATGCAACTGGGCATAGCTGAAGCACTAGCGATGAAAATTTCTAGCCAAAAATTGTGCTTCCCAAAGAAATTTATCCAACCTTTGAATTCACACCATGGCCATCACAAAATGTCATTTCTTTTTCCAAATATGCATATCCTGTTACCTTTCTTATCCAAACCTCCTGGTAATTTCTGTTATTCTTACTTTTTTAATTCCTATTTGCACTGTCACATTTTTAATCCGATTTTTCGGTTTAAATGTTTTTATTGTGACATTTTTAATCCTTAAATGGAATCACATGAATTTGAGCCTTGACGGGAAATAGTTCTGGAAATGTCTCATTCGTTTACTACATATGTGCACGAATATATAGACTAGTTAATGAAAACCTTCGTCGAAAACGAGATTTTCTAGTCTGATGCTCTCACTTTAATATTAGCTATGATCTAGTGTGTATATTCGGGGATTTCGTGTTCATTTTTAAAAATGCGTCTTTCGAATTTTTTATCGCTGGAGGCAACTAAGCGTTTCTCAAACCACAAATCACTCTTTGTATGATCAGTCTCTTCGCGAAAATTACGTTGGAATGTTAAAAGTAAACATCTATCATGTGTTGGTTTTCTGAAGAGGATTGGGTTGATTTCGGGATTATTTACTAACTATCTTCATATAGAGAACCACTGAAAACCTCATCCTCCTTCTTTGGGACTCTTCAGGATTATTCACTTGTAACTCTAAAGCGACCAGTACACTCTAACAAGTTGTCGAGTTTTCCGACAAATGTTTTCTGAAGTTGGCTAAAAATAAGAATTCATGGGCAGGTTTCGGGACTCCGTCATGGCGGCCTAATGGTTAGAAAACTCGCCATGTAACCTGAATTTCTTGGGTTCCCTTTTCTAGGACTTAGGTCATGGGTCCCAGAACTGCCTAATTTTCAATGGTCCTCTGCATGAGGATAGATCAGGATGATCCTTGAGAACAGTTTGGTCCAAACTAACTGTGTATTGTTTCAAGAAGTTAGCATTGGGATTAGAGCAAACATTTCGGCAAAGTGTTGCTTTCTGGCGATGAATTCATTCACCTACCTGTACAGTCGCAGCTATATATAATCATTTTTGTATATGCGCATGCATAGCACAAGCTTACCGAATTATTTCGGGGTTTTGTTTGATTCCCCAAAATATTTCAGAAAATGTGTTGAACAATCAGAATTTTAACTAAGGCGGTGGAGTTGCGGGGCATGAAGATTAGTAAGTTTAAACTAGGGTTGTGTAATAAGAAAAGCGTCTGGAAATATAGTCGGAGGTTATTGAAACAGCATGGGCATAAATGTCAAAACAAATTATGTGGTAGGTGAAAAGAGTAGACAGAAGGCTACTTAAGAAAATGATAACAATAAAGGTCATAGGGAAAAAATCCATAAAATAATATTTATAACAAAATATTGACAACGGCATATCTTGTAGGAGGTGTACGCGTCAGTCAGGGTTTTCCGTATCTGTAAATACGGAAGAATACCTTTTGTACCGGGAGGCTTCTTTTGATTTTGCAAATATAACTTTGAATGAATTCTAGTTGCATGTCGACTGACCAGAGTTGAATATATATGAGGTTCGGTTACAGAACTCTTTATCGATGCATTTATGCGTTTCCATAGCCATCAAGAGATAATGTTCTTCGCTAGATGAAAAACGGATTGAACGACCTAGGTATCTCTCTCAACAGTTGTTTTACTATAGGTATTTCTTTGATATATGTTGAAAATAAAGTAGTACAATAATTTGCAGTTAGTTGTGTTGCAAATTCGTTGTCGCAAATCATCCACTTGAGCTACACATATTCTCTATTACTTTAAGTATAATAATTTACTGACTATTTATATCTAAAACTAGAAGAGAGATTCAGAAAGTCATTTTTTGTGAGTTTATATGAAGATTTACATAAATCCCGAGGAACTGTTTTCTCCTGTACATACTACTGATAAGTCCCACGAAACAAAATCAAACCGTCCCCAGACAAACTAACTCTTGAAAACTCATCTGATGCACGCTGGTGGCTGGTTATAGGAGTAGGTTGTCCGAAGACTTCCAGTGGGAAATCTGTACCACTCGGGTGCATTAAAGTTTTGGAAGTGAGGACAAATACTCACCAGAAATGACAATGGCTGGTACCAGCCGCGCTAAAATCGCGATTTGTTGGAAGTTAGGACTCATTGCCTGGCCATTCACTCGGTTTCCAGTATTGAAGTGGACTGCGAGCCTGAACTGCAATTAGAAGGTGCTGGGTGGTTCGAACCTTTGTGGTAGGTGAGTACTTTTGATAGGTCCCAATCTAGGCTGGCGGAACAGCTGTCCAGTACTTTCTGGTGGGTTTCAATGCTTCTTTAACTGATATAAATTGGTGGCCAGATGTGAAACAAATGAAATCCCTACAAACTAGCATTTGAATATATATCAGTATTGACAACTGAAAAACATAAGAATAGAACTTGGGCATTGTAGTAGAGTATAATTCCATTATGAACAAAATTTTATTTTGATAAAGTCTCACAGTGTAGAATTTATTACCACTCATAATCATATCAAGGTACTCACACAACTTTCTGACTTCATTTATCATAATTCCATTATTTCTCATCTCTTGATTTGATTGGTAGTAATGTCTTCCATATCTATGGTATTACTTTTATCAACAGTTGTCTTCGCCAGCTCCGTACTGAAGATCAGATAGTCCGAAAGAATTAGCAACAATGAACTCTATGAACAATGAAACAGTCCTGAATATGTTGCTCAGTACATATTGGGTAGGAAATGGAGACGGATCAGAAAAACGCTAAGAATACCGTTGGTCCACATTGCATGCTAGTCATACCATTGTCGAATGAGACCCAACTGGGGGACGAAGAGTTGATCATGGATACGAAAGTGACATGGGGAAGATCATGTGTGAGCGGGAGATGGAAACTTATAGGCAGTCGTAGAGCCAGCCAGCTAAGAAGAACTGTAGTGAACAAGAAAATCCGTCGCTAGATAGACATTCGATAATGAAAGTTAGACAGCTTGACTATATTTCTCTGTTGTCGACTGATATACAATATATCAAATAGTGATGTAAATAGTAATTGTCGATTCACATTCTCAGTGTGAAATGAATCATCTTCTATCGCTAACAGATATCATTTCTGGGGGTACTGCAAAACTTCGACGTAACGATACAGAAATCCTTCTAGGCAGAAAGAAATATTGTTAACAATTTTGAAGAATATTCCATTTCGCTTATTTGGTGTAACGATTGTTTGTGATAGGTGTATAAAGGCACTCGTTATCTTACCCCGTAAAAGAAAGACTGAAATAGTACACATTTCTAAGTAAGGCAGGGAAAATTTGTAAAGGTTTTTGTGAGTTTATTCAAAGTTTTATACCAGTAACAAACTATTTTTAGTAGTGAATATATATATATATATTTGTAAAGATAACTGAAGAAAAATCTGAAAAAATATCTGGGATAAACTTTTTGGCTTTTCAGTTTACATTTAAACTCTCAGGCAGAATCATTGTTACAATAATAAAAAACGATTCAATGAGTGAACTATTCTCAAGTTTGAAGAGAGTTTTCAAAATAGTGTGGGGGGAATGGAAAGGAGGAAAAGAAATCGACTCTTTACCATGGTGGTAGGTATTTCAGTTAGCGTTGCTGCGTTTTTCTTAGGTATTCTTGAGATTTACAAGTGTGGAGGGAACAGATTATGGGGTCATCAATATGAGGAATAATGACTAAGGATGTTACGCAAAGACTAGAAGCTATATTGTTAATATTCCAATAAAGTTCCGAGTGAAATATGGAGCAACAGCAGCACATCACCATTCTATGCTGTCATCTGAAGTCCTCTTTTGTTTGCTTTAAGACTTCCCAAAGACTCTCTTTTCTTTCTTTTCACACGATATCCTGTATGTCACAGTCGGACTGACGCCCAGTTCACCGTTTTGCTGATGGATTCCAATCGATGGTCGACCTAACACGAGACCTTACTCAACAGTACGTCTAATTCATCGCTATTTCCTTCAACATATTTGCTGGGTGGTAGGTTCACGGTTGGTTTGTTCTCAGAGATCCCTGTCACTTATATTTTCTGGCCACTTCATTGTAGCAACGAAGTTAGCTGTTGATTATATTTGGCAGAAGCTTGTTGGAAATACATTTTGTGACACGTCAAATCTCTGAACCATATTAAGTCACTGAAAAATTTGAGATTAGTTTCGAAAATCCAAATGTAGTTCTTTATGCTGAGTGCAGTAGATTCCCGCACTGATTTCAGAATAGGGAATATCTTCAAGTGTTGGTTTGTAGAGATTTGATTGATTGTTTACGGGATTTCATCATGAGCTAACATTGGTTAGAGAACCATTGGAAAACCTGGGAGTACTGGACAGCTGTTTCGTCCTAGTTTGGGACTCTTCAGCAGTACACACCCACCTGGTTTCGAACTCAGGACCTTCTGGTTACAAGGCGAGCTCGTATACCATTAAGCCACTGGGACCCGATCCAATGGCCCATGAATTCTAACTTCTGCCCATTCATGACATCGCGCGACCGCTAGCCAATGTCTTCGGTGAGTATTTGTCCTCACACCCGATCTGATTCACCCTACTGGTCACGAATTCCTACTAGAACCCCAAGTAACTACCTACCTGAATTGGGCACGTCACCATTTGCCTTTCCTATCCTGACTGTCTTTGACATATCCATCACAGTCACTGAATGTAATGGCAAAGCTGTTGCCAACATAGTCAATGAAAGAAGTGACTTCACTGAAATTTCTTCTGGTGATTGGTGCCGATTGTTCTCGGTTGTCCACTATCTCAATCAACTCCGTCTTCTCTATATTCGCTTGAACTCGTGTTTTCGCCGCTTTTGTCAACATGTTTCTTTTTGCCTGATGGTTTTCAGGTAATAATAGATAAAAATCATCCAGAAAGTTCATATCTTCTAGAGTTTTCATGTCAGTGAAACATATTCCTGTCTTCTAGCCACCCAGGGTCTATGTGACTGGAGTCGATTATTAACTGTCCACTTAACAATTAGGAGACTGCAAATGTTTGTGCATCGGTGGTTCAGTAGTTGAATGCTCGCAAAGCATGCTTGTGTTCCTGGATGTGATTTCCGTTTGGCGTACACCTTAACCCCATCCCATAGCCGGTTATGAATTGGACAAAGTGGGAAGTTTGGGCGCGGGGCTAGCAATCGCACCCCTTTAAATCAACACCAGCTCAGAGAACATCACCATTTCAAAATCATCCACCTGAGCTACAAATCTTCTCCATCGTATCTAGTGAGATATTTTCTCTGCAACTGAAAGATAGGTCAGTAATCAAATAAACCAATTTACATGTCTGACATACCGATTTTCCATCTTGTTTCTCATCCTGTGCTAGTTCTAAGAATTTGTCGATAATAAGATATTTGAACATTTACTTTGGCTGTCTTACCCCATAAAAGAAACTAAAATAATACCAGAGTTTACTGAAAATATCTGTCTAGAAAGAGAGGAGAATTTCATAAATATTTTTTGCTTGGGCTTATTTGAAGGTTTATAAAAACTACCATTAACTATTTTTCAGTAGTGAATCACCTGAAAAAATGTATGAAATAAACATTTTCATGTGAAACTTGAATTTTCCATTGAGAGTAGTCGTTACAAGAATGAAAAAACTACTCAGTGAGTGAACTATTCTCAAGTTTAGACACAATTTTCAAAATAGTGAGGGCGGGGGAGGAAAAGAAATCGATTCTGTACTATGGTGTTTCAGATAGTGTTGTTGGATAGTCTTATGGCTTCCTGGGATTTCTAAATGAAATGAACACTAAATGATGATACTACCCATATCAGGATTATCTGTTGAGACAGTTATGCAACTGAAGCGGAAGAGCTTACTATTAGTATTATCCCCTAGGGTTCGGAGTGGGACAGAGTGCATCAGCAGTATATCAAATTTTGTCCTATTCTCTGCAGTCGTCTTTCATTAGCTCCACGACTGCCCATAGGCTCTCATCTCGTCATTCTCACACGATCTGCTGCATGCCACCCCAGACTTATCATTTCGAATTCAAGCTCTACTTTAGTTACTGCCTGGCGTGTAATGTTGCTCAACGGTTTCCTTAGCGTGCGGCGAATCCGTCTCAATTTCCTTAGGCAGATTTATTGGGCGATAGGTTCTTGTTTGGTGCCTCCACACAGGTCCCTGTCACTTATCCTTTCCAGCCCTCTCGTCAAGTCAGCGAAGTTAGCTGTTGATAAAAGTCTTCAGTTGCCGACTGGGAATGCTTTAAGCGACGCACCAAGTCTCTGAGCCATATAGAAGTACTGACTGACTTGGTATTCGTATAAGAAATTCGAACTTTGTTCCTTGTGCTGGGTGCAGCAGATTTCCACACTGGTTTCACAGAACTAATTGTTTGTCTTGCTTGTTTTTCATCCTGACCTCAATATCCTCATCTTTGCCAGCGCCTGTAGTTGAAAAGACGCTGCCTAGATGACTTTTCTCAAATTTCAGCCTTTCACGGTGATTGATGCACAATGTTGTTGTTGGTTATTGCCTGTGAATCTTCGTGTTTTTGTGACACTAGGCATAAATCATCTACAAAGTACAAATCTACTACAGATGTCTTATCAGTCCAAAGAATACCTGTCTTCTCACTCTTCACGGTCCGACTGGTCGCAGTAGGATTTCGACTCTACAGTCAACAATTTGAAGAGTCTACATGAATTCCACATTCTCTCACAAATACCCAGCACTTCTATGCACCATATCTTCTCATATCTTTGGCAATTTCTACAGCCTTTCCAGTAGGTTTCAAATATTGCACTGACATTTCATCTCCTATACTTATTTTTGGTTTCTCATTGAAAGAAGATACGCGTGGGCTGGATAACTTGCTCTCATTGACACACGTCATTTCGTCTCTATGGATCTTAATGAGGAGAATAAGTTAAATCTTTATATTTTTGCTATGCTTTGCGGTTTCTACAGAGGTTAAGTTGATTTTTCGTGATAAGATCGCTGGCTCAGCGTTGCCACCTTTTCCGAGTTTCGAAGAGGGGCTAATAAACTAGCGAACTAGGCGAACCAGGTGACATTCTACAAACCATAACTCTACCTCTACCAATAATTAAACGAAAAATAAATCTGGATGAAGCATCCGTCCCAATTAGAAAAAATCAACACAGAAAGCATTTATAAATTTCATACATTTATTCCCCTTTATGAATTTGACTAAACCAAGAACAACAGTTTTTGCAGAATAAAGTGGCACCATTTCGTTGCTTTCTCATCAGCTGCTAACAGCCTAAGTTAATTATTAAGTTCATGTACAGAAAATTTCGAACATACTTGCGAAATTTTACGTGATGTCGGTTGGCAGGAGGGTCTAGACGTAGTGAATAGTGCTCAGAAAATTACACTTATATAGTTTTTACAGAGGGACTTCAAGTTTAAACAAAGTAAATGCATGCATCCAATGGTAAAGGAGTTACATAATAAAGACAGGAGGTTAGTAACTTATAAATTGGGAGTAACAATGTACTGAGTTCAACCCAAACCATGGAAACAAGAGACAAGCAAAATTACACTATATCCAAAGGGGCGAGGTTAAAGCCAAAGATTACCTAATCGAATGAAAAAAAGAGAATAAAGACACCAAGTTACCACGGCAAGGAAAGACTGATACCTACTTCCTTGTGAACATTTGAGTCGGATTTTAGGCGTTTGATCGAGATTGCTTCTGCAAACTTCAGGAGAATAGATTTTTTTGTCTATTGATAATTTTAAAGGATTTTGCGATTTCTGTCCCACGACCCCTATCAAATAGATGCCTGATAATGGCACTGTTGTAAGCGTTTGTTCCATTGAGTAGTTGGCTTTTCTGTACATGTTTAGAAAATCGGAGGTGTGCCTTTTTTTTCTTGTGGTCTGTCAATGTAACTGCTCCCTCAGATACACGCAAATTTGTTTATACAGTTGAAGTTAACATGAGAAGAGTATCTGTCGACTATTGACTGAACCAAGGAGCATGTTGTCCGACAGACGAGAACCGACTTAGCTAAAGGATGAACTCATATGAAGGAGTGTTTGAATACATCAAGAGGAGATGAATCAGACTGCAAAAGTTTAGTCTCTTAGATGCCTTTTTGAAAAGAACAAGCACAGAAGGAATCTAAAAACCCAAGTATAGTACACGAAGTCAACCGACAAACACACAGACCGCTTACTTAATTACATTAACTGCTATAATAATCCAGCACCACACACAAAAGAAACTCTGTCAAGGAACGAAGCCCTAGGTTTCTATGGTAACGAAGACTCTTTGAACCGATAATGACTATGTATTTTCCGGCTTTAACTCCAAAACACCAGTATTTTTTGAACGAATTTATATTGTTTGGCAACTAAAGCAAGATAAAATACAAATTTTTTATTCGTGTTCTTTCTTCCGTCTTCCAATTTGCACGCGGTCATACCATTCGCGCCTTGGCGTTGCCCACCAATGACTGCCAGTTCCAATAAACAAACGTTCAGTGTTCACGTCCATTGATAAACTCTAACTTCACACCGGACCCCGAAATCAGTTTCAGAGTCAACTACATAGTGTTTGAAAATTTTGCCAGAGGAACATGAAACAAACCTCCTCAAATTGCAGAAGCTATAGGAAGCGATATTAAATTCTGAATTCTATATAAAAAAGACGTTTAATCAGTGTTTTCGAACCCACCATGAATACATATGTCAGCTATTTCTTAAACAATGGCTAGAATAGTGAATCCACTCGGAATATATATATGTAGAACCAAAAAATCACTCCACATTCAAAATTTATGCAGACCAAAAGACCCAACCAAACGAAATTAAGATGAGGTCAACATCAGAACTATGCAGGTCAAAGTAGGCATCCTTTCTGACAATGAGTCAACGAACAAAAACTAGCTAGTTTCCAGAAGACGCGTGAAATGTATTCCTGATTCAGGTCAATGCATGTAGACAAATTATGGACACTAATTTGAATGGTCAAATGTAGGAATTTTTCATACGGTGGCAACAATATCAAACAAATGCCAGGAAATTTCTAGAAGCCTTGATGGTACTCAGACTAATATCTGCGCTTAACCCGCACACTATGACAGAATAAATGTGACGACGAAAAGGGTCATATTCCAGCTCAATAAAGTTGGTCAGTAGTGACGTGAATTAGCAACCAGTCAGGACAACAATGGCTGTGAAGTGATTCAGCTGTCAACTATCGACGAGTTCTAAATCTACAAGAGATGATACACTGATGATAATTTCTTTATTTGTGATGAGAACATCGGTCTCATAAATCTAGCCTAGACCTTCAATAATGCCTACACCCAAACTTTTACTTCACACTAGAGGATGAACCTGATGCTTTGTTTCAATTCCTTGATGTTCAACTGCGAAGGAACACTGAAAATTCTCCAAGAAGATCCACATACACAAGAAATCTACGTAGGATGAGCATTTCATCCCTCTAAGCAGGAAAATAAATCTCATCTATTCTCTTTTCCTGAAGGATCCGGAAAATATATACCCGGGAATCCGTTGACGAAGGTTTGCGAGATCTCCAGGGAATCTTAATGTAAAGTGGTTTTCCTCCTCACAAATTGATAAAGAAGAATCTAAAAGCATAACCAAACGTCTGAACGGGTCCAAGTAGTTCCCAAAAAGATGTTTCTGCTCACTTCTCCATAAACGGCTTTCGAGATTTCTCAGTAAAACAATATACTTTGCCACCAGCCTATGAGTAACATTTTTTCTTGCAAGAAATTACTCAAAGACAAATTTTCGCTTATATTGAGCCACTTCAAAGTGCATATACCAAATTAATTTGCTCTTGTGAGTTTAAGCACACTGACTGTACCATACGTCCAGCTGTAAAATGAGCTCAAGAACACTGTGCAGGTTGACTAGTAAAGAGAGAATACAAGTATGTATGCAGTCCGGTAAAAAAACATCTGATGAACTGAGGACATTCAGGGCATTTGATGATAAGCCCTTCAATGTCATGCACGAGATGCGATCAAACCTCTTCCTCAAAGGGAGTGCGAGATCAAGGTTCCTGGGCATAGCTGACGCAACGGAGATATAAAAGTTCAGGCCAACACAATGTATTCCAAAGAAATACATCCTGCCATTGTCTTTACACCATGGTCATCATAAACAGTCAGTTCTCCCAACAGTGATTATCGTATTACCTTTCATATCCACTTTCCGTATTTATTTCTGTTGTTTTTATCTATTTTTAAATTCTTTTTTGCGCTACTGTTTTTTTATCTAAGCCTCCTGTCAATCTTATTATTATTACTTTTCTCACTCCAATAGTAATGCAATAATGCTCTCCGTAAATGACACATTAGTGTTAGACAGGACCACTGAAAGCCCACTAGGAAGTAGACTGAACCAGCTGTGTTTTCTCCTGCTTCAGCAGTATGCACTTACGACCACCCCACTGCTATGCAACATCATTTCAAAGCAAAATTTTATTATTTGAAGCATGAACCTGTTTAAATTCTCCATGAATGATATAACTGTATCTTAGGAAATATTGAAAGGACGATTGCAGTGAGTAAAAGTTTCTTTTCCACAAAGTCATCAGTAATGGTGTAAATTCGTGAATATGGAACGGATGAAAAAGTTCCAGAATCATTACCAAGATTACAAATAGAAAGGGAGTGAGAAAAGTAATAATAAGATTGACAGGAGGCTTAGATAAAAAAACAGTAGCGCAAAAAAGAATTTAAAAATAGATAAAAACAACAGAAATAAATACGGAAAGTGGATATGAAAGGTAATACGATAATCACTGTTGGGAGAACTGACTGTTTATGATGACCATGGTGTAAAGACAATGGCAGGATGTATTTCTTTGGAATACATTGTGTTGGCCTGAACTTTTATATCTCCGTTGCGTCAGCTATGCCCAGGAACCTTGATCTCGCACTCCCTTTGAGGAAGAGGTTTGATCGCATCTCGTGCATGACATTGAAGGGCTTATCATCAAATGCCCTGAATGTCCTCAGTTCATCAGATGTTTTTTTACCGGACTGCATACATACTTGTATTCTCTCTTTACTAGTCAACCTGCACAGTGTTCTTGAGCTCATTTTACAGCTGGACGTATGGTACAGTCAGTGTGCTTAAACTCACAAGAGCAAATTAATTTGGTATATGCACTTTGAAGTGGCTCAATATAAGCGAAAATTTGTCTTTGAGTAATTTCTTGCAAGAAAAAATGTTACTCATAGGCTGGTGGCAAAGTATATTGTCTTACTGAGAGATCTATCACATACCAGGTTATTTGAAGGCTGACCCTGAAGCTCGCAAGTCCTTCTGAAATACTATGAAACAGAGGTGGCATGATTTTTCAATCTTCAAGTCCATTGGTTAATAACCGAGTGACTAAGACAGTGATTTGTGTCCCTACCAACACTCATATCACAATACCTAATTTATTTTCAATACATTTAGTCTGTAGAAGATCTCGGTTTCGTGGACAGAATTAATTTAATGTTTGTCGGACAGCCTTGAAGAAGAGGAGAAATTAGCCCTTTTATATATCTCACCTCGCTGGCACCGATTCAACTACACTACATGCAGTGGTACGGATAACGGTATCAAAATCTGTCAGGATTTGGGTAGGGAAAGGAAGACAAACGTTAATTACTCTGGAAATTAGCATGAAGACTGATACCAATTACTTCACACAAGAGACAAGATTGGAGATTTTAACTCTGGCGTCAATTAACTAAGTTCATCTACAAATTGCTATCATTATTCAATTAGGTGAAGAGTGGAACATAGGGCTTAAACTGAGGCATATCTCCATTTAACTACTTTCTCTCGAGTCCTCTCCAAGTTTACTACAAGTTAGCGCACAAGCTGTTATTTCTTCCTCACAAGATCTCCACCATTACACATTCCAACCTGCATCTAACTCGTCATTTCCCATACAGATTCCACTAGAGGTTCTGTCTGGTGTGCTACATCGCTCAGTGGTCTTCTCAACATCCATGTCCTATCCATCTGCTTTTCCTTCGGCATAGCTGATTCTTGACTGATTGATCGACAAAATCGCTTTTTGCTTATCCTTTTTAACCAGCCATCTGAAATTCAGCATCAAGTCAGCGAAGGTTCCTGTTCATGAAAGTTTGCGGTAGCCTATTGGAAATGCTTTTAGTAATGTTTTCGTCAAGTTTCTAAATCATATAGAATCACTGACTGACTTGAAGTTAGTAGTGAAAATCTGGATATTGTCCTTTATACTTGGTGCAAAAGACTTCCACACTGAGTCTAGAATATTGAACTCCTGTTGTCAATGGACGTGAACATTGAACGTTTGTTTATTGGAACTGGCAGCCATCGGTGGGCAACTCGAAGGCGCGAATGGTTCGATCGCTTGCAAGTTGAATGAAGACGGGAACAAATACGAATAAAAACTTCGTATTTTGTCTCGCTTTAATTGCCAAAAAATATGATTTCGTTCAAGGAATACTGGTGTTTTGGATTTAAAGTTGAAACGAATACATAGTATTTATCGGTTCAAATCGCCTACGTCTTCATTACAATAGGAACTTAGGGCTAAGTTCCTTGACATTTTTTATTCTTCTCTTCGTCTTCTGGGGCAGTTTTCATTCATCTGGTCGTTTTTTGGAGCGCCTTCTGGAACTCTTCCGGGTGTACTTACTAGATCTGCAGCCAGCTTCTCTTTGGACACGGATTATCAACGCAATTTGGATTCTTTGGTGACGTTTGATAGTGGCTGGGTCAAGAAAGGGACGTGGCACCATGAAAGCAGACAAAAAAGTAAGTTACGATGAGTTGCCTGTTAATTGTAATGATATGTATGATGCTCAGCATGTTGAGTTTGATGTTCGCGCTTCACCGTTAAGTGATAGTAAGGGCTTAAGATTGCCTAAATTTGAACCGCGATACTTCAATGGAAACCCAGCCGACTACCCACAGTTCATCAAAGAGTTTGAGGGCTAAGTTCCTTGACACTTGTCTTGATTTAGAGATCCCGGATGATATATTCATCTGTTCCACTGCCTGTAGTGGAAACGATGGTTACGAGTCAGGTAAGTGAAACAAGTTGTTTCCTTTTATTTTTCTCTTTGATATCAATTAGTGCTTTTTGTTGTTGGCCGCCAGGTGTCTTGATCATCTCTCTTTTCACTATGCTCACTTGAAAGTTCCTGTCTTCGCTTCCTTACTCTTCCACCGATATTTTGGTTTCTCCCTGTAGATATTCGAGTTTGTGTGAAATTAAACACAAATCATGCCCGAAGTTCAAATCTTCTGCAATCTCTTTGTCAGCCTAATGCATAAGCACCTTCTTCTCTCATCACTGCCTGACACTTAGTATTTTCCTTGGAGTCAACAGAAGCAAAATTCTAAGTCAGTTTTTGGGAAGACTTTGTCAAACTATCACAGGACGGTGATTAACTCCCCCTCTCTTATTCGGAGAGTTGGCACACGCCTTCCCAAAAAAAAAATTTCCAACAATTGGCTGCATACTTTGATAAATCAGCAGTCGCCTTTACCTCCTCAATACTAGAGATCAGATGACCAGCCGGTTAGGAACGATAATTAAAAAAGGAAATTTAGCAGAAAAGTAGTCAACAACCTCTTACTCAGGATATGTACTGAAGAGACAGCATCCGGTAACTTGAAGTTGAACTCAAATGGGAAGCGACGGATTAAGGACAGGGAGAACGTCGTGCTTGAGACGGAGGACAAGATGAAATTCTTTAGGCGGTTATTCCAAATATCGTAAAGATTGTATTAGCAAAGTTAACTGCACACAAATGAGATGTACCACTAAAACCTAATATTCCACACAGAATGATCAGGCAAAAGGGCGGAGTATAGTTTACGTTTTCCTTCTGAGTTTTTCTCAATAAATAGTATTCAGCAATAGTACTGAGCAAGCTGATGATGAAATCCGGTAACAAATCAAAACAAATCCCTGCGTATTAACACTTGCATATCAATCTGATGTTCACTAGCAACCGTCCCTATTCAGGTGGGTAGTTACCTGGATTCTAGTGAAAATTCGTGACCAGTACAGTCCACCAGGTCAGGAGTGAGGACAAATACTCGCCACCGATGACACTGACTAGCGGCGATCAAGCTACATATCTTCAACTGGCAGAAGTCGGAATTTACGGAGTTGCCAATGGATAGCGTCCCAGCGGTTTAATGGTTTACAACGTAGACTTGAAACTGGAAGGTCTTGGGTTCGAACTCCGGTTAGTGAGTGCGTGCTGACGAAGACTCCCGAACGGGGAAGAAATGGCTGTCCAGTACTCTTTGCATGCTTTCCAATGATTCACTAATCCGTGTTAGCTCAGTAGTAAAGGTTTGGTGTTTTATGCAATCGAAGAGTGTGTGTCGGCTTGTTTGCGTATGTAATGTGAGTATAAACGAAGAAACATAGACACTTTCCTTTCCGTTTTGATCTGATTTGATTATCATCTCCCTTTGTCCTATGTATAGAATGCCTATCATCTGTACAAACAAGATTGATATCAGGATTCATCATCAAACATTATTCCTTTCCTCTCAGTTATTTAACAACTAGAATAATAATTCTAATAATAACTGACAGGATTTAGAATTGATCCACTGCACATTAGATTTCATCCAAATGGCTGCATGGTTGTCAACTAGCTTGGTCTTGTTTCCTCAATAGCCTTAAGTGGTTCAGTCTCTGGTGTAGTCATGGATACTTGCTGCTGAGAAATCTGTGTCAAAGTGGGCGGACGAAACAACTGGCAAGCTTACTTCCTCATGGTGGATTTCAGTGTCTCTCTAACTGTCACATCAATCCAAGATCAAACCTTGAAACCGATCAACACCCCTCCTTACAAACTAGCTCGTCTAAATAAAAATAACAGTGATAATGATAACAGTCCATCTTCTATGATTATTGTTATCAAGAAAACACAGTTTTACAACTTCCTCAATCACAAGACTACAATGGAACAAACGGATATGAGGAGAAAATGATAAGGAAAGCCAAAAATGAAGATCACAATTTCTCTTAGTTAAACAGATCACACTACACTGACTATGATAATGACGATTGTGGGAGAGTGGGAGGGTGGTGGTCGAGAATTGAGAGGTTACCTATCAATCATGGTTGCGAAGAATTTCGTTTCGTATTTTTGTGAATAGAAATGTACAAGTTGTTATTGTGCAGCGGAATTGCATGTCTCTATATACTACTGATTTATTGATTGATTGACGTGTGAGTAGTAGGACACTAAACCATACATATGTTATCCCCTAGTGCTTGCTAGCTGGATCATGAAAGTGATCCATTTAAACACTGTAGATAAATAAATGAGTCAGAGATGTAACCACCTACAAATGTCTCCCATTGGTGGTGACTGGTTCTTGTTACTGTTGGTCAGTTGGCTATCTTCATCACCTCTGTCTTCTTTATCTTCACTTGCAGTCCTGTCTTTGCTGCCTGCACCTTCTACCAAAATTTTTGCATTGGCCTATAAGTCTTCCAGTTTGTGCGGCATTTTTTGCTTGTTCGCTTGATTCCATACAGCATTTTAGTACAGCTATGAAATTTTCAGCATGTGGTACTGTAGCCGAAATTCAACAGGCCAACCATAGATATCAGGTGTGCGCCAGCGATAGATCAAACTCCAGACCATATGCAAGGTTGGATAGCGTCCTAACTGCTATATCACTAACGTATATTAAACAAACATCATACACACGTAGTCCATATCTTCTAGAGTCTTCTTATTGGTCCAACTTATACGCCTGTCTTCTGGCTCCCAACGCATGGTCTTCTGCATAATCCGATCTGCTATGATTGAAATATCCTTGGTTTACGCCAGGCTTCACTCGCTTTAAAGGCGGGCTTTAAGGAGCTTTCCGTTGCTGTTCTCTTGACACACAGCCTTTCCTCATAGATGTAGTTGGATTTGGTACCGCATTTTGGTACTGCACTCCACAGTGTATAAGGTGTTTCTAAATTACTTCATGATCAATGTTGTCGAAGGTCTTTTCAAAGTCTATGAATTTGGGGTAGGTGTTTGATTGTCATTTTATGCTGGCAGTAAGCAAATGTGATAGAGTATAATTCCACCATATAGCAAATTTATTTGATAAAAACGCATAAAGTGAGTGATACATAATTACTTTATTTACTGATGATTGCTCTTCGAGCACGGTTCATTGCTGGCCCTAATAATATCAAGATATTCACTCACACAATGTTTAATGAAGACTATCTTAATGACGCTATCTCAAACATAACATGTCATCCCGAATTCTGTCCTGAATTCTGTTGCTTCAGAGAAACATTTCTCATCAGATTTGACTGTTTCTATTTCCTTCAACTTAAAAAGCTTCGCAGAAAAAAGGAGGAGTTATATAAAATAAAGGATAACAGTGGTGTGAAAAGAATTAACATCTTATTCAAGTTTGATATGCAGAAGTTGGATTCAGCATACAATCAGAAGTTCATATCTTGTAAGAACTCATCTAATATATTGAAAATTTTCAAAGAAATTACTGGTGGTAAGCAGATGAATGGTATTCCTTATTCCTTTGATGCTTGCACACTAAACAAGTCTTTCCTACATTCTCCAACAAATGCCAAACTTTCTAGTATTATAAGTGTTAATGAAACCTGCTTCCCTGGTTTCAATACAAAATGATGTTTTAAAATGTCTGCAGTCGCTGAACCTTTCTTGTAGCCTAGGTCCAGATGGTTTACCTAGTCTTATTCTTGGAAAATGTGCAGATATCCTATGTTATTCTCTGATAGACATATTTAATGAATCTACTCCCAGAAATGTCTTGCCAGCAGTTTGGAAGGATAATAAAATTGTACCGATACCAAAGTCATCTATCGTAACATATGTCAAGTTTAAACCTGTTGCTATAAACTCTCTTTTTTTGAAAACCATAGAAAAGTTGCTCGTACTTATTCTTCAGCCTTCACTTAAAGCCTTTAACGATCCCAAACAATTCGCCTATAAACACAGTAGAAGCATTCAAGTGTTGGTTTGTAGGGATTTGATTGGTTACAGGATTTTCATCATGAGCTGACATTAGTTACAGAACCATTGGAAAACTTGGGAGTACTGGACAGTTGTTTCGTCCCAGTTTGGGACTCTTCAGTAGTACGCACCCACCGGGGTTCGAACCAAGGACCTTCTGGTTACAAGGCGAGTTCGTACACCATTAAGCCACTGGGACCCGATCCAACGGTCCATGAATTCTAACTTCTGCCAATTCACGACATAGCGCGACCCCTAGACAATGTCTTCGGTGAGTATTTGTCCTCACACCCAACCTGCTGCACCCTTATGGTCACGACTTCTCACTAGAACCCCAGGCAACTACCTATCTGAATAGGGCAAGTCACAGTAGAAGTACCTTAGATGTAGCTGCAGTCTTGCATCATAACATTGTCTCCAGTTTAGACAAGGGTGCTGAATTTGTTCGCTGAACCTTCCTAGATTACACGTCTGCTTTTGACTCAATACCTGGGGATATTTTCTTAAATAAGCTTGTCAAACTGAGTGTTGGGTTGTCAAATGGCTGCATTCTTATTCCTCAGGAAGAAAGTAGTACACTGTATGTAAGCGGAAGTCGTTCACTTCATTGCCTACTGAGGCTGGTGTCCCTCAAGGCGATGTCCTTTCTCCTTTTCTGTTTTCTTTCTTCTTACATGACTTGCCTCACTCTGGTGAAATGAACTTTGTTAAGCATGCGGACGATCTTACTATTTCAATGTCTGGTAACTTCCAGCTAGACTGTGTTAAGACGAACAGCTTTCTTCCAGGAATCAGCAAATAGTCTTTGTCTAATGGCCTTAAACTAAATTCTTCCAAATATCAGACTGTTAGTTTTAGTTTCCTATGTAAATGAAAGTTAAGTGATGAAGCTTTTAATTTCTGTAACTTTTGCGAAATTGATGATAGCGATATAGAAATCGAGTCTGACTTTAAATATCTCGGAATGATTCTCTCTTCTTCTTATCTATGCTGGTCTTCCCATTTCTTAGCGATTCCTAAAAGAATATATTGTCTGACGTTTTACATTACGAAGTTAAGGCACTTATGTATGACTTAACTCCTCCTCTTCTTACAGTTTGTCAACTCCTTTATCTTATTTATTTTTCTTTATTGTTTGCCCTTATTCTTTCCTGGATCGCTAAAAAAACACTATGTCTAGAGGAATTCCAAATATCGGTCTGGGTAGATTATTGATTATATCAATGTGATTGGGCAACTTTAAGCCTGACTTTAAGCAACGAATGTAGGTGATAACTTATTGGCTTAACATTCTGAGGAACACAATATATTTTTATGCATTGAACATGTGTATCACGATTAAATGACTGGCTTTCAAAATGGAACTTTGTACAGAACTGTAGGAGCAGTTCGAGTTGTCACACTCTATGTAGCAGAGAAAGCAGAGAAAAGACACCCGAAAAGGATTCAAAAGAAATATAATAAACAGACATATTTGAGGAAAAGAAGGGAAAATAATGTGGATCAACATCCCTAGGTCATCAAATATGCAGGAAGTCTACATCTCTCCGAATGGCTAGCTCAAAGCAGCTGTCAAATAATTCATGGACTGATGATAAATTTTGATTTAACCAACCTACTGACTCTTTACTAACCCACTATAATGTCCTGTAACATCGCTTGTCAAATAAGGCTATGACGTCGCATGCGCATCATGTAACCTGTGCACCTCAGTTAATTTTACCTTCACAGCGTCAAAGATTGACTAAATCTCCTTACCACCTAACACTCTGCATCTAACCAGCACAATATTAATTACCTTATTATAGTGGGGTGGTGTGATACGGGCAATGTGTTCCAACGGAATATTATTCTCAGATATTCTCACAGTTCAGTACAGCATTAGCAACAGAACACAATATATCTGTTTGAACATTTTGTTGGTGTTAGAGTCAGAATATTATTCTCACAGTTCAATACTGCGTTAGTAAAAGAATACTACATATATATGTATGGTGTGATCAAAGCTGTTGTCTCAACGAAGTCATTTCTTGATCAGTCTTGAGATAAAGCAATTATTATTATTACTATTATTATTGGCTTCATAATGTAATATATTTCCATCCCCCTGACTTTTACCTACACAGCATTATTACAAATAAAATGAGATGAAATGAGATGAGATGTAATGTGATGAAATATCATATTACAATATACACATATAATTTGCTCTTTCTCCCGGTAAGAAATGACTATTTTTAGAACATATTACTCTCATCGTTATTAGTAGTAATATTATTCGAAAGTTTCCCTCTTCCCCTTCATCCTCTCTACTCTCTTTTACGATAATCATGCCTCTTACTTACTCTTACTTTCGCTACCTTTCTGATGCATTAACCAACAGAAAAATGTAATATATATGCGTATGTTGGGAAACACCTGTGACGTGCTTATATCATTGATATGCATTTACGCAAATATTGGAAATTGAATTGCCTACTTTGCAGTTTCAAATTTTTATAGTTTGTGAAAACTCTGAGTTAGACAAGCTGTAAGCTGGAGGTGAATAGTTATCGCGTCATTTTATAACATACCACCTGAGCAAAACTAAGGTTATAGGAAAAGGGTGGGAATGTCCCAGATCCGTATTTCTGGTCAATGCTCAAATTATAACAAGATTACAAATACAAATAGGGATTAAAAACTGTGAAAATAGCAAAAGTAGTAAAGAAGCAGACTGGATAAAAATACGTGGTGGAATCATACTAATTCAGACAATTGACATTTTGCTACAAACACGGATTATGTGAACAGATAATTATCCGATGTTAATGGATGGTTTCGGTTAAATTGTCTTAAATCAAACTGCTACGCATACATAATACTGTTGATTTTAGTTTCAATTTTGAACAAGATTTGCGTGGACTGACTGATTCAGTCACGTGATTCCTGCATGTTACGGACGGCACCCAGTTTGAGTAATAATTATACCAAATATCTCCTATCTCGTTGGCATCAATTTCTCTTAAAATCAATGCTGCTGGCCGTCATATCATATCTTGTTGGTTTCCAAGCACAAAAGCACTCGTCTGACTTACTACGTAGAGACTTTCTGGCATCACAACCCGACCTTTTCTCTTACAAAATTTTCAGTTTATATACTCCGCTCATTTTTCCTCTTCTTTATTGTTCCCCTTCCCAATTAGTCTCCCCAGCGTTTCTCAAGATAGACTGTGTTATATATTAAGTGGAACATCGGAGGCTGCTTTGACTCGACTAACTGACTGACATTGGTGTTGTGGATAGGCATTTTACTTCTTGCAAGCCATTAGTCGTCAGAGGTTATCTCGTCTGATGGAGAATATCCTCTCCATTTATTTACAGATTATCCTATGCATGTTTCCGGGGTGTGAAACTGGAAAAAATTTCATAAGAATCTCTGCTGGCACAGCTACTATTTAAAGAAAACTCAAGTATACGATGTTCAGCAGGGGTTCTGTGTGAGGACGGACAAATGTCTTATCAGTTAATAAACAGCAAATCATCACCGGAATTATTATCACATTATCATTATATGTGACTATTCCATGAACTGATAGTTTTTGAGGACGATTATTAATTTTCACTATTTTTCTGTTTATATATTTACTTGTGAAAGGAGCTTAATTGTTGCTGCGGAATGTAGACAATGCCAGAAATTCTATTCTGTGTGACTATTATTGTTATTCTTGTTTGGAGTGAAGTGATTATTATTACTATTACTATTAGAAAAACGAATGGAGCAAAGAAAGTTTCTTTTCAATGAAGTCGTCATCAATAGGTAGCTGTATATTCGTGTGTATTTATAGTAAATGGGTGAGATAGTTCCAGAAATCTATTTCCCGTCGGTCAAGGGTTATATTGTGACTTGACTGAAGATAGGAATTGGAAAGTAATAATTCACACGGAGATTGTATAAGGAAATCTAGTGGGATGCATTGTTTACTGTTCGTTAGTTTTTTAGCCGGTCCCAAGCCCGGATAAACATTGAGGTTTTGGCGTGGGGCTAGCAACTCTACGCCACAAAACCAATCAAACTACTACAGAAACAAACTTTTTTCTGGATTCGGAGAGGCAAAAGGACACAGCGGGCTGTTAAAAGCATTCAGGAAGACAGTTAGTCAGTGAGGTGATGTGTCTTCTCTCCCTCGGTAACAGTAAGAATTACAATGAGGACTTGGAATGTCCGTACAATGTACGAGACTGGAAAGGCTGCCCAGGTAGCCAACGAAATGCGAATATATGACAGAGAAGTGTTGGGTATCTGCAAAAGCAGATGGAATGGATGTGGATTGTCATTCTCAACAGGAGAGTCAATAACCTACTCCGGTCGCCCAGATGACAACCACGAACACACTGAGGGAGGGGCCGTCATGACGTTACCAGTGGTAGCCAAAGTCCTAATGCAGTGGGAACCAATATCCTCACGCAGGATCACATGACAGCAAGATTCAGCTCAAAAGTCAGGAAGAGAGGTCATAATTACCCAGTGCTACGCTCAATGCTACAAGCAACGCGGAACAAGAGAGGAAGGAAGACTTTTACAGACGACTACAAACAGTAATGGATAAGATCTGAAATGCATATCCGTTTTTGCTGTTTACTCTGCTAGCTTGTTGCTTTTCAACTGTAATCTCGCGTAAGCCTTCGATTTTACGTGAGTGTAGACAGAAATCAGCCACGGGAATTTCATATCTTCAAGAGAACATAGTGAATACAGGGGTGATATATATACCAGGCTACCAACAATGACAAGCAACGGTCTATATCAGCGGAAAGAATATATACAAATTCGCTGCTTTCATTTATCTACACAGAATCGTACCAACTACAGGGGAGGGTACATATTAGGATGTTAAAGTCAGGATGGATCAGAAAACATGAGAGAGATTCTTTATTCTGAAATCAGTGAGCTTATTCACTGCACTTGAAATAAAGATCAAGATATGAGTTTTCAACACTCATGTCAAGTCAGTCAGTGCTTCTCTATGGTTCAACGACTCGTCACGTGAACCAAGTCATGTCTAATAGGCTACAGGCTCCAACGAACATTTGCCTTTACTCAATACTTAAGATCAGATGGCTGGCCAGAAAGGATAAGGTACAGAGATTTCTTGCAGCAACCAACAGGTTATCACCTTACAAATATCTCGTAGGAAGTGGAAGTAGATTGGAGACAGGCTGAAAAGACCGCTGAGTTATGTCGCGTGTGGGATACTTAACTGGAACCTATGTGGGAAACGGCGAGTGGTGTAGTTGGTCCGATGCTGACATGGAGGGCATTGTGCGAAAAGAAGGGGTCTAGAGCTTATGCGTAATCGTGGAATTAGCACGACAAGGACATGTCTATGGTTGAAGCCCGGTGTTCCACTTGGAACCGAAGGGATGATTTTAATGTGCACTTACTCATCTCAGTCAATCATTGGTATCTAATTTTATGTAGAACGTAAACACCTATAGTCAGAAAACGTCTAACTTCTTTAATACAAAAACTCCAAAATACTTAACCATCATATTTCTTTATTTGTACTTGCATAATGATGACATAAAAACGACTAAAATGTTTGAAATAATAGAAGGGATTTGTAGCTTAGGTGTACGACATTGATTAGATTATGTTCTCCGAGCTGCTTAATGATTTAATTGCGAAGCTTTCGTTGTCTTTTTAGGCAACGGCTTCCTTCATTGCTAGCTTTAATGTGAAGTTAACTAGTTTGAATTCATTCTCCATCAGTGTTATAGTTGTATCTACTAGCAACCTCACTGGAAACTAATTTTTAATTACCCTCGCTTCTGATCGATTTTATTTTATCATGTACCTTATTTTTATTAGTTACTATATTTGATTGAGAGTTAGTTATGAGTGTCTTCTGATTTCTGATATTCGTGTGGGTACTAGAGGTTCTTCGGAACTCTCTGACATTGGTTTGTTGTCTCCGCTTCAATAAAAACGATCAATAAAGATCTAAATTCACAAGCGATCATGACAGAATTTGTCAGGAGACATATGGTCATATCATAATTTATGTGGAGAATTCAAATAAGTCTACACTTCACATAAATTGAATTTTGCGCTGGAGTCTTGTTGTCTATAAGGACGACGAAAGCTTCTCTGAAAGAACACAACCAAAAAGAAGACAGAGTTTGGACACATTTTGTTGTTGTAAGAAATATCTTTATTGATTCTTGGATAACTCTTATAATATTCTAACTCATTCTGACGCATAATCCAGTCCACCACAATTAAGAATATCACCGGTGATAATAGGCAGCCAGCTTGTCTTACTCCTGTACGTACTTCGAAAGCCTCGCTGAGTTTTCCATCGTGGATCTCCTGACACGTGGCATTGTCATACAGTTGTTGAATGAGGTTGATAAAGACTTAGGCACTGCATGCCTTAGTGTTGAAGTAGTTTGCAAATTCCTTCTCCGTCAACGCTGTCTGGGGAAGGAATTTTTGAAGTTGATGAAATTGATGGGGTAGAGAGAGGTTTGGTTGCCATTCTATGTTTTGTTTGATGACGATGCGTAGAGTTGCAATTAGATCAGTACATGATTTGCCTTTCCTGAATCCAGCTTGTTTCGGGCTGGTGGGGTTCTGTATCCAGTGAATCCTTTATTCTTTTCAGCATAATGCGACTTAGTATTTAACTTGATATGGACAAGAGCATTATTCCACGCCAGTTCTCGTAGAGTGAGGCGTAAATTGCCTTACTTTGGCAGCTTGATAACGTAGCCAGCCTTTCTTCCAATCTATAGGCAACTTTCTTTCATTCCAAACCTTTTGCAATAATGGCGTCAGCACATCTTCCGCAGTCTCTGGATCCACTTTCAGTAGTCCTGGGTGGGGAATACCGTCTGGCCCTGATACCTTCCCGGTCGGTGTTCAGTAGCTTGATCGTATTCAATATTTCTGCTTTAGTTGGAGGATTGGTGTCCACTGGCAGGCAATTATGTGCGTGCTGTCGATGGTGGTGGTATTCCTGTGCGAGTTGCTGATTACGGTTGATTCAAGGGTCCTGCAAAGCGATCAGCTCATCATTTTATTTGTTTCTCCTCCCTCATAATCAGGTTCCCTCGTCCATCCCTTATAGGTTTTAACCTGTGTTTATTTCTTCTCTGATAGATACCTGGTTATCTGATATAATGTTCTGAGGTCTCTTCTATCTATGGCCTGCCTGTTTAGATTCAGTTGCCAACATGTGTGTCATAGGACTGTCTTTTGTATATCCTAGCACTTTTCAATTTCTCCTTAAACAGTGCAGTGTAAATTGTTATAAGTATAAACCTTGGGCGAGGTGGTAGAGTTTACCTCAATTATGGATAAGATTTTAATCTGATAAATCAAACTGTGTTATACATTAATATTTACTGATGATGTTTCGAGCATAAACTTTTGCTCATAATCGTTTCAATAATCATAATCATAATTATGAGCAAACGTTTATGCTCGAAACATCATCAGTAAATATTAATGTATAACACAGTTTGATTTATCAGATTAAAATCTTATCCATAATTGAGGTAAACTCTACCACCTCGCCCAAGGTTTATACTTATAACAATTTACACTGCACTGTTTAAGGAGAAATTGAAAAGTGCTAGGATATACAAAAGACAGTCCTATGACACACATGTTGGCAACTGAATCTAAACAGGCAGGCCATAGATAGAAGAGACCTCAGAACATTATATCAGATAACCAGGTATCTATCAGAGAAGAAATAAACACAGGTTAAAACCTATAAGGGATGGACGAGGGAACCTGATTATGAGGGAGGAGAAACAAATAAAATGATGAGCTGATCGCTTTGCAGGACCCTTGAATCAACCGTAATCAGCAACTCGCACAGGAATACCACCACCATCGACAGCACGCACATAATTGCCTGCCAGTGGACACCAATCCTCCAACTAAAGCAGAAATATTGAATACGATCAAGCTACTGAACACCGACCGGGAAGGTATCAGGGCCAGACGGTATTCCCCACCCAGGACTACTGAAAGTGGATCCAGAGACTGCGGAAGATGTGCTGACGCCATTATTGCAAAAGGTTTGGAATGAAAGAAAGTTGCCTATAGATTGGAAGAAAGGCTGGCTACGTTATCAAGCTGCCAAAGTAAGGCAATTTACGCCTCACTCTACGAGAACTGGCGTGGAATAATGCTCTTGTCCATATCAAGTTAAATACTAAGTCGCATTATGCTGAAAAGAATAAAGGATTCACTGGATAATGCAGTGTAAATCAAACTTAACTTCTCCTTCTCATTCAATAACTTAAGAGACCCCAAAACTCTTCCGGTATCACCCGTGCAAAATTAGCCTCCCATTCATAACGCCCGTAAGGATTTCCAGGATTCCATTTCAGATCTTATCCATTACTGTTTGTAGTCGTCTGTAAAAGTCTTCCTTCCTCTCTTGTTCCGCGTTGCTTGTAGCATTGAGCGTAGCACTGGGTAATTATGACCTCTCTTCCTGACTTTTGAGCTGAATCTTGCTGTCATGTGATCCTGCGTGAGGATATTGGTTCCCACTGCATTAGGACTTTGGCTACCACTGGTAACGTCATGACGGCCCCTCCCTCAGTGTGTTCGTGGTTGTCATCTGGGCGACCGGAGTAGGTTATTGACTCTCCTGTTGAGAATGACAATCCACATCCATTCCATCTGCTTTTGCAGATACCCAACACTTCTCTGTCATATATTCGCATTTCGTTGGCTACCTGGGCAGCCTTTCCAGTCTCGTACATTGTACGGACATTCCAAGTCCTCATTGTAATTCTTACTGTTACCGAGGGAGAGAAGACACATCACCTCACTGACTAACTGTCTTCCTGAATGCTTTTAACAGCCCGCTGTGTCCTTTTGCCTCTCCGAATCCAGAAAAAAGTTTGTTTCTGTAGTAGTTTGATTGGTTTTGTGGTGTAGAGTTGCTAGGCCCACGCCAAAACCTCAATGTTTATCCGGGCTTGGGACCGGCTAAAAAACTAACGAACAGTAAACAATGCATCCCACTAGATTTCCTTATACAATCTCCGTGTGAATTATTACTTTCCAATTCCTATCTTCAGTCAAGTCACAATATAACCCTTGACCGACAGGAAATAGAGTTCTGGAACTATCTCACCCATTTACTATAAATACACACGAATATACAGCTACCTATTGATGACGACTTCATTGAAAAGAAACTTTCTTTGCTCCATTCGTTTTTCTAATAGTAATAGTAATAATAATCACTTCACTCCAAACAAGAATAACAATAATAGTCACACAGAATAGAATTTCTGGCATTGTCTACATTCCGCAGCAACAATTAAGCTCCTTTCACAAGTAAATATATAAACAGAAAAATAGTGAAAATTAATAATCGTCCTCAAAAACTATCAGTTCATGGAATAGTCACATATAATGATAATGTGATAATAATTCCGGTGATGATTTGCTGTTTATTAACTGATAAGACATTTGTCCGTCCTCACATAGAACCCCTGCTGAACATCGTATACTTGAGTTTTCTTTAAATAGTAGCTGTGCCAGCAGAGATTCTTATGAAATTTTTTCCAGTTTCACACCCCGGAAACATGCATAGGATAATCTGTAAATAAATGGAGAGGATATTCTCCATCAGACGAGATAACCTCTGACCACTAATGGCTTGCAAGAAGTAAAATGTCTATCCACAACACCAATGTCAGTCAGTTAGACGAGTCAAAGCAGCCTCCGATGTTCCACTTAATATATAACACAGTCTATCTTGAGAAACGCTGGGGAGACTAATTGGGAAGGGGAACAATAAAGAAGAGGAAGAATGAGCGGAGTATATAAACTGAAAATTTTGTAAGAGAAAAGGTCGGGTTGTGATGCCAGAAAGTCTCGACGTAGTGCTTTTGTGCTTAGAAACCAACAAGATATGATATGATTTGAAGAGAAATTGATGCCAACGAGATAGGAGATATTCGGTAAAATTATTACTCACACTGGGTGCCGTCCGTAACATGCAGGAATCACGTGACTGAATCAGTCAGTCCACGCAAATCTTGTTCAAAATTGAAACTAAAATCAACAGTATTATGTATGCGTAGCAGTTTGATTTAAGATCATTTAACGGAAACCATCCATTAACATCGGATAATTATCTGTTCACATAATCCGTGTTTGTAGCAAAATGTCAATTGTCTGAATTATTATGATTCCACCACGTATTTTTATCCAGTCTGCTTCTTTACTACTTTTGCTATTTTCACAGTTTTTAATCCCTATTTGTATTTGTAATCTTGTTATAATTTGAGCATTGACCAGAAATACGGATCTGGGACATTCCCACCCTTTTACTATAACCTTAGTTTTGCTCAGGTGGTATGTTATAAAATGACGCGATAACTATTCACCTCCAGCTTACAGCTTGTCTAACTCAGAGTTTTCACAAACTATAAAAATTTGAAACTGCAAAGTAGGCAATTCAATTTCCAATATTTGCGTAAATGCATATCAATGATATAAGCACGTCACAGGTGTTTCCCAACATACGCATATATATTACATTTTTCTGTTGGTTAATGCATCAGAAAGGTAGCGAAAGTAAGAGTAAGTAAGAGGCATGATTATCGTAAAAGAGAGTAGAGAGGATGAAGGGGAAGAGGGAAACTTTCGAATAATATTACTACTAATAACGATGAGAGTAATATGTTCTAAAAATAGTCATTTCTTACCGGGAGAAAGAGCAAATTATATGTGTATATTGTAATATGATATTTCATCACATTACATCTCATCTCATTTCATCTCATTTTATTTGTAATAATGCTGTGTAGGTAAAAGTCAGGGGGATGGAAATATATTACATTATGAAGCCAATAATAATAGTAATAATAATAATTGCTTTATCTCAAGACTGATCAAGAAATGACTTCGTTGAGACAACAGTTTAGAACACACCAGCCTGAGTGTTGGAAATCTGTTTCGTCCTCAGTCATGGCTCTGCATCAGTACGCACTCCTCACTTCTCCAGAGAATGAAGTATCTCGAAGGTCCGCCTTCGAATGTGATCCATGGCTTTTAAGTGCTTACTAGCACACAAAATAATACACGTCATATTATAAGAAAATGTGTAGGAGACGGTTGCAGAGGAGGGAATTTTCTTCTCGTTGAAGTCACCACCAACTAAGCTGTACATTCGTATATATATGTTAAATCGGCGAGAATGTTGCAGAACTATTTCGGGTCAAGCAGCAAATTAACAAGGTGAGAAACAGGGATTAGTAATATATTAATTTGAAAAATAGTGAACAGGAACTTCAGGTAAACAAAGACAACCGTATAGATATTACGATTGTGAAAATTGACTGTTTATAATAGCTACGCGGAGAGAAATGTTGAGCGTATTTCTTTTGAATGTATCACGCGGGTTCGAATTTCAGGGTCACTGGTGACTCAGCTAATCGCAGATGCCTTGATTTCACCCATATCGAGAGTTTTGATCGAATCTTGTGTAGGAATTTGAATGACTTTTCAATAGGAGCTCCATGTCCTGAGTTCACCAGACATACTTTGACCTGACTATGTACACACCTGCGTTCTCCCATTGCTAACCAGCTGGGTTGAATGTTGTTCTTGATGGTGTTTGACAAGTGGACCCATGGTGTGGCGAATGTACTCAACTTCAAAAGTGCAAGTAAATTGAATTATGTGCATTTCGTGGTGGCCCTATTTGCAGGAAATTTTCCGCGAAGTAAGTTGGAAACCACTTCGATGGTATGGAGTATACTGTCCGAAATCTGTATTAGCCTCTTTCACTCGCTTTACGACAATTGCACATGTCAAGTGATACACAACTTTACAAGTGGTGGAGCCAGACTTTGAAATGAAGTCGGGAGTTAGATAGGGCTGCTTATTATCACCGATGATATTCTGAATTTTGTTGTACGTTATGATAAAACTGTGAGTTTTTGTCGCTTTACGGTATTTCGTCTTGCGTTAAACTGGACTCTGAAACTGCTGGAGTTCATATTAATTACTGATATCTACTGTCACAGAAACTCGAAGTCTCGCAGGTGAATAGAATAATTGAATTTGGGGGATCGTCATGGAATTTAGGACTTGAATGTTGTCGTATTAAAGACATAAGTCATGAAAATATGTGTCAACCTAATATAGCAATTACCAGTATATATGAACAGAAGAAATCTGAAAGAGGTCACTCCTTTCTCTTATCTGACCTTGGTAGCATTGCTTCAGCTACAGCCTGACTGAATATGGATGTCACATTCAGGCATGATTGGAAAAGTAAGGTAGACCTTAAATACTCTGAAACGACCATGGAAATCTTCTGAAATTCGCATGAAGGACAAAACTGAGCTTTTTTACTATTGGTGTCAAATCAGCACCTCTATAGGGTTCAGATACGTTGTATTTAATCTAGATCATCTCCAGCAGGCCACTTCCAACTTCCACCAGGAGATGTTTTCATTGACTGCATACTGGAAACAACATGGACATACAGTACGGATAACCAGCTAGGGACTCTAGGAACGAACCAACTAAGAGCCTACCGCAGAAAATGTGTATGGTCGGAAAACGCACTGAGGAGATCACTGATTGAAATTAAGTGTCATCCAGTCCATCGCTCGTGCGGAGAATGGTGAGTTGGGTATATATCCCAGAGTGACATGGAGGTCATGCAAAGTGCAGGAGTGAAGAGTTTGTGGTGAGAACTGGCTGCTAGCCAAAGTTGGTAGACAGCAATTGACGTCAAGGTTTATGTCCCCAATATTGGTGGTGAGAAAATGAGAACAAAGGCTTTGCTTGGGCGGATACAGTTGGCATATGGATGATCTGACACAGCCACAAAGAGATGCAAGGTTAACTTTCTGTGAGAAACAACCAATCAAAAGACTGTATTTTTTACTAACAATAATCTACAACAATGTACATTAAAATCTATAAATATGTGTTGATTTTCCTTAATAAACGATCTGTTGCCTGACCCTTGTCTTCTGTTGTTACAAGTTTATGAGACGGGGGATGGCGGTGGCGTAATCGTGGAGACAGTCACTTAAAGATGGCTTCAAAGGACAGAATGTCAGGGAGATGTACGCTGCTTGAAGTCTAATTTTTCACTCGGTACCTAAAGAAATAATAATTATATGATGAGAAAACGTCTAAGCTTTCTATCTGCATCGCAATATTGATTATAGTAATTAATATATTCTAATTCCAACACATTTAGAAAACACTAATGTTTTAATTATAATAATAATGACGTCGCGTCAGCTGCATCCAGTCACACAGAGATATCACTTGAGCAAACCATATTGCTGTGTCTACAACGTCACACATGTGGGAAAATAGTCTAAAAAGGCAAAACATAACAGACCTTATGTGATATTTCATAATAATAATAACAAAGAACGGGGAAACAGAAAAGAAGATCGTGGGAGTAAAACCTTTAAGACAAAATGGAAACATACATAAATTCGACAAATGACACAAGAATAAATAGAGATAGAAGAAGAAGAAGAATAGGTAGTGAGAGTTTTTCCATTTTTGTTGTTGTCCTTGTTGTTGCTGTTGTTGTTGTTGTTGACGACGTCGTCTGTTCTTTCTGCGTTAATTTTCCCAGTGAACATCTGCTTTTACATGAATTGTTGAATAATCCTTGAATTTAAGGCCGAATGAAAGTGGGCAGATTAGGTTCATACCGTGAACCATATTATTATTTTGATAAAGCGAGAAAGATAATTAATTTGATGATTGAGTTGTAATCAGAATGAACATATGGACGATAAGGGAAAGTAGGGAATTATATAGTAAGCCTAAAGAAATATAAGGGTTACAAGGAGTGGGAGAAACAAACAAAATTCAAGTGAGTAGAATTCAGTAATGAGGTTTTTACCACGCTGTTAATACATGTGAGTGAATAAATCTCTTCAGTATTCATGCTTCGCACTGGCTTCTGTGTCTGAGTGGCAAAAGCTTCAGCAATTTACCAAGAGGCCGGTAATGTATGGAGTATTCGGCAGGTTGTTCTTCATTTTGTGAAATGGAATGATTAGTGTTGGTAAGGCATTTGACTTTCGCATTGCCTATTAAGCCAATACTATCTTTCTGCAAGGATACAGAATAGTGTTATTGAACCATTTTAGACAGGCTATGCATGGCTGTAGATAGGTAGTAGGGGCTCTATAAGGAGTGTAGTAAACGAATACCTTATCAACACTGGTCATTCATCTTTCTCATCACACACCTCCTTCAAAGTAATCTACACAGTGAAAAATAGCCTGCCAAGGACAACATACGCTTTCATTCCCTATGTGCATTGCAGAGGAATTAATATCAGTAAAAAGTTTGAGCATTGTGGATTAGATCAAATAAAGTATAATTATATTTTAATAGTTTACACACAATGATAAGTTTTGTTATTGGTAATTTTGCTCGAAATATTACCAATAACAAAACTTATCATTGTGTGTAAACTATTAAAATATAATTATACTTTATTTGGTCATTGCAGAGGCTTTAGCTAATCAGTAAGAAAAACGGGAGCTGTGAATATACACCAAAATTATTCGACCACTTCTGCCATTATGGTACCAACCATGTCTGTTTTTACTGATTCCGCTTTTGTCTGCTTGTTTTCCTTACCCTTAACTCTCTTCAGAACGCCTACACAACTCTTTATTTTCCTTTGTTTCTATGTGCACCCTGATTACGAGTCACTCGTTAAATTCCTAATCTTATTACCAAACTGCAACACACTTGCCTTTTCAGCTGTTTTTTTTGTTGACTAATATAAACAACTAAGTTTGCGACAACATATTCATTTTGTTACCGCCTCGACCGTGAAAAAGAAGAGTTGTGCATAAATGAAATTGCACAGCTGAGGAGGAAAGTGAATTCTCCGAAAACAGCCTCTTTGGTGTATCATGTATTTTTGGTTTTTATTAATTTTCGGATGGTAACGCTCCATGAAAAGCAATAAACACAGCGTTTTGCTGTGTAAAATGATATCATCATTCTATTTAACAGGATTCTTGTCAGCTGGTATTACAATGGTTAAAACTTAGGAGGATGAAAATAACATATTTCAGTGTTTCAACGGAGCCGTACCATCACCATTTCTCTTTTTCTTCTTTCTGCATCATCTACCGTGTATTCTTCGAAAAAGAATTTCACTATATATATATATATATATGTGCTGATGCTCTAACAACCTTTTTCCCAGTGGTCTCCTCACTGGATTAGTTTTGTATGAACAGATACTTATCTGAGCTTAACGAATGGTTTCAGTTAAATTGTCTTAAATCAGACCCCTATAAATACATAATGCTGTTGATTTTAGTCTTAAATGTGAACAAGATTTGTGTGTACTGACTGATTCGGTCGCGTGATCCCTGCATGTTATCGACGGCACCCAATGGTGGTAGGGGTTTTACCGAATATGATATTCAGAGAATCTACTCTTTAAAACGAATTTATTTTCAAGCTGTACAATCGTATATATGTGGGTTTTTTAAGAAATTATATCCGACGAGGGAATTAGGTCAAAGGTGTGAATACATGAAATTATAATAATAGTAGCATGAAATGCAATTAAAATATTTGTGGTTAAATGTCAAGTAGCAAAACAATCAATGTCATATATAGAATATTACCTAAGGTGTATAGATGATGGAAAGGGGTGTATAATTATAGGATTAGTAGGCGAATATAAAGTGTTACATAACATGGTGTGAAATTTGATAAGATAGGATTCAATATTGTAAAAAAAGTTTCGGATCTAGAATGACAAGTGGGACAAGCGGAAACAATTCAGATTGAGAACAGTAATAACAATAATGACGGAGAAGTACATAAATTAACTAAATAAACATTTCATATTTTAATTCCTTCAAGTATTCACATCTTGCTGATGTCAGTTTCTCTTCAAATCTATGTTGCTGGTCGTCGCCTCATATGTTGATGATTTCTAAGCCCAAAAGCATTTGTCTGACTTATTGTATAATAGGGAATTTGAGATATTTTCGGCATCAAAACCCAACCTTTTCTCTAACAATATTTTTAGTTCGTGTATTCTGTCCATTCTTCTTCTGATTCTTTATTGTTACCCCTCCCAAAATATTCTTCCTAGGGTGTCTCAAGAAAGACTGTGTTATAAATTGCATGGAACACTGGAGGCTGTAGGAATGGGTTATCTTGTCTGACAGAGAACATCCTCTCCACTTATTTACAAATTCTGCCTTGTGTCTCTTCAAGGAGTGAAACTGGCAGAAACTTCAAAAGAATCGCTGCTGGTACATCTACTATTTATAAAATTTGAAGTATACGATGTTCGACAGTGGCTTTATGTGAAGGCATACAAATGTCAAAATACAGGTTATAAACCTACTTTTTAAATCAGGAACTGAACTTCAAATAATAACAGGAATTATTATTATTAATATATATGTTATTTATTTGTTATTCATTAAATTCACTGGTTGCAGAACTCCTACCTGCACAAGGCGGAATCAGGAGAAGCAAATCATGTGCGAATGACATAGCAACTCTACGTATCATCATCGAATAGAGCACAGAACATTAATCGAATCTCTCTAGACCTCAAATGAATTAACTTTTAAGCGAGTTTGTTAATGTTAGCAGATAGGAGCAGACTCATGACTGATCAGTCGTTTCTCATGGGATCTATAGTGCAGACATTTAATCTTGACGTCGATTCAAGGCCATGTCTCACTGAATTCTTATTGGTGCATATTATACAGTCAAAACGTAGATTTCCGAACATATACTTTTAACTTATGGATCGTGTGGAGTAAGTATGTGAATAGAGACTGGAAGAATGCGAAACCGGCCCTTGTATATATACTAGAGAGCTTTCAATTAAACATACCAAATATTTTGAAATCGTCAACTACGAAGACAGCTGCCAGACACAGAATACAGAGTGCAGGCGTCGGGGACGTTCAAAACGATTAACAGACAAAAAAGCTCAAGTTGTTTTCAGTTTACTGAGTGTATCGTAATGAAAAGCCTGAAATCTGATTTATGTGTCCAAAAAGAATTCGTCATGAGACTTCAGTTACCCCGGTTACTTTCTCCTGAGTAGTAATTCTTTGTCTTTTGATTTCATCATGTTGTTTCTAAATCCCCCATTTTTCGTTTGACTTTCGTATAAGACTTAATGTGAATTCTACTCATTGCTTATAACATCATCTTTTCATTCGACTTTGTACATACCAAACTGATTTTGATTTTCCAGTCTTATGAATCCTATTCACTAATTATTATTTTATAATATCTGATTATGTAATTATTACTGAATTAATAACAACTTTGTTCACGTTTTGACGAGAAACTTAAACAATGAAGGTCAGCATTCACCGGTGAATGAAGAATGCTGTAAACCAATAATGGTGGAGAAATATTTACTGCTACATAATCTTTGTATGGTAGCACAACTGATGTTTTGAATTCCTTCGTTCTGATGTCATGACTGTGGTGAGAATGTCGTGAACAGTGGGTAAAAGGAAAGTTACTCACCGATGTTGTTTGCTGGCAGTTGCAAAAAATATTTCACGAATTGGCAGGTCCTGGGTTCGAACCCTGGAGGCGGGTGCTCACTGCTAAAGAGTTACAAACTAGGACGAAAAGGCCATCTAGGACTTTCTAGTTACTAGGTGCCAAAACTTCTCTTTCATGTCTTATTTTCTGCCCTTGACTTTCTTCATTTGTATTCAATAGTTTTTTTCTTTCTCTCATGGCATCCATTTTGCTTTCACTAAAATGGAGTGGGAAGAATCATGATCTGAATGTCATTTGGGATGTGTTGGTTTTGAGTTTTTTCAACACCAGTGTTTAACTTTCTTCTTCTATGATGTCATTCAACGATGTAAACTCCCCGACCCTGACTTATCAACTTATCAGAAGTCAGCTGGATTGTATCTATGGGGTGAATTGATGAGATAAATGTTTTTGGACGATGTGTTATTTAATTACCCCCCCCTCTCGCAACACAAACTAGTTTGACATGACGCTAAATAGCCTTGTCAAACAAAAATCGAGTGTTTTGACAGTTCAGATAAAAATTCAGACTTAGACTCTAGTCATGACACAGCGTATAAATAGATATCGATAAAATACAAAATAGTGGAGGAAGAGAAATATCCATCTACTTTTCAAATTGGATGACTTATCAAACTGATTATGCAACTAACAAATAAAAATGAAGTAGGCAGAATAATAATAATTACCATGCTTTCTATTTCTGTAGGTTATAAATGGAAAACTGAGCTTCAATCGAGGCACATCTACGTTTCTGTTCTGCCCTTGACAGTTTATTTTTAGCTGGCCCTACGACCGCCCATTTAGGTTCCACTCGTGTGCCTTCTAGGTGCGTGATGTCACTCAGCTATCTCCTAGGCGTGTGTCCATTCAATGTCAGTTTCCTTCGGTATATTTGTTTGGTGCTGCCTGCCTGAATTCCTTGTTGCTGATCCTTTCCCACTGGCTAGCCATCTGATCTTCAGCGTCAAGTCAGCAAATGTAGCTGCAGATAAGTCTGTTCAAAATTACTTTGGCAACGTATTGAGATTCTGATCGACATAGAAGCTCTGACTTGATATTAGTGTTTAAAATTCGGATACCGCTCAGTATCTTCAGTATAGTAGATTTCTACATTGATTTCATGCTGGGGAAGGTTCGTTTTGCTTTGAGGTTCCTTGCTGACTTTAACATTCCCATCCACAGCACCACGTGTAGTTGAAAGAATGAAGCCTAATTAAGTGAAAGAGTTGGTCTCCTTCAAAATTCTTCTCTTGGTAATTATTGGTATTGTTGTTGCTGAGGGTGATGTTCGTCGGATACCTTAATCAACTCTGTATTTTCTATGTTTACTTGAAGTTCTGTTTTGTTTGCCTGCCTTTTCATTCAACTCATTCTTTTTTGCCTGTAGGTCTGTAGGTTTTATGACAAAATACATGACTTGTCTGTGGAGTCAAGATCTTTTAGAGTCTTCTTCTCGATACCATTGCACGCTCTGAGGGATGATCCAGAAGTATCGTGGGTGATAGTAGGCAACCTTATTCTATTTCTATCTTGACTTCAGTGGCTTCACTGAGCATCCTACTGTAAATCACTTCATACGTGGCATCTTCACATGACATTTAAATATGTTTACTTACACTGGGCATACAACTACGCCTTTTCGTCACAGGATTTTCGTCCCAGCATTTTCCCAAACTATTAAGCCAAAGACGAGAAAGACCTATTTGTAGTTTGGTTTAAGTTCACACTTTATATATAATGGAGAGAATCTTCCAATTACGAGTTAAGGACACTTTCCTAACCTTGACCATCACTACATGAATGCAAAATAATACTGACAAGTTTTACCCCCCTCTAAGTCATTTACAAGTTATCATTGTCCTAACTATTTTGCTATTCTGACTACTTCATCTTTAATTGCTTTTTACGTAGTCATTCTGGGCATTCGTGTTTTTAATGACTTCACTTATTTTTTGAAAATATCGGACATTGTGTAATCAACTTCTTTGTAAGTTTTTCGAAATATTTTTCTACCAATTTGACTGTTTGCAGTCATTTTAATTTGCAGTAATTTTGCAGTAATATTGTTCATAATCATATCACAATTGATATGATTATGAACAATAAATTTTGTTCGAAACGTTATCCAGTAAATAATACTGTTTCACTGTGTGATATATCAAATAAACAAACTAATATGGAATAGCAGTAATTTTCTTGGTTAACTGTCAGTTACTCCCCGTTTGGAATCTTGATTTGATTAATTATGTTAAAATGGAGAGAAGATAGTGGTGCGGAAGAAGACTAGAAAGTTCACCATTCACCTTCAGACGACTGATTACGTTGTTACTTAAAGAAAGGGAAGAATGTGGGGGAGTGTGTGGTGGTGATCTCATCATCTACACTCAAAACGAAAGCGACCATGTGAACCACGTCGAAGCCGTGTTAAAACGCGTTGAAGAGTTTGGACTGCGCAACAACAAAATCTCGGATAGCCAAACGTATTGTTACGCTGTTGGGTCATAAAGTAGGCAACAGTGAGATAAAACTACTCCCGGAGAAAATCCTGTCGATAGAGACCATTACGCCGCCAAACTCTAAGAGAAAGCTAAGGCAGATCCTGGGGACAGAAGCGTTTAATAGTCGATTTGTGAAAAACTTCAATGAGATAGCATCTCCCTGTACAGGCTATTAGGTGGGTTGAAGTTTGTTTGATTGGAAGATTCGCAGAAAATATTCGACAAAATTAAACAGCTTTTAGACCACCAGAAAATGACTGTAATACTGCCGGTACCTGGAAAACACTTTACAGTATACATGTTAGTGACTACGGCATAGGCTCAGTACTTAGATGGGGTAAAGGAGTAGTCGAACATGACAGTCGTGTTTTAATACACACCGAGCAGAAGTATTCAACAACCGGGAAGCAATGTTTAGCAATAGTTTGGACAGTACAGAAAAGGAGGTCAACAGTTCCACATAGAAACTGATCATAAGCCAACGCTAGCGAGAGACTCACGTGAGAAATTGTCCCAGTGGATGTTGCATCTGCAGGAGTATGACTTCACGATTTCACAGGTTTCAAGGAAAGAATTTTTTAGCAGACTTTTTATCTAGACCGGAAGATTAAGCTGATTTACCGGAGATTACTTATGGAGTGAATAAATCGGAACAAGACCAATTAGGAATTTCCCGCAGTCAAAAATCAAACCCTACTCTGAATGTAGTCAAATAGATGATCACTAACTCAATGGAAGTGAGTCAACCTACGGCGAGTAGGGAGCTGGCCACTCTACTCAAACAGAAATTTAGATTAAGAGTGAACGCCTACGGAACTCTGACTGGGCGAGAAAACCGTGGAAATTAGTTGGCGATCATACCTCAGTCTCTACGCACTGAGATGATAAAAGAATGTCACCAGCTTGCGGACACAGAAGTAGCCAGAAAAATCGACCTCTTGAGAGGAAGCATGTACTGGCCAGGTATAAGAGGAGATGTTGTGAAATATGTGCTGAGATGTCCTTGGCGCCAAATTACGAAAGAAGTCAGGTGCACACGACCACCCCTACAGTCGATTCCCATAACAACAATAGGTGACTTGTTGTCCGAAGATGTAATGGTTCCTTTTCCCCAGACATCCAGTGACAATCAGTACCTCCTGATCAACGCGCGACAACTGTGACTGACGCAGTAGTCCGACACATCGCTGCAGACCATGGTGCATCAAAGACGATGTTGACAGATCAGGGCCCTTGTTTTGAAAGCAAAGAATTCACTTCCCGTTTGCAACAGTTGGGGATTAAGAAGATCCGAACAACACCGTACACTGAAGCAGTGGCTGGCTTCGAACGGATGCAACTGGGAGACAGAGCTTCCATTGATTCCGCAACAACAAAGAAGTCACAATTTCAGTTGATGTATGTGATGGAACGACAACCACCAATACACAGCACAAATTGACCCCTCCAGCAAGAATCGAATATGACGATGCTGCGAATGAAAGAGAAAGAAGGGGTCAGGAATGTGAAGCGTAAACAAAAGAAAGACGCCGCGAAATCTGATGGAGAGAAAAGATTCGATGCATAACCTTTATCGAAAAGAATTAAGTGGTTAGATGCGGCCCGGGTCCATGGAAACTGTTTCCGAAGTAGGAAGGGCCATACACTGTCACCGAGAGAGGTGGTGCCGTTTCTACCATCAAAAGAGGAAATAAAAAGAAAGGGGTTACCAAAAGCCAAATGCAGAAACGGATACAGTGGTATAAGGAAGCCGCGATCAAGGTACAACAGGAAGGGGTAGAACCAAGAGGGTTACAATGGCTGAGTTCGAAACTATTTGATGGGGGGACGAGTGTGGCATGTGCTACTGATAAGGTTTGTCAGTAGTATATATGTATTAAGGGATGTTCATAGGCGTAAAATATCAAATAACAGGATGTAGATTTGGTATCAGAGAAAGCATGTGATTCAGCGTTGCGCAGTTACATGGGAGACGTGAAAAGAACACAAAGAAATACAATCTGAAGATCAAAAAGATCACTACATGGAATATCCGTGCAAATGGTAACTCGAAGATAAATAATTTCGCTATAAAACGATACCATATTTTAATTAAACATTCTTTTACAGAAACTTGGTGTGTCTCAGAAGATTACTTCTAACTCTTCTCTCAATCTTTTTTGCCTCCTAAATATGGAAAGACATTTTTAGCGAAGAGCACCTTCTTTTTGGTGAAGTCATTATCAACTAGTCTGTACATTTGTGGATATAGATAACAGAAGAGGGGTGCGAGAGCTCCAGAAGTATTTCAAATTGGAGATCAACAAAATATGATTAAACAAAGGGATTAAAAACGTAATAATAGCAAAAATAGTAAACATAAAGTCCCGATAGGAAAATTAATAGGGTAATAATAATTACTGAGAAAACTTACTGTTTATGATAGTCATGTTTTCACAACAAAGATGGCTGGATGTACTGCTTATTTGGCTACACAAAGCGTTGACTTGAATTCTGTTTGAATTACTAATAATACTTCACTTATACATCCAAATGTCTTGATCTCACACTCCCGCTTGAGTGGTTTGATCGGATCTTGTATATGTGGAACTTTGAATGCGTTTTCATTAAGTCGGAGCTGAGTGTCTTGAGTTCATCAGGTGAATTCTTTGTTACCGAGCTATAGGCACACGTCTATGTTCTCCTTTTGCCAAGGTTATTTTACAAGTGGATACTCCGTTGGTGCGAGTGAAATGTTGAATAAAATCGTTCAGTATGTCCGAATGCTATCCAAAGAGTTTCTTGCAATAAAATACCACTCATAGATTGGCGGAGAAGTATGATATTTTACTAAGAGATTTTGAAGACTGTGTTCGGAAAATTTCTGCTTCAGAGTCACTTTCAAGTTTGAAATTCAGTGACAACAATAACAACTTGGACCTATTCAATAGCTTTCTATAAATCCAAGTGTAAAGCCACTTTTCCATCAAGATTCTTCAAAGATCTTGTATAGGTTTGCCCGCAATATTCTCTGTGTATATTTTGCAGATTTCTAAGGAAACACAGATAGGTGAAATTCAGTTTTTTGATGAAGGGGGAGTACAGATCTTTGAAAATCAACGGAATATTAAATGGGAAGGGCAATGTTTTGTGACATATTTCGGTTTATTTAGGGTACACTGACTTTCTTATTGTCAATGTCGACCTTATTTTACACACAAACTTTAAAATATATTTTCTACTCTTTTTGATGTTTCCAACTGTTTTTCCGAAAACAGTGAACTCTCCCATTTTTCTTCTCTTTTGATGACAGTCTAACGATAGTTTTATCCGTCTTTACCTCTCTTATATCTCTCTTCTTGTTGCGTGCATTTTTCTATTTCGCGTTTCTGTGAAACACTCGTCTGAATAAACCACAACATTAAAAACAATGTAGGAAACGTGGATTCAATTTTTCTTTTTAACTTTTGACCTTTCTTAACCTTGTCTTCCCGCTTTTCAATATTCGTTTATTTGACTTCATCTTGTTCAGTGAGTTCAATAATGTTCAATGGATTTACTACTTGGTTTGTTCAAATATATGATGATTTATGTTTGTCAAATCAGGAACTGTTAAAAAGGATTTTTCTTTTTGGACAAATTCTTCCACAACATCAGGTTCTACAGTTACACATGCATCAATAACAGTTTCACAAAGGCAGTTGTCAGATTTTCATCATGAACCAATGGGATCAGTTATAGAGATCACTAAAAACCATCAGGAGACATAATAGACAACCGTTTCGTCTCTCCTAGTTTGAGACTCTTATTTTTTAATTTTATATATATATTTTTCAATACAGCTTGATTCCACACAGTATTTTTGGGTACATGTATGGAATTTTCAGCATGTGATATCGGCAGCCCAAATTCTGCAGGCCGACCATAGGTATCAGGTATGCGTCGGCAGGGGATCGAACCCTGGACCATGTGCATGGTCGGCGAGAGTCCTAACCGCTTTGCCACCGACGCACAGTAGTGAATTCTAACGTTACCCACTATGTCAACGTGAGGTGATTGCTCATAGAAGGTATTGGTTGGTGATTGTGACGTTATGTTTCAACAATTGAAAAAATTTAGAATTCATAGGTCTTTGAGTTTTAACCTAAGTGTTGTTGATTGATCAGGGAGCTTAGTCTCGTAACCACCTGAAGGTCTAGGGTGGTTTGATCGCTGTTGGTAGGGTTGTGTGTGCAAACTGTTGAGGTGGAGATCCAAAATAGAGGGACAGAAAAACTGTCTAGGCTGCTTCCTCCATCCATCCTTATATACTTTTATTATTTCTATTATATTTATGGTCCTGTTGATTCTTTTTTTCACTTTCATAACTGCAAACACCAACTTATCTCTATGACTGCTGTAATCTTTGTTTTTTCCCTCACCATATCATGTAAAGGGAACATTATATTCAACATTTTTAATCATGCTACGATTTGTATGCCGCATAGACAATACTGTGTGAAACAAGCCCACGGCAATTTCCACTTGTATTATTATCATTACCTTAGCTGCTATCATTATTATTATTTCCATTTTGTATGCTGCATGTTTTTTATTTTTTATTTTTTTAATATTAACCCTATTGTAAATGTAGAAAAATTTTCTGTGTGATTAATTTTATTTATAATTTGAGGAAATTAGATGCAATATTGTGATTGACGTTGAAAATTCCATTCTGTATCACAAGTACTGCTTTTGGAATAAAGTAAATCATTATTATTATTATTCCTGCTGGTTTTCAGTGATCTGTCTAGCTAACCCAGTCGGTTTGTGACACGAAAATCTTGCAATGTAAATGATTTCAAGAGAATAATAATAATAATCTTCACAAATCCATTAACCTACACAATCATTGTTGTTAAAGACATTGAATCAACAAGCTCAGTAGAATGCAGTTCAGAATATACGTGTAGTCATGTAGTCACTCTTTATCAGTCTTATTACTAGCTTATCGAGGTAAAGGTGTGCGTTGATCGAAGATCGAATCCCAGACCACATACTTGTTTTGCAAGCATTCTATCACTGTACCACCGATGCACTGGCGTCGCAAGCATAATATATATATATATATATATGTAATGTAACGCTAAACTAATTAAATTTCAAATAAATTATGGAAAGCGATACAGAATTTGTGAATCCATAGATTTAAGGCAACAACCCAGGGTATCATTTTAAGCCCCTGTTTGATGAAGTCTTCGGTATCCAGGGGCTATGTGGTAATTTATATTTGGTGACCCTAATAAAAAATTGAAAAACATTCTGCTTCTCTACTAGCTGTGCCGAGCTCTAAACACGAGCTGCTGTTCTGTTGCAGCTGAAATATATATTCACCGCAAGACTGGTTGTTATTTTCTCACCTGAACGATGAATTATCTAGGCTAACTATCACTTCATGAAGGCTATAATGGAAGTTGTGCACTGAGAACCTAGTTTGTGATTCCCGTAAACACACCTACCACTGTTGGTTAACAGTGTGGTGAGAGCTGGCTGCTAGCCAAAGTTGGTAGACAGTAATTGACGTCAATGTTTATGTCCCAAATATTGGTGGTGAGAAAATGAGAACAAAGGCTTTGCGTAGGCGGATACAGTTGGCATATGGATGATCTGACACAGCCACAAAGAAATGCAAGGTTAACTTTCTGTGAGAAACAACCAATCAAAAGACTGTATTTTCTACTAACAATAATCTACAATAATGTATATTAAAATCTATAAATATGTGTTGATTTTCCTTAATAAGCGATCTGTTGCCTGGCCCTTGACGTCGTTGTTAATTTTTTTTCAGGTGTAAAATCAAGTGCAATTTATCTGAAAATAGAAAATCTCCTCACAAGTAAAACATCCCGTCAACTTGGCTGCTGTGAACTTTAAAACGACCACCGTCCAACAGAATCTCTGGCTTCTCCACGTCCGATAACCATTCACGGGCACGAAATGCAGCCAAGTGAGAATAATAAGTTGGCGATGGATACGAGACACTACGCGAACACCTCATGTACGCATAGCATAGGTGGTAGGTGAACAACTGGAGAGCGTCCGATGTCCAGTTACTGTCATCATACAACCAATCAAAAGACTCTATTTTCTACTAACAATAATGTACATTGAAATCTATAAATATGTGTTTATTTTCCTTAATAAACGATCTGTTGCCTGGCCTTTGTCTTCTGTTGTTACAAAAGAAGTGTACTACAACGCATCAACAGTTCTACATTACATCATCTGGTTAAAACGCAGGCCATTAAAGTGGTTAGCTAGCATTGGAGAAAAATCTTTGGAGAAGTTAAAGTACAAAGATCCAGTAGTGTGAACGCAGCAATCACCTTAAACACATACCACTTATTGGATTTCCGAATATAACATTATTATACAGTCAATTTAAACACTGTTAATAAATTGAGATGTAATTATCATTGCAATCTCGTTTTTAGGAACTGTTTGGATAATGGGTTGATAACTCGTTGGAATTATGGTTAGGGCTTTGATTAGGATTAGACTACAGATCAAGGTTAGGATTACAGTTTGAGTGTTTTATTTTTATTGTTTTCATTTTTCTGTTAAACAGTTGTCAATCTCTTTAGTGGAACCTATACTTATTCGGTAGAGGTCTTTTGGGAAAGACTGAAAAAACAGGATTATAATAATAATGGCTTTATTCCAAACAGTATTTGTGGTACAGGTATGGAATTTTCAGCGTTCATTACAATATTGCATCTAATTACCTCATAAATTTTATAAGGATTTAGAAATATAAAGCAACAACAACAAAAAGAAAGAAGAGAAATGAAAGAAATAAAAAAGAACAGCATTGCATTCACATATTTAAACAATGCACCACAGGATATGAAATATAAAATTAGTGTGTAATAGAATATATGAGCAACAATATAATAGTTACAAAGAAAGGAGAACAAAAGCTAATGGGAACTATTTGTTCGAGTGCCGCAGTAAGTTGATCGTGTCATACCTAACAGTTTTCTCATCACATAACAGCTGTGCCAGATAAGGTATTGTGGAATTTTTATACTTGGTAGTCCTGGCATATAGCCTCCTATAGTTGCTTCTAGTTCTACCAGATGAAATGCAAGGAGAGAGCTGCGTATGGAGAGGGTGTTCAGGGTCTGACAATATAGAATTCGCTAGTCTCTTACATGACATTATATGTCTATCCACAATTGTGTTAACCAGTTGGTTTAACGAAATCCCACTTGCCCTACTAACAGCTTTTAGTGCCCTATGCAGCGAAGCAAAGTCTTTCTTAAGTAGTCCAGGGAAGATTAATGGGGAGCAGTAAAGAGGGAACGTTAGAATACAAGAGTTGACAAACTGAGAAAGCAAAGACTGCTTTATACCAGACTGCCTTAACTTCCTAACGTAGAACGTCAAGCGAAACATCTTTCTAGTAACTAGCAAGATGTGAGAGGACCAGGAAAGATCGGAGGAAATCCTCAGTCAAAGGTACTTGACATTAGATGTCATTGCAACCTCTATGCCATCAATGATAGTGGGACCATGTGAGCTAGCTAGTTGTTGTAGGTCACGTTTTCGTCTGAAAGTGAAATTTACTACCTGACATTTAGACGGATTCAGCTTAAGACGGTTTGAAGAGGACCACTGACTAATTTCTGAGAGAAAGTTACTTAATATGGAACAGTCTGACTGAGAGTTGACAGGCATGGAGACAGAGAGGTCATCAGCATACTTGACAAAATTTGCTACATCAGAATGGGGCAAGTCATGTAAGAAAAAAGAAAACAGAAAAGGAGAAAGAACGGCACCTTGAGGAACACCAGCTAAAGTAAGTGAGGTAGTGGAGGACTTTCCATTGTAGACAGTGTACTGCTTCTTATCAGGAAAGTAGGAATACAACCACTTATTTATCCAGCTCTCACTCTGTGTTGCAGCAAGCTTACTTAGCAAGAGAGACCTAGGAACAGAGTCAAATGCAGATGTTTAATCAAGGAAGGCACACCGAACATATTTGGCTCCTCTATCTAAACTAGAGACTATATTATGATAAAGAACTACAGCGGCATCTAAGGTACACCTAATAATAATAATAATAATAATATAATAATAATAATTTACTTTATTCCAAAAACAGTACTTATAATACTATGTTTATAGGCAAACTGGTTGGGGTCATTAAAAGGCTTTAAAGAGGGTTCAAGATTAAGTAAAATAAGTCTTTCCATAACTTTTAAAAAAGGTGAGGTAATAGCAATGGGTCTAAACTTGACAGCAGGTCCACTTGTTGATTTGGGCACTGGAACAACCTTGATATTTTTCCATGAGTCAGGAATACTACTTTTGGAAAAAGATTCATTGAAAATGTCAGTTAATGGGTAACATAAGATGTCAGCACACTTCTTAAGGATAACAGCAGGAACTCCATCAGGACCAAGGGACTGGGTAGGTTTGAGAGATTGAAGACACTTGAGGACATCATTCGTGTTAAAACATGAAAAGCAGTCATTATTTATACTATTAGATTTGGGAATCATAACATCTGCAGGGATACATATGAAGGATTTATTAAGCATATCAACATCGACAGAAGTATCATTCATTATTTGCTTACCACCTGTGATTTCCTTTAATAGCTTCCACATATTAGATGAGGATTTACATGAAAGAAACTTCTGGTTATAGGGAGCATTTAATCTTTGTAATTCGGCTTTAATCAAAGTGTTTATTCTCTTAACACCAGATTTATTTTTCATTTTGTATAACCTTTCTTTTTGACGGCGAAGCTTTTTGAGTTGAGATGAGGCGAAACGGTCGAACTTTAAGAAGATTGTCTCTTTAGGACAACAAACATCAAGACAGAAATTGAGATAATGTGTTATGTTACTAATTGTGTTGTCAAGAGCTTGTTCAGTAAACAGGTCCCAGTTTGTGTCTTTTAACATTGTCCTTAGATTCTGTATGTTGTCATGTGAATAACATCTGTGTTGTGTTTTCTTTCCAAGGTGGGAGAAGACCCTTTTGTGCAGCTTTCCATATACCTTGGGCAATACTCTTATGATGCAGTGATCAGAGGTAAGTAGTGGGGCTCTTTTCCGAGCTTCAAATATTCCAATGTCATTTGTGAACACAAGATCTAGAATATTATCCATTCGAGTCGGGAAGTTGATAATGTTATCATGACCAAGTGAAATAAGGAAACTGTGATCACTAGAATTGAAATCTCCAGTAACTACAGATAATGAGTTTCCGAAGGAGGTGGCAGCAAGGGAGGTAAATTCATCCGCAAATAAAGGCAATTCAGTGGAATTGCATCCAGGCGCAATATAAATGTTCGAGATGTATATGTAGTTATATTTTGACAAATGCTTAGGTCGACATTTAACGGTGAGGCAGTCAATGTTGTCACTAGAGAATTTGAAACATACTTTATTAGATGTACACCATTGTGAATTTATGAAGATGGCGACACCGCCACCACGTTTCTTCCTAGAACTACATCGATCTTGTCTGAATAATTTGAAATCATGCAGATACACTAGATTGGGATGAATGGGTCACGAAAGAACTCATTTTCAACCACCTCGATAAATACATTTATAGACTGACTCTGTGGGAGGTGTTTTTTAGGTCAGGTCAGGTAAAATTATCTTGTTTAGTGTGTTTCATCTTTATTGTCCATAGCTGTTTTGTAAATCAATGTTATTTATTTTTATGTAAAAACCACTGACTTTTATGTGTGATAGTCAGGCATAGGGGTAGTTGTGAGTTTGCATTCCATGGATCATAATATTCTAACCTTGTTGATACATTTCCTGTCATTTATCGAGAGTACCAAATACATTGTCAAAAGACTCCAGATACCAAACAATCTATATTTACACTTCTCCGAAATGGCCACAGGAGCTTTGTGTAAAAGAAACAGTGGTCTAGTCACTATTGCAACAATTGCTTACTGTGGAGACTTTAATTTTCATGAAAATATATAAGTGTGGAACCTGGTGAAGAAGGAGATGAGGTTATCGAGGATGTGAATATTCTGTGTTCACATTAATCTTAGTGTTTCAAAGTTTGTGATCGTCAACCTTATTGAATTATCATAACATTAATGATAATAAAGAGAGTTTAAGTTTGAGTACAACGTGAAGAAAGATAGAGGAAGAGGCTGAGACAATAAAATTGTTAGTTCCTGAAGAATGATAACTAACTGACTGACTGAGCAACAGCCAGTAAAGCGCTGAAAATGTATACTGGAGTAGTGGAAAACTGTATAGCCGTCCTGGTTTCGAACTCTTTTTTCAACACTGTGCATTCATCATGCATCATTAGAGATTGAATACCGTGGGACTCTGAGATTACAAGGCAGGCCCACTGGCCATTAAACCACAAAAAGGAGAAGGAAACAAGTGGCTGACAGGTGAATTCTAACCTCTGTCTATTCTCGACATACAGTTGTGTCACCAACAGACGAGGATGTTAACGAGAATTCGTTCTCACACCCTACGACTCGGTGGACAGACCCTACTGGTCATGAATTCCATAATAGAACCCCTGGAAACGTCTTCTTTCCGTAGTCAATTTCTAGTGAGCATCAAGCTGATTTCCAAGTTTTGGTTCAATGGGGAACTAGGGTGTTTTCAAGTGAAAATATATACAGTGCGTTCTGTGGTGTTACCATACACTGACAGATATGGTTCTCATGTTAGCTGTAACTGTGTATACAAATTTACATGCATTTGCGGTAGCTGTTACATCAGGAGAACAGAAAGGAGAGCATACCTTCGATTATCTGAATACGTTCCACAAAATCCTACGTGTCTCAAGGGGACAGACACCTTCAGTGATAGTGTCACCGCTAGACATCTCGTTTTTACGTGTCATTAGGTAGACCCCACGAAATCCTCCAAAACTATCAATGAACAGAATAGTTGAATTCGCCTCAGGTCTGCCTAAAAAAATGCCATCATCAAACGCCTTATATCCGACTTATGTTTGTTTTCAGAAGAAAGCAGTTATCAGTCTTTTCTTAGTTTTCTGGTAACCGGATGTCTCTACTCTGTCTTCTCTCTTTATTTGATGATGTAATCTTTGGCTTTAACCTATTCGTCCATTTGACATAGGGTAACCTCGTTTATCTCTTGCTTCTGTGAACTGAGTTGTTGAACTCAGTCACTTTATTGACCTCTAGCGCTTATTACGTAACTCTTTTACCGTTTCATCCAAAAAATTGTTTTGTGTGTAAACCTGAACATTTTAGATATAAACTACTTAAGTGTAATTTCTGAGCACTGCTTATTGAGTCTGCAGTTCCCAACCAACTGACATTATGTAAACTTGCGAGTAAATTAAAATGTTTCTCTACATAAACGTGTTCCTTTCCATAGGCAGTTAGTACTCACGGAATCCACTGGATTCTGTTCAAGTGACTCAGTGGTCAATTTGTTCAATTTTTATGTTTAAAATCCTGCATTCAGTCACTGGTGTCGTCAGTGGTACTGATGAAAACATTCATAAAAAAGGTGAACATGATCGGTGTCAACTACATCCTGGTTTTCATCCGTTTTGTGACATCAAATCGCGATTGCCTAATTCTTTAAATTTTTAACATTTCGACCTCATCGTTTTTTTAGCACATTCTTTGTTTGTCTATTTCATTTTGTTCAATCTGTTCAGCGCTCATTGAGCTTACTCCTTTATTTCATTGAAGTATATGATTATGTATGTGACCAAGAGAGGTGGAGAAAATAAATTGTCTCTTTTTTGGGTTAGAGCAGCGTTGAAACGGCCATAGCAGTTTCGTTTTCGTTTGAAACTCCCACTTCTTCGGTAGCTGCCCATCATTCCACAGCTTTGGTGGGAATCCTAACTTCTACCCATTTGCTATATGTACAGCTCCACTGCTGCCGACCGAAGTCACCAGCAAGTATTTGTTCTCATATAGGATAACTTCGTGGTTGGATCGTACTGAGTGGACTTCACCCTGGAACTTCATGAAACTGCCTCCTGTGGTTACCTACTAATGAGAATCAGATTGATTTTGGTGGAGATTCAATTGATTCCCAGTTTGATTACGGATAGATATTAGTTCGGGGAAAGTTAACTGGTGTTCTGAAGAGAGGTGGTGACCAGTGGCATCCATAGGGTCGGCTGTATGGACAAATACTCAATAATAACACTGTTTGGTGGTGGCAATGCAAATTGCAAAATAAAAGAATTTATAATTCATGGGATTCATTAGTTTGCGTTCCAATGGTATGTAATCGAAAGATTCTGGTCTGACTTCTTCTTATGGTGAGTAGAGTATATTTCTTCGAGATTACAGATACGCCTTGCTGACTGGTGAGTGCCATCTAGTACGAAACTAAGGTGCAAGCCTTCTTACGGATTTCCTCTACCCATGTAATACTTCGTGATGATTTTCAATGGCTTTCTAACTGTCACGTCAACTCATGACTACTTTATTCCTAACTTTATGATCTTCCTTTTTTTTCATTATTTGTTGGTTTTATTTTAGTTTGTTCAATAGTGTGACTGTGTTCATTCAATAATTGATGTTCTTTTAATTCATTTATGGAACATTGGAGTGTTGTTCAATGGGAAGTGAAAAAAGATCAGGTTAAAAGAGAAAAAGGCCGTACCCCGAAAAATCGATCTGATCACCACAAAAGCTTCATATCACAGTAAAAATATAAACAACAAACTTACTTCTCACTGGAATCGGAGAGACGAAATGATGCTGCGGGCTGGTGAGAAACCTCGGGAAGCCAGTTAGCCTGCCGATGTGTCTTCTCTCGGTTAAAGCAAAAATAAGAATGGAAACATGGAATGTTCGTACAATGCACTAAGCTGGGAAGACTGTCCAAGTTGCCGAAGAAATGAGAAGCTACGAGACAGAATTGACAGGGATCGGGAGAGCAGATAGAATGGATGCGGACTAGCCAAATCCTCAACAGAAGCGTTAGTAATCTACTGTAGTCACCCGGACAACAACAAAGAGCACACTGAGGGAGTGGTTATCAGAGTGCCACCAACAGCAGCCAGAACTCTTATCCAGCAGGAGCTAATCTTTTCCAGGATTTTGACAGCATGATTCAACTCATAAGGAAGGAAGATTACAATTATCCAGTGCTACCCGTCTACAAACAACTTAGAACAAGATCAGAAGTTCAACAGAAGGAATTTTGTAATGGGTACTGATTGTACTGTCGATTAGCTACACTATACCATTCTTCTTGAACACATTATGCCTAATTACCCAATCGCGATTAGTACAATAACTGATCTGCAAGTACTGATAACAAAACGCAAATCGTAAAAGATCCATTTATTTAGAAGTATACTCTGATGTCAGCAGTATATTCGAATAGAGTAAAAAGTTCAAAGTTTTGATGGGGAAAAGATTTTATGACTTATTTGACTAATATGGCTGAATTTCATACTTTGAGGATGTGTGTACTTATATGTCATCAGCACAAGGGAAGAATAGCCTAATACCGTCCTGACCCAGCCTGATGCCTAATCGTTAAAACTGAACTCGAAACACCTAATACATTCTCAAGTAGGTAGGATAGACGTGAATTTAGTTGTTACTATGTTGATTCAGTCTGAGCAGTTTGAAATTCTCATCATCATTATTATTATACTATTGCCTCCTTCAGTTCCTAGAGGAACATAGGGCTTCAGCCTCACATCCCGATTGTTATGAGTCCTCCGCCAGCGTTTTCACCTGGCTCCACGTCTGCCCACATGTCTTCATCTCCTCTTTGCATGATCTCCTACATATCATCCTAGCACTGTCAACCAGCTCGCCGCTTCCCCATCGGGTTCCTCTCGAGCGATGGCCTGGCGTGTGATGTCGCTTGATCGTTTTCAACTCATCTCCGTTTCTTCCTGCTTATTTGTTGCACAATCGGTTCCTGCTGGGTTGGTTCGCTCCAAGAGATCTCTGTTGCTGAACTTTTCTGGCCATCTCAGCTTGAGTATTGAGTGAAGACAGCTGTTGATGAAGGTCTGCAGTTTGTTCGAAGTGGCTTTTGTGACGCCTCAAGTCTTTAATCATCACTGATTATTCCGTCAGATTCCGAATGGACCATTGGGCTTCACCCCCGGCACATCCCCATTTTTTCCTGTTTTCTCCTGTCCTCTTTTGCTGACAGTACAATTTTCCATCAGCTCTCACCTTCTCATAAGATATCCCGCAAGGGTACTCTCTGAAGCACGCTCAACTTGTCCTTTCGCATTTAGGTTCCATTGTGACCACGACCTGGTGTCTGATGTCAATCAGTAGTTGCCTCAGGATGTGTTCATTGCTTCTCAATTTTCTTCATGATATTGGTCAATCCATGGGTTCTCGATTGACTTTTTTCGCAGCTAATTTTCTTTGTTGCTGCTAAACCTTAGTTGAAATAAGTTTCACTGCAGAACATGATGTTTCACGCCACAAAAAGCGAGTGACTGAATGAACGCAGCTACTAATTCAGAGACTTGGTGAATTACGCAGTTAGGCGAATCTGCAACCACGAAAATTTCATACAATGTGTTCCATGGACCTCGCTTTCATGAAAGTAGTAGGATGAAGTAGGATTTGAAGTAAGATAAATGTATGCGCAATTCTCAAGCTCCTTTTTGACTGCAGAGAGAGAGTCTCAACTGTACAATCTACGATTCATGAAATCAGGACACATACTTTTCAAATTATATTCACTAGAATTTTAACATGAAGATCATAGTTTTTAGAGAAATTACCGTAGATGTGTGTGATGCCATAATAAGCAGTAACAAATAACACAAGATGATGAAATTCAGTTATGTATCAAGAGATTTGAAGTCAAAAAAAGGATCAACTGGGAAAATATTTAGGTTACAACTTAACTCTCGTCTATGGTTGTACCCTATTACATACACATATGGTAATTTATTTTCGCTATTATTATTTTTATTCCCTTGGGTAGTGAGTAAAACATGGATACCTAAACGATGAAATGAAACAAATAGAGGACGCGTTGGTGTTAAAGTAACTATCCTATAAAATTCATCAGGAATATCAAGAAATGTAAAAAATAAAAATTAAAATGATGGTGAAACTAATATAAATTAGAAGAAATATAAGATATCTACAGTGGTTTCACCATATATGGAGGGAGGGGACATCTAAGGCCCTACGTAGGATTCTCAATAAAGCAGGAATTAAGGTGGCGTCAGACCTATAGATATCCACTCAGAGACAGGCTATGTCGGTTAGAGGACCCTGTAGGTTGACCCAATGAGACAAAATAATATAATTTACAAAATGCTTTGCAATTAATGTGAGTTAAGTCAACAACATAGGTGAAACCAGTACATCAGTGGTAGCCAGATTATCAGAACATAAGAATTTAGCTAAGGTTACAATGGTTGACCCCACGAAGATGAGTAATTTAGAAAAAAAGCCCAGCAGCTGCACTGCATGCGTTAACACGCAACCACACAATAGGTTGGTATAGAAAATTCTAAAAAGTAATATAGGTAGGTGGAGAGAGAGAGACTGATTACTTTATCCTGGTTAATCGAGTCTTCACCAAACACATGCAGTAGAGGGGACTCAACGCAAATACCAGAGATATGGAAGATATTATTATCACCAGTCAAATTAGTGGATAATAAATAACGTTTAAAATGTATTTAATTCAGATTATAAAGTTCTAACAAGTTGCTTATTTTTACTGTAAAAAACATCTTATTTCCCATCCGATTGTATTTTATCGATAACATCAATATTGCATGGAGGGTTTCATCATGAGCTGACATCAGTTAGAGAACCACTGGAAAACCAGCTGGGAGTACTGGACAGCTGTTTCGTCCTAGTTTGGGACTCTTCAGCAGTACGCGCCCAACGGGATTCGAACTGATGTCAGCTCATGATGAAACCCTCCATGCAATCAAACCAAATCCCTACAAAACCAATACTTGCAAACATCAATATTATTTCCGAATGTACTTTGTCTTATATTGATTGCATTCAATTGTCTAATCAATTTTTACTCATGTATATAAATGAAGCAAGAAAGTTGTGTGGGTACCTTGATAGGATTATGAGCAGAGATAGATTGTGCTTGAAACATCATTTGTTAATATTACTGTATAACAATGTGTGACTTTATCAAAAGAAAATTTTAGCCATAATGGGGTTACACTCTACGACAGTGACTAAGATTTATCTTTATGTCAACATCTCCATTTATGTCTCTTCTCTTTATATTGCTCAATGATTGTACAAAGGCTCCCATGTCGTCCTCAACACACGATCTACTCCATGTTACTCCTGGACACACGCTCATATCATCGTTTGCCATTCGTGTTCCGCTATACTAATGGCCTGGCTGGCTCGCAATGTTATCTATGGTCTCTTCAGTTCGCTCCAATCTCTTTTTCGGTATCCAGGGTTACTTGCTGCTAATTCTTTTCAGCTGGCCATTATATCTTTAGCATGGAGTGAAGGCAGTCTATTGTAAATGCTTTTCATGAAGCCTACAACAAATTTCTGATGAATATAGAAAAACTGAATTATAATGGGCGTTGAAATGCGACTCTCTTTACTTATGCTTCGGCAGAGCGCGGTAGTAGATTTACAGACTGATTTTACGGTAATGAATGTATATCTTGCTTTTTAGATTTTTATTTTGATATCCTCATCCATCCTGTCGTCTGTAAATGAGACGGTGCTACCTAGCCGGATACATATAGTGAATGATATAATCAAAACTTATTCCGTGTATAGTAACTAATGCTTGTTATGGTTAGTAGTCACATATCTTCCTCACCTCTTTCTTCTCTGTGTCCACTTGAAGTTTAGCTGCCACTGTCCGGATCTCCGAGTTTATATAACACTAGACATAACCCACTCCTTAAAGTCCAAATCTTCTACGGTATTCTTATCGATCCAGCGTATTCCTGTTTTATCGCTGCCTTCCTTCACGGTTTGCAGCGTAATCTAGTCAACCATAATTAAGAATATCATAATGGGTGATTATGGGCAACCTTGTCTCACTCCTTTTATCACTTCAAAGTCAGGCTTCACTGAGTTTTGATTTGTGACCATTTATAATGAAACAATACACCAATCTATTCTGATGGGGTGAGATGTTTGTTAACAGAGGTATCTCTCGTTACAAACAGTCTCAATTTACATTCTAGAAATAAGGTCGAACTACTTGCTGAGGTGTTGAAGTGATGTCAGCTAGTGACAGAAGAGGCTCCAAATTGAGTAAAACCCTGCTCACCATAGATTACACTTATTCACAGAAAATTCAAGTTTAAACAAAGCAGAAAATTAACCGCTTGGATAGAATGTAGAAAATGAGTTGCATAATAAAGGCGAGGTATGAACGACAAGTAGACGATGCGCAACTGGTAAACTGAGTAACAATGCGGGAAGCTCAACCCAATTCAGGTCATAGAAACAAAAGTCAAGCACAATCACTTTATGGTGAAAATTGCAAGGAGGGGTGAAAATTGGTTAAAGCCAAAGATCAAATAATCATATAAAAGGCAGAGAGAGAGAAAGAAATAGAGTAAAGACATAGAGTTACCAAGAGGGCGAGGGAAGACTGATAACTGCATTTGATGATGGCTGTTGCTTCGGTGAACATAGAAAGAACTGGGTTACATATGTTTAAAGGATAATCCCTATGGGCTACTTTAGGCTGTTAAAGGTTTATTATGAGCTTACTACAGGCTGGCGAGTCGTTCTACAGCTGCATGCGTTGTAAATGCAGCCCGGACATCACAAAATGAATTGTCGCTACAACAACTTGTGTTTATATTCTTGTAAACAGTGAACACATGGACTCATGCAATCAGTTGGCAAATATTATCTTGTTGGACATACTCTAAGCATCCACTCGATACACAAATACCTCTTTGATTCATCTTATCAGGTAGGTAGAACTAGAAGCAACTATAAGAGACTATTTGCTCAGATGATTACGTATAAAACTCTACAATACCTTATTTGGCAGTCTGCCATCTTACGTGATAAGAAAAGTGTGTTAGGTATGACACTAACTACTGACTTGCTGCAAAACGGCCCTGTTTTTATTATTTATCTTATAACTGTATTCTTGCTAATATTTTCACTTAAATTTTAAGCATATGTTCATGTTCTTATTAAACAATATTATCCGAGTAAATACCCTGTTTAAGTGTTACGCTTATACTATTTAGTAGGACAACTAGATGCAACATAATGCATTACATGCTGCTGCTGGAAATCAACAGGGGGCACAGGACAACACACAGGACAATACCCACCAGGGATCAAACTCAAAGACTTCAGGTGACGGGACCAGTCTCGATAAACATCCAGTCACTTGTGCTGGAATCTAATGATCCTCGAATTCTCAGTATGTTAACTCGTCATATATACCACTACCACAGCCAACTAATGGATTCATTGAGAATCTAGTTCACCTCGGCGGGATGAATCCTAATAGTCAAGACTGCCCACTGCACAACTTCAGGAAATTAATCCAGTAGCCGTCGCTCAACTGGCTATTGATTTTCACATTATCGGATCTGTCCCAAAATAGGATGACAAAACAGTTGACTGTTTAGTGCTCCGTGCTGGTTTTTAACGATCTATCTAACTGATTCCCACTTGACATGACGGAAGGAATTGTCAGTGAACTAAGAAAAATTATGTGAATAATCAAATGGTTAGACATTTCTATAAGAAATCTAAACAATTGGATTACATAATGAGTAATTGTTCGAACAACAAGAGAAGCAAAATCAGCGTTCAAGCGGACCACGTAATAAACAATGTCAACTGGTGTATGACTTAGATGAAGGGGAAACGAGAAGTCGTCAAACATTCATATTCAAGTATATTGACGATTAGTTTGTGTAATTATTATCCACTTTTTTCTAAGACTGTATATGACTGTTGTGATGTTTGCATACCATATGTTGCTTTGATCCTTATAATTCCTGTTTAATCTCTAATTTTAATGCATCTCATTGTGATTGCGTGATACATTGATAGTGTGTTGTTTAACAGTGGGATTTTGTTTGAGTGAATCAGGTTGATTCCAACCTTGGACTGTTTGCGGTAACAGTTAGTGTGTGATTATTTCTGACAAAGTTTTGGTCCCAGTGTATTTTTAGAAATATTTGGTTTGATTCTAAGGTATTTCTTACAACTGCATTTCGGTTAACAAATTTTATTCTACAGTGCTTGTTTTTTACTTTGTAAGTTCTCTTGATTGTATAGCTTCCTGGCCCCACTGTTAAGGTGATTTTGAGTTTTTAATGTTATTAATGTTGAATAGAACCATGTGGATCTAACAACTTCATTTTGTCGTCTTTGCGGCGCTCCATGACTGTGTATCTCTCAAGGAAGTTTCGAACAGTTATAATATAGAACGCGAAGATCTCTTCCGTGCGTTCACACAATGTAATGAAGTGAATGTAAGAATTTCTTCTGAGTACGCACGCACACAAACAAAAATTTGGCTTCTTCTTCCGGTGGATTCCCATAAGATTGTTTTTTCGCTTGATTCTTTTTGTCTGCCTAATAATTTTGAAGGATAATGGACAAGTTTCCATATATATGACAGATTACAGGTGGGGATGGTGTGGAACAGAATTTGAACCATGAGACCAAATCTTATTGGAAATCATTTGCCTAAACTGACAGATAGATCGCATCTCCACAAAAACAAAGAAACATTGTTAAGTGATTCAATTGATGTGGTATTCTGTCCCACATCAAAATCGTGGCCTCCACTTTACACACTGCTCGTCGTCTTAAAATTTCACCTCAACAGTTAAAACATTGCCGAAGCGAAAATTATTCAAATCACACAAAATACTTGTGATCCGCTTGATATTTACCGTGTCAATGGTAATCTGGAAAGCAAGCATAATTACATGAGGCTATATACTACTCATTGACTTATATCAGCAGTTTGATTCGACTTACATAATAATCATCAGTATTGGTCAGCTATCTAGTCAGATAGAAGTGGTCTAAACACCTGTCAGCAGATCGCAGATTATACTCTGAAGAGTCTGCCATTGTACATTTGCGTAAATTCTCGTTTTATGATAACCTAGCTACCGTCGATCTACTGGTCTGACTGTTCTTTGTGGTTGATCTAACTCATAGAGTCATTGTAAGATATTTTGAAGATTATGGTGTGTTGTCTAGTCAAGTCGATGGGGTCCTTTAATCCATAGAGTTTGTCCCTGAAGAGTGTGTAGGTTTAAATACCACCCCCTGATTTCTGCTTTATTAGGAATCATTCACCATCAAACTGTGAACAATTGGCAAATCATGAGTCTCGATGGTTTGACCTGATTCGCCACTCCCTATCTTTATATAGGAGCTGCGTCAAACTGGATGGAGTACATCGGTGTTGAGCTCTTATCTATTCCTGATAAACGAATCTACCATCCGACAGTATTTATATAGATCACTTCATTGGTATGAATATCTAGCTAGCAAGCAATAGGGGTTAACATAAGTATGGTTTAGTGTTCTACTACTCACACGTCAATCAATCAATAAATCAGTAGTATGTAGAGACATGCAATTCCGCTGTACAATAACAACTTGTACATTGACATTCAAAAACATACCAAACGAAATTCCTCGAAAGCATGATTGATAGGTAACCTGTCAATTCTCGACCACCACCCTCCCACTCTCCTACAAGCGTCAATATCATAGTCAGTGTAGTGTGATCTGTTTAACTAAGAGAAATTGTGATCTTCATTTTTGGCTTTCCTTATCATTTTCTCCTCATATCCGTTTGTTTCATTGTAGTCTTGTGATTGAGGAAGTTGTAAAACTGTGTTTTCTTGATAACAATAATCATAGAAGATGGACTGTTATCATTATCACTATTATTTTTATTTAGACGAGCTAGTTTGTAGGGAGGGGATATGACAGTTAGAAAAGCATTGGGAGTAAACTTGGCGGTTAATTCATCCACCTACTTTGAATCAGATTTCTCAGCAGTAAGCATCCACGACTGCTCCACCATCGGAGACCAAGCTCGTTGATAACCATTCAGGCACTGTGAAGGAATCTAATGGACAGCGGATGAATTATAAATTCTGTTAGTTATTATTGGTATTTTTGTTCAAGATGTTAAATAATTGAGACAATATGAAGAATATTTGATGATGAATTCTGATATTTACCTTGTATGTACAGATGATAGGTATTCTTTGCATAGGACAAAGGAAACTTATAGTCAGATCTGGTGAGATCAAGCCTTATTGGTAGGTACCAATCAGTGTTTCCTGTTCGTACATGAAATCACGCAATTTTAATGCATGAAATGTGAATTTTGTGTTTGCGAAATAAAAACTTTATTCCATCATTTAACCGATATACTGCTTAGTTACACTCATTATTATTATTATTACTTATAATAATCGTCGCTTGCATCCTGAGTGGCAAAAAAGCTATGGCGGATTTCTATATGTCCTTTTGCATCAGGTTCAATTTGCTATCACATGGCTCCGACAACTGCCTACAATTTTCCGACTCCTCTTCAGAAGACCTAATGACGTAACTAACTAACTAACTAACTAACTAACTAACTAACTAACTAACTAACTAACTAACTAACTAACTAACTAACTAACTAACTAACTAACTAACTAACTAACTAACTAACTAACTAACTAACTAACTAACTAACTAACTAACTAACTAACTAACTAACTAACTAACTAACTAACTAACTAACTAACTAACTAACTAACTAACTAACTAACTAACTAACTAACTAACTAACTAACTAACTAACTAACTAACTAACTAACTAACTAACTAAGCATGTACTTGCTTATATTAAAATATATCTTTGTCTATCACAAAAGAAAAATAAATATAATTAGATTTCTCCCATCTTCCTGCCCGAAAATCAAGGTTTAAAATGAACAATGTTTATTTTGTGCTAATTATTTCTCCCTTTGTGAGCGAAGGGTGGACTGAGTGATTTTGTAATTTTACTCGAAACAAAATCGAATTGATACAACCTTGTTTTTGCAATAATTATAGTAACAGTAAGATGAAATAAGTATAAACATCATGTGTTGTTTTGGGTATTTCATTCAACCTGACTGATTACATAATCTTATAAATTACAAAACATGAGAAACAAATTTGAAAACAAGGTTTGTTTTTATTTTAGTTAATTAGGAAGTTTGCTCACAAAAATCGTCGTGTGAAGTAATTATGAGTAAACAAAATTTGACGAAAATCTCATCATCTTTGGTATAGCGCTAAGAGTAACACGTCTCTTCAGTCGTCCAAAAGTTTCCAACAGAAACCTGGATGAAAAGATCCCAAGTCTGACAACTTCGTTGTTCACACAGTTCACCTGTTAATCTGAAGTCAGGCATTTTCCTCGTTTGAAGCGATATCCTGTCCAAACACAAGGATTCAGAAACGCTATACCCCATATGCAAGCAATAGCTGAATATAAGGAGTGTGAAAATTTAACAACTTGTAGACAATCATCATTCTAGTATCTTAATAAACCCCATCTTCAAGTATTGGTTTGTAGGGATTTGACTGGTCCAGAACCACCGGGTTTTTCAATGGTTCTCTAACCGATGTCAGCTCATGATGAAATGTTGTAATCAAACTCCATCTCCTTCGAACTAATCTACAAAGTGAAGAAAATCTTGACAAAGACGACATTATAAGCGTCCATCTACTTTGTGCATTACGGAAACTTTAGCCTGTAAGAAACCTAAGCTATGCATACAGAGGAAATAAAATTATTTAACAACTAACGCTTACCACCTTGACATATTTTTATAACTCAGGAGAAATTCTCATCCGAACATTAATGAAAACCGAAAACACAAGTTCAGATAATAGGCTAGATCGAAGTATTCATTTTCCTACTCATATGTGCAGTAGAAGTCATGTACAGTTTTGTCATGAAAGTCAGTAGCAACACAAGTCATGAGTTTGAGTCATGATCATAACTTTTAATGTTTGTCAATTCATAAAAGGAGTTTTTATTTTTTTAAATTTTGGTTATAGCTTGAAACCATACAGTATTTTCGGTACAAGTATGGAATTTTCAGCATGTGATATTGGCAGCCCAAATTTTGCAGGCCGACCATAGATATCGGCTTTGCGTCGGCAGGGGATTGAACCTCGGACCACATGCATGGTTGGCGAGTGCCCTAACCGCTGTGCCACCGACGAGTTGAATAAGCAAGGGTGTCAAAGTGAAGTAGTAAGAGGAATAATTGAATATGAAGGAAATATAACCAGGATGCACATAAAAACGAAGGAAAATATAGGATTACGTAAGACTTTCGAAGAAACGTAGTATATATAAGAGGTTAGCGAAAACGAACAGACAAAGACCAAGTCAGTCAAAATCAATAATGGGGTTTTTACCATGATATTACTTACTAGAAGGGACTGAATAATTCTCGTTTGTATCCATACCTCTGGATTTTCTAAATGAATGGATAAAGCAATGCACAGAGGAGGGGATATCATTTTGCTTTTGGCTGGTTACTTTTGTTCTCTTGGTAGATCGCCTTGAGTGAATCTTTTATTGAGACAGTAAAATGACCAGTGTTTTTCAACCCACTGCTATGTCATTTGTTGTATGGTGACTAGCAGTACAATCCAGAATGTACATTTTGTCCTGTTTGGGTCTACTCATCATCCGGATATACCTGCAGTTGCCAGTGAGTGATCAAATTTCTTGATTCCACTGCTAGTCTGCACTACGTGCTGATACTTCAGCAGTGGCTAAACATTAAGGTTCAATCAATCAACGGCACAATTAAAGTAGAATCCAAAATGTTAACTGATAATATCTTCACGTCATACTTTAATGAATGAAGTGGGCTCTCAGAGTTTCGCAGTCATCCATCTCTTCTCATTCGTTTATTCTGTCGGTTTTCTCAACCTCTAGTCCGCCTGTACTGATATTAATTGTGTTTTGTTTACCTGAAAACTGAACTTTTTGTTCATGTGGTTTAGGTTTCATAGACTGGCAAATCTCATATCTTTGTCAGGGCTGCTGTCGATTGATGTTTCGTCTGAGTAACAAGCTTCCAGAAATCCTTTGTCACTCTTTTGGTGTTTATTCTGTATAAGATTTGAACACTGTCTCAATCGAATTGATGTTCTTTGCTTTTTTCTATATGCATCGGTATGAAGGAGTGGATATCATGTCTTTCGATGGTTGGTTTAAGTATGTTCGTGAATGTAGATAGGATGTTTTTTTCACAGTTGTTGCAGTTGATCTTGTAGATGACATTAGTTTTGTCTTCTTTCATCTACAAGATACATTGCATCGATTATGACAAAGAAATATTATAATATTCAAAAAGAACAACCTTTTCGTCCTATCATTGACGTAGACACATAAACTTGTTTTAAAAGACAAGATATTCATTTCCTCAGATGCAGATTTTGACCGATAAAATGTACAATTTCTGGAGCGACACGAAACACCAAAAACGTCTGAGAATCTTTAATCAAAAATCACATTGACATTGATGAGATTTGCCCATCCATGAAATGAGGTAATAGGAAATAGCCCGCGTGAAATAGCGCCCACTATTTTGTTGACACATCCTAGGTGATATTTCACACCATACTTTACCTAAAACATACTTTTCCGCTGACGTCGTTGTACACCGTCGTTTAAGTAGTGGGAGTTAGGGAAACAGGTGGTTATATGTCGTATAAGGTTTTTGGCATAGCCCAACAGTAGTTCAGATCAGTGAGTCTAGTTCCAGCGTTGGTGTCCTTAATTCAGTCTCATTGTTACTGCAAAACATGGCAACTAAAAAATCAGAAAATCCCCAAGAAAAATGAATCACTTTCAAAGTGACCAGGAGATATGGATGCCTGATAACTTCGTGGAGAATTATGAGATCTTACTTCACATGGAAGTAGGCAATTAAGCAGTGTTGTCTGATATTAGACAACGAAAGCTTCGCCAATAAACCTCTTCGAGCTCAGTGAACACAACTACACCAACTGCATTATCCATTTGAGCCAGAAATCAATCTTCATTATATCTGTTGCTCGTCAAGTAAAGCGTTGAAGTTGGCATGTATAACACATGTCCTAGACACCTCCATCAATCCAGCATCACAGTCACATCGAGAAATTTCCCCTTTTTACCTAATATTTTACTTTAACTTTAGTAATATTCCATGGAATATATTATACCATCAAACAGGACAAGAGAGACAGAACATGAACACCTATGGTCAAAATCGGCTCACATCTTTATTTTTCACTTTCAAAACCCATGCCCTACAGACATGCTTAAACAAGAAGGGAGAAAACTGAGTCTTTATACATACTTTTTCCGTAGATAGCTGGATATGGCCACGTCCACACCAAAGGTCATACAATTTGGTTATTACCAGATTTTTAAGAGTTACTTTGTGGGGATTTGATTTGGTTAAAGTATGACCACTAATTGGTATCAGTTACAGAACCACTGGAAACCTGAGAGTTTCAGACTACCAGTTGTTTTGGCCTAGTTAGCAGGTAATCGGTAGAAAGCACCCACCAATAGGGTTCAAACCTCCTAAGACCTTCCTTTTACAAGGCAAACTCGTCGATCAGCATTTATCCACTAAACAACTCAATAACAAAACCATGAATTGTATATTCTACACACAAACCCCTAAAAATTATTCTGATGTTCTCCAGCGATTGGCTACAGGACGACGTTCCCAGTAGTTCTAGTGAGGAGCCACTGCCAGTGGGATTCATTTGGCTGGAAGCGCGGACAAGTGCTCGCTATTGATGATACTGGCTGGTGCCAGTCGTCAGAACACGACAGCTTTGTAGAAGTAATAATTCATGGACTTTTCATTGAGCCTGGTTGCATCAGTGGCTAAATGAACTACAAGCTTGCCTTGTTACCTGGAGACGTCGGCTGTGTACTGCTAGATAGGCTGCCCCAAACCAGAACAAAACAGTTATCTAGTATTCCCTGCTGGTTTTCAGTGATTTTCGAACTAATATCGATGGTAAAACGTGAATACCAAACTCCTCTTCTGTATCGTAGATGAAAATCCCTTGGGTTCAGATAGGAGCAGTGGACTTCAGCTAATGCTTACTGCTCTCTCGCTCTGTTCTCTAGAGTAAGTTATTTCTCTTGCCGCACGAATCCCATAATCTTCAATTTACTCCTACTTACTACACACAGATTTCCTTTACGTCATCTTTGAATCCACGTCCAAGTCTTGGCTTCCCATTTGGAGTTCCACTTGAAGGTCTCTCTGTCGAGTGGTGTTACGGAACGGTCTTGCATACATCTCAATTATCATGTGAATATTTGTTAATGAAATCAATACAACGACTTCTTTTAATAACGAAATTCGCCCATCCGATTATCCACTAGAAAAGCCAAAATGGTCGTAGTAGAGTCACCAGCTAGGATGTACATACGTGAAGCTATGTAAATATATATGTAAAAATATGGGTGAGAAAATTCCAGAGCTGTTTCCGGTCAAGGATCAAAATAAAAACCAATAATGCTAAGAGGAAATACAAATCGGTCTGAAAATAAGAAGAAGAAGAAAAATAAGAATGAACAGGAAGTTCGGACAAAAAACAACAACAAAATGAATGATAATAATAATAATCATGATTTCTTTTGAAAAAGGTAGAATTTTCTGGGTCAGTGAATTTTTGCCTTAATAAGCTTGTTAGTTCTTGATAAAATCTACATCAACATCTGCAATGAAGTTATAATTCGGATCCCTGCAAAATGGCATTATTTAAAAAAAAACTGATGTTCAGCTAATTGGTGGCTATTGGGCAGTTGTTCTTAAGTTGCAGTGAGAAGACTCCATCAACGACATGTTATGACTGAAGGTGAGTGGACACTTGAAATTCCTTCTCCCCTTCTCTGTCGAAATGCTTCCATGAGGCCAAGTGCTCATAGTCCCTACTAGATAAGTCCTGACTGCCGTGACTGCCTTCACACCAGGAAGTTATCGTATAAACGTCTGGTGCCTACAACAAGGTTGGCGGAGAACTTGCTAGTGTTTTATCCAGGGGAACTGAAAAATCCTGGTGATTGTTAATACAAGAATTTGTGCATACGTTTTGGATGACAAACGGATCCAACTGCATGTGAAGCTGTTTTGGCCATCATCAAATGTGGGAATCCAGCAGCTCTTGACGATGCTCCACTGCACACTGCCTTGTGTATCAGACTTCAAGTCAAAGCCTCCTGGAAGGGTAAGGCCTCTCATGACATTCACCACTTTCTTCGGTCTGAGAGTTCAGTCAGTATGTCAGCCCTCGTGAAAACTATGAGACAGCTTAATATGTTGCATCTCTTGGTGCCCATAATATACCGACTTTGTGTTTTGATAAATAAAATGAGAGGAAATGTCAAACTCACAAGCAAAGGTGACTCTTATCTATGGCACTTACTTGGTAGTATTCGTGTCATTATCACGAATTGACAGCATTTAGAATTCACGGGTCAGTAAATTCCAAACCCAGGTAGCTGAATGCTTAACGCTATTGACCTTGTAACTCGAACGTCCCGGTTGGTACGACCTCTGGTGGGGTCCTTGGGGGAATACTGCTAAAGAATCAGTCCCAAACTAGGATGAGACGCCTATGATTCTCCATAACTCATGTTGTCATTTCAAGTTGTAGTCAGCATTGAAATTATTTTTGCTGTTAAGAAAATCGACTAATGGACGTATTTCCTCCTGATATTTGACTTAAATCTTTTAGATCTCTGAACTTCAACTTTGTCCAGCTGTATGGATCTTATTCCATTTTAAAGGCTTGATTAGATATTGTACATGACCTTCTTTAACACCGTATTCAGTTGCATTTCTTTGATTACTTCTGGTGGCATTTCTGAACAAGTGATGGATGATGGAGACAGTTCAAGAATAGTTTTAAATAATCAACTCATTGTTTCATTTTTTTCTCCTCTTGGGTAATTATATTCTCTTCACTGTCTTTCAATGATTATATCTGTGTTCATCGCTTCCCAGATAGCAGCCCGTTTGTGTGGTAGGATGTTTTCAGTGTCCGCTTGAAATCAGCCTATCCTAATTCACTTGTCTTTCCTAGCGCTCTATAATTCTTGATTCAGTTCCGGACCATCGACACTAATATTATTCGTCACTGTCAATGGGAGAAAGCTAAAGGAGGTCACTTTTTTCAGTTACTTTACTTAGGCAGCATCGGTTCAACTACGGGTGAGGGCATGGATAAGGATGTTGTATCCGGGATTTCGATTCTAAAGTCTCAACTTATTTGAATTCCCCCCTAGTGATATCTAATTTTATATCCCGACGCCATTTGTTGTGAAGACCTATCGTCAATTTGCTTCAGTATTGATCATTTATGTTGATTCTTAGTGTTTCTGTTAGTCATTGACTAATTTGAATGACAGTGGTTTCTAGGAACTCCCCTTATGACTCTACATCCAAGGACTTAAGCTAGCTGGCCGTCAAAAGACAAGTGAGGTGTATTCTTGCTTTATATCAGTATGTATATTGAGACAACGATTCTGGACACTGTCAATTTGGCTGGAAAACCTTAGAAATTCTACAATTTGTGGACATACCAAATTCTTGGAAGGCTGGTTGGAGGTGATTGCTAGGAGATACATCCAGCTCATTGGTGGAAGACTCAAATAAGCTTAAACTTCACACACATTGAAGTTTGTGCACTGAAATGATCTTGTCAAGAAAGAAAATTGGCTGAGAGAAGGCAATGACTAACTTGGCAGCCGTCGTAACTATCTATGAAGACACATTTTTATTTACCTCAACCATGAATCGTAGCCTACTCTCATGCACATTTTCAAAAACTTTTCATTCTACTGCTAAAAATATTTTTCATAAAAGATTCCTAAGCGAACATGAATAAAAACCAAAAAACAAAGTTCAGTGAAGAGGCTGTATGGGAGTATTCATTCTCCTCATAAGCTGTGCAGTAGAAGTTATATACAGTTTTATCATGAATGACAGTAGTAACACAAGTCATGAGTTGGTGTCATAATCACAGCTGTTAATATTAGTCAGTTCATAAAAAAACCATAAGTTTCAGAGTTAAGTAATAAAAATAAAAATTCACTGAGTGAGTTGTGGTCAAGATGCATGTAGAAACAAAGGAAAATGTAGGACTACATAGGATATCTAAGGAATTACAATAGTTATAAGGAACTGCAAACACAAACAAACAAACAAACCAAAACCAATTCAGTAGAAATCAACAGTGAGTTTGTCACCATAATATTAATGGAAGTGGCTGAATAATTTTCTTTTGCATGCACAGGTCCGACATTCTTGAATGAATGGCCATAGCAGTACACAGAGGAGAGGAGAGCATATTGCTTTTGTCTGACTACTGTTTATTTTTTTGCAGACCACCTTGAAGGAGGCGTTTGTTGAGGTAGTTGAATGACCAGTCTTGACGAGCTGGTCAGTTATCTCATTCCGAATACAGCCACCACTGTCCTTCCGCAAAAATGAGTAAGGGGATGGTTTTATTGATCCGCATTATAGACAGGGTATACGTGGAATGACCAATATGCCAGGCTTCACTAGAACAAGTGAATTGATATATCCGTATAGAAAATGGCCAGATACAAGATCTCTTGCCCGAACCTTCTATAGATCACTCTGCAACTGGAGAAAGCAGCTCTTAGCTTTGCTGTAAACAATGTTCTTCTCAACGAAATTGAAATTCCCCTTTTAAGGACATCACTGACTAGGTCACCTTTGACGTCGGTGTTTACTTAAGTTTTCATTTGTGGCAGAGATGATGTCTGTTGTCTTTAAATTATCGGCTTGATGTTCTTGTTAGTAAAACTTGGTGGATATCGGTTTAGAATGAAGATTTTTTCAAAACGTTTAATTCTTCTTTCAGGGCATAAAGGCTGCAGATGCACTAGACGTGTTTATCAGGAGATATAATTAGATTTTGCTTACGGCCAATCGGTACCCAGTCGTAGAAACCTGTTAGTTGACCTTTCCTTGTGGGTTTCCTAATGATGGATTTTCTAACAGTTTCGTTAGCTATTCTTCTAAGCTTAACATCAGGGGGGTGAATTTATATTTATCTTCTATTTCAAGAGAATCATCAGTATTCGACGTACTTGGGTCACACTCTACGTTTATCATGAAACAGTTTGCTAGCAATGGACCCAGGAGCGATCTATCCCTTCACTTTTCTTATAAATGACGTCGCTGAATGTAAATTCCACATTGGGTGTACATCTTATTAGTAATTCCTTTAAACAAGCTTTTGGTAATCTAATATACTGCTGATTGTCGTCTGCATACTAAAAAATACGACAGACAGTTTCCATGAGTGAAACGTTGGTAAATAGTGGTTCACTGTCAAGAGAGAGCAAATTTTTCTGCGATACGCTGATGTCTTGTGTACATTCGATGAAGTGATGGGTATCACGAAGCGAATGGTTACATATTTGTTATCTTACAGGTTCTAAAATATCAACCAGCCATTTATCAATTGAATGCATCACATTTTGCGACGGAGTGGACGAAAAACTTTCGCCAAGTTAGAGAAGAAGCTTCAGAATGGAAAAATGTAACTTCAGTAGAGCAGTAATAATACGTAATTTTTATCTGAAATATGTTATATACTTGCGCACAATATATTCCAGACATTCTGATCCCAAACACGAGTACTTATCATACACATTTATACAGAAGGCAACAGAGCACAAATTATTACTATGTAGGTTAAATTGTGCCTCAGAAATCCTTAATAAAATGCAGAACAACATATTATTTACATACATGAAAAAGAATAATGATTGCTTGCCATTTTAACATGTACTCATAACTAACCGACAAGATGGGTAAGTCAGAGTATTTGTGACTAAAGGAAGGCCAGTTGGATGGGATGGTGTCTAAACTGTCATAGTTTTGGTCCACCTAAGTATTAAAAAGGCCTTAGTTAAATGCCTATTGAGACGCATTCGGCTCATATGTTCAGAAAACGGGTGAGGATATCAAAACCAGCCAGAACCGGAAAGGCGAGAAAGACCTTCATCATTGTGAAATCATATTAGAAATCTCCTTATTGAACTCTACAGCATAAAGAAAAGAATTCGGATTCTCATCACCAGTGTTAAGGTGAGAATCATGGCGCAATGGTCCGGAAAAACATTTCGAAAAGGCTACACTGCAGACCTTCATCAATAGCTGCTTTACCTGGAGCCTTAGTGAAGATCAGAAAATATTAGTAACAAGGAACCAATCACAAATATATATATATCTCAACAAATATTCCAAAGGAATTGGAGGGAGGTGTGTCCGACACAAGCAGTGAGGAGACCGTCAAAAGACATCACGTGCCAGCCAGGCCATCGTTCAAGTGGAGTCCGAATGAGAAACCATGAGTTAGGCGTGGCTTTGAGGTTGATATACAGGAGTCAATGTTAGGACGAGTAGATGAGAGATCAAAGGCACTCGTGGAGGTGTCAGTTAAAGTGGACCACAGAAAATAGATCAAAGTTGAGATAAGCCCTGATGGAAGCCCTATGTTCCACTAGGAACCCAAGGGAGCAATAACAATAATAATAGTTTACATAGATGCTTCGAAGACAAATATATATATATATACATACATAGATGGATAACAGGAGATTCTCACTCAATCAACTATCTGTATAAAGAGAGATCTCAAAAATAGAATTAGGTCAATATCAAATGAAGTGGATAATTATCAAACATTTTTCAGCGGAATTGACAAAATTTTGAATTTATGTGCTCAAAAAGGCGTAAATTTATGAGAAAGTAGAAATCTTCTTATTATCATTATTAACCTCTTTCACATAGGTGAATAACTGTATAACCCTGAGTGATTGAAGATATCTAGCGAAGTACTTCATTCTCTTTTTTATGAATAGAAGTTGAATGAGAACGATCAGATCAGCAGCTGACCTATATACATATATGTATATATATATACATATATATATATATATATATTAGTATGATTAATGTAAACAAAATTAATAAGCGATATTTACAATAAGATTCCTCCATCAGATAATCAGGACAGCCAACGATCGAGTATTCCGGAATAACACTGCTGCATGGGGATCGTTTTCTCCCTCATAAATACTAATGATACTTTTGTTCCAAATAGTACTTCTCATACATTGTTGAATTTTCACCATGTAGTACAATATTTGGCTTCTAATCTTTTCTCGTTACACGTATAATAATTAAAATAGCAGTGTTGAAGAGAATATGAAATTTAAGTGAAACTACCAACAACAATATATCAGTGAAATCGTCTTTGAGTAAGGTAATAGTGTCATGCGTAACACAATTTTCTTGTCATATAGAACGACTGCCTGACAAATAAGATATTGTAGAATTTCATACTTGGTCATCTGAGGATATAGTCGCCTATAGTTGCTTCTAGTTCTAACTACCTGATGAGATGCAGCAAGGAGACAGTTGTACAAGGAGTGGATGCTCAGAGTCTGTCTGACAGGATAATATTTGCTAATTTCTTGCATGGGTTGGTGTTTCCACTTGATATGATTATGAGCAATAAATTGTGCTCGAAACGTCACCAGTAAATACTACTGTATAACACTGTGAGACTCTATCAAAATAAAATTTACCCATAATGGAATTACACTCTACCACAGTGCCCAAGTTTTATTCTTATATCGGTGTTTCCACTGCCTACAAGAGTACTAACGAGTACTATCTCACACTAATGACTGCTTTTCAGCGCCCTTTGCAGTGTAACAATGTTTTTCTTAAGTAGTCCAGGAAAGATTAAGTGGTCGAGGGAACAGTAGGGAAGAATAGATAGAATACTGCAAGAATAAACAAATATAGAAAGTAGAGACTGGCTGAGTTATACCAGGTTGTTTTAACTTCCATGCGTGTAAAGTTAAACGAAATATCTTTCTAGACAGTAACATGATGTGTGAACACTAGCAATAGTGAACAGGGGAAATACACAATCCAAGGTATATTCAATACTCGACTTAATTTCAACTTCAGTGCCATCTGCGATAGTGAGATTAATGTGGATGAAGTAGTTCATGTAATTCGCGGCTGTGTATGAAAGTGAAGTTAATAACCTAATTGACAAACGATAATATCAGATGTTCAGTAATACGTTTGGGTAGCAGACGCTGAGCATGGATGATATGACTAGGCCCATCTGAATTAATATTAGTGATAAAAATAATTAATAATGGCTTTATTCTGGAAAATAAATTTGTAGACTATTGAGAATTTTCAGGGAGTTTCATTCCGATAGTATTAACCCCGTGTGCAGAAACTTCAAACAATACAACAATCGATAATGTACCACATGAAGAAATATAGTTCCATCCGAAATATGCCCCACTGTTAATCCATAAGGTTCTTCTTCCCCTTCCCTCATAAAGCTCCAAGAGGTAGGTAAAAACTTATCTGAAATTGTGGAAGCGAATGAAAAATTGCGACTCATCGTAGGAATTAGAGGATTAAAACATTTTGAAAAGGAGTAAAAACCATTTCTTTCAATAGATAACAATGTAGATGGCCCGATGATTTCAGCAGGCCACCATATAAATGCAAAATGATGAGACAAGCAGTGTTAGCTTATCCTTCACAATGTTCATACAAATCACTAGTTTTGTAGAGAAAGTGAGTCAGCGTTTATACGCGAAGGAGGTTTCTTTGAGAGACAAGAACAGGGAATCTCTCCGCATTTGTGACAATGAGTCTCCATTGAATCACATATTCAGATAGAGTTATTAAGAAAAGAAGTAGTGGCAATCCATATGGCAAATCATGAACTCTGCATACAGAAGGAGAATTGCGTTCAGTCACTGAACCAACAATAGGCTTCACTTATCTTATTAATAATTGTCACGAAATTTGTATGACTCTGAATCATACTGTTTTCCCCTGTCTTCTCACCATTATATTTTGACTCCTCATGACACTGATGCTAAACCAACATTTTTTTAACTTAAGTTGAATTCTGTTCAATCCTTCGAATTAGGTTACGTCACTTGATTTCGTTTTTAGCGCTGACTTAATTTCTAACCGACCAACAATTTGCATATTACGTAGTCGTTATCTAAAACTCAGACCAAAGTGACAATGGAAACAGGACCAAATAACTCATTTCTGGATATCTTCTTGAGCAAACCGGTAATAGCTTATATCGAATTCTTCAAAAATTGCGTGATTTGAATCGATTCTACCTACTGAGCTGAGTCAGAAGTCGTAATTCATTGATCAGGTTGGCTTCAAAAAAGTAAAATGACCATCCAGTGTTTAGATGGCTTCGATTTGGCTGGGTAGCAAACACAACTGAATGATATGAGTGGTATAAAACTACCCGTATTAATCCATCAGCAGTACACAGTATTATGCAAATACTGTTGCATTCTTGATTACCATTTTCAGTATCAAGCAGATTACATTTTGTGTTCAATGTGAATAACTTCGATTTCCAAATTATTTTAACTATGGAAGAAAAATTTCACCTACTCGAACTGTGTAGATTGCAATTCTGATTTCAGAATTCACAGTTCATTAAGTCCCTGTTGAATTGGCTAAGTGGTTAATGAGATTGTACTTGCAAATCGATGGTTCCAAGTGATGCAATCCTTTGTGGGGTCATTGTTAAGCACTACTAAGGAGACACCTCTAAACTTAGATGAGATGACTGTCCCGCGTTTTGTAGTTTTCATTGAAATTACTTTCAGTGTTAAAAGAATGGACTGTTCATCATTGCCATAGTTTGACGTGTTTCCCTCGTATTCGTGACTCTGTCTTGAGTTCTAACTGAATCCTGTATAGGACGTATCTTAATACGGCGTTCAATGGCATTTCTGTGAACTTAGACTGTATATGTGGACGAGTTTCAGGTGATGGTCAGTTCAAGAGTCCTTCGAAGAGAACAGCCCACCGTTATCTTCACTTCTATTTTTTGGTAAATAAGTTCCCTTCATAGGCTCTATTTGCATTGATCTCTTTCCTCACAGCTACCCAGTCATCTGCTAGCACATTCTGAAGTCTCTTTTACCTTGAAGCTGTCTTGCCTCAATTGCCCATAAATCTTAGAATTGTCTTTCTTGGCACGCTTTTTTAATCCTACATTCAGTGCGATACACGCTGAACTAACCTGATCCTTCTGTTCTCCATTGGTTCATCTTCTGTTCACCATCCTACTGTTTTCTATTTGCTTTCACGCGTCAGTAAAGAGATATTTTTTCTCTTGACATTTCCTCTCTCTTACAACGGGTGTACACTTCATTAAACATCACTTTCAGAGAGTTCTTGTAACCAAAGAACAGATGGTTTTCCTAGTGTTTTTCTTAGAAAGTGTGCAAATATTGTACGTTATCCTCTTATTGACTTATTCAATGAATCTGCTCCCAGAAATATCGTGCTGGGCGTTTGAAAGGACAATAAAATTGTACCGATGCCAAAGTCATCTATCGCAACATATGTCAAGTTTAAACCTGTTGCTATAAACTCTCTTTTTTGAAAATCATAGAAAAGTTGCTCGTTCTCATTCTTCAGCCTTCACTTAAAGCCTTTAACGATCCCAAACAACTCGTCTATAAACACAGTAGAAGTACCTTAGATGCAGCTGCAGTCTTGCATCATAACATTATCTCCAGTTTAGACAAGGCGGCTGAATTTGTTCGCTGAACCTTCCTAGATTACACGTCTGCTTTCGACTCAATACCTAGGGATATTTTCTTAAATAAGCTTGTCAAACTGAGTGTTGCGTTGTCAAATGGCTGCATTCTTATTCCTCAGGAAGAAAGTAGTACACTTTATGTAAGCGGAAGTCGTTCACTTCATTGCTTACTGAGGCTGGTGTCCCTCAAGGCGCTGTCTTTTCTCCTTTTCTGTTTTCTTTCTTCTTGTATGACTTGCCTCACTCTGGTGAAATGAACCTTGTTAAGTATGCGGACGATCTTACTATTTCAATGTCTGGTAACTTTCAGCTAGACTGTGTAAAGACGAACAGCTTTCTTCCAGGAATCAGCAAATAGTCTTTGTCTAATGGCCTTAAACTAAATTCTTCCAAATATCAGACTGTTAGTTTTAGTTTCCTATGTAAATGAAAGTTAAGTGATGAAGCTTTTAATTTCGGTGACTTTTGCGAAATTGATGATAGCGATATAGAAATCGAGTCTGACCTTAAATATCTCGGAATGATTCTCTCTTCTTCTTATCTATGCTGGTCTTCCCATGTCTTAGCGATTTCTACACGAATATTTTGTCTGTTTTTTTACATTACGAAGTTAAGGCACTTATGTATGACTTAACTCCTCCTCTTCTTACAGTTTGTCAACTCCTTTATCTTATTTATTTTTCTTTATTGTTTGCCCTTATTCTTACCTGGATTGCTTAAATAAGACTATGTCACACTTCGTAGAACTCTGAAGACTGTCAGTCAGTAGGGCGAGTGGTATCCCATTGGACCATATCGTTGACATCGTCATTGATAGACACTTGATTTCATGCAACAAATTTGCTAAAGGAATTTTGTCAGACTGTGAGCATCCACTTTACCCGCAGCTCCAATCTTGTATCTCCTCAGGTAAAACAAGAAGTCTTTTCAGAAAACTTTATGCACATACGTCTAAGTATAAAAATTCCATTATATCATATTTGGCAGGTATTTTATATGATGAAAATAGTGTCAGGGACGAACTAACTAATCCTTTTTGCACTAGTAAATAAATCATCTTCTCTATCCTGATTCCACCAAGCTTTATTGTTTTTGTTCCTCTCATTTTATAATCCTCTCAAATTTTTGTTTTTGTTTATTTTCTTTTAACTGCAAACGTCGTTTAATCTGTGTAATAACTGTTATATTTTATCTTTCCCCTCACCATGCTATATCAACCGAACATTAGATTCAATATTCCAGAACATGCTAAAATTTCCAAATTGAATCGACAGTACTGTTTGAAACAAACCCTTGTTATTATTATTATTTTATTTATTATTCTCATTTTTTACTTCGAATATTTTTGACTTTATTCCTACCGCAAATATGAACATATTCCTTTGGTTAATTTTATTTATATTTTGAGTAAATCAGATGCAATATTGTGAAAAATGCTGTGGATTCCACACTGTATAATAGGTACCCTTTTTGAAATAAAGTAGATTATTATTATCACTTTCAGAGAGTTCTATTATTCCTCCTTCACACACTGGTTTCCTCAGTGATGTTACGTAATATCTCCTAATTTCTGATTAGGTGATGATCTCGTCCCTCAGTTGATTGAAACTGCTGTATGCTGTCATTTAGATCACTTCGATCTGGCCAGCCGTCAGCAAGCACGACTGGTTGATATGAGTGGTGCTAGGCAACTACTCATCTCAATCAATGAGTGGTATGTGTAGGATTGTGTAGATATGATTACTTTCTTAACTACCATTTCACGGCATCAAGCCGACCACTCATACATTGTTATCTGAATAACTTGGTTATCAAGGGGAACTAAGGTGAGATTCCACCCATAGAATTGGGTGAATGGCAAACTGCTAACCGGTTTGTAAATTTTGAATTTTTATATGAAGCCCTATTTTCCCCATTGAGACATAGAAATAAAAAATTCAGCGAAGAAAATTCTTTTTTCGACAAATTCATTTTCATACCTGTAAAATCGTAAATAAAGTAGTTTAGACAATAACAGTCATTTTTTCATCATGAGCTGACATCAGTTAGAGAACCATCGGAAAACCTGGGAGTCCTGGACAGCTGTTTCATCCTGGTTTGGGACTCTTCATCAGTACGCACCCACCGGGATTCGAACACAGGACCTTCGGGTTACAAGGTGAGCTCGTATACCATTAGGCCACTGGGACCTGATCCAATGGCCCATGAATTCTAACCTCTGCCAATTCACGACATAGCGCGACCCTTAGCCAATGTCTCTTACTAATGTCAGCTGATGATGAAAATCCTGTAACCAATCAAATCCCTACAAACCAACACTTGAATAACAATCATTTTTCTTGTGTCTGTATCTGGGTGTGTTTGTTTGGGTTTGACAGTGAGTGGAAATATGAAAGTGCGATAATATTAGTGTATAGGAGTATGAGTCACAAAGTGATCAGATATTTGATTGAATAACTAAATTGATAGAAGTCAACCTAAAGTTAAGTAGACGACATATGTGAAACAGATGATCGGAGAGCACTCCTACCCATTTTTTCTGAGCACATCCATCTATATTTCAACATTTGCAGCATCTGACACACCATTTGACATAGTCTACAAAGTTTGCCTAAAGGGACACGAGTGCATTTCCTGTGTAGAGCGGAAGCTTTGGTGAAGCATAACATTTAGCAAAAACTTTATGTATAAAAACAATTTGTACGATCTCCTTCGTTACCATGGTCTTGATTTCACTACGTAATTCATACATGTGTGTCGGTGGCACAGCGGTTAGGACTCTCGCCGATAATGCTCATGGTCCGAGATTTGATCCCCTGCCGACTCACACCTGATACCAATGGTCAGCCTGCTAAATTTAGGCTACCGATATCACATGCTGAAAATTCCATACCTGTACCAAAAATAGGGTGTAGAATCAAGGTATAATAAAAAAAATTGAATCTTTGCTATATTACTTTATTCCATGTTCTATTTTCATTTTATTTTATTTCACTTTATTTTAGCATATTCCAACATTTTATTTAGTTGACTACTATTCTGACAACATCTCACTCATCCATTCTATATTCATATATGCACATTTCCGAATGTACTTCATTTACCCATTATGTATTTCACATATATTGTCTACTGAACTTGAGGTTGATCTTTATCAATTCATTTATTCATTTAAATATCTGATCAATGGTGACTCATAATCCTACACGCCATTACTACCACGTTTTAGTATTTTCGCCCACTGTCAAACACTTTAACGCACGCACACACACACACACACTCAAAACTAATCGTTACTGTCTATTATAATTCATATTATATATATATATATATGATTGTATACCTCTACGACCCAAATGGAATATAGGGCTTGAAGCCAGAGCTTTGGAGTTTCAGTGGCAGTGGTTTTATTTTTTACTGAGTGGGGTTGCAAGTCTCACACCAAACCTTTCCTCTTTACCGGCCTTACAACGGAGTGATCGAGGCAAATTAGTGTATCGACCGAGAACAGAACCCCGCACCACATATGTGGTTGACGACCATTATACCGCCGAACCACTGACGTTCATACATATATATATATATACGATTGTACAGCTATGAAAGTGAAATCGTAGAAAAGCGAATTTTCATCGTCGAATTCTTTGTTTTTATATCAATAATAATAATTATTATTTTTATAACGTGATTTCACACCTGACAAGGAGTAGGACGGAGTTAGTCTTTCCAATTAATTTCTCAATTAGTAACAAAAATAACACTAATTAGAAAAATTATAATTGATTTTTTCCATTAGTTTTTACCCAACTGTGCAGAATTTGAGATTTTATTAAGAGAGTGGGAAAAACTGACACACACATACACACACATACACACACTCACGCAGAAATGCAACAACACTACTAATTGAATTACACATAGAAATGAAGAGGAGTGCGGAAGGCTGAGGGCGGTGGTCGGCAAAAAATTATAAAAACAAACATTACAAAATGAAAGAAAACAAAGAGAATAGGAAATGAGGGGAAACAAGCGAAATAAGCGACGCTCACACACGTTGCATTGTAGTTTCGCTACAATATCATGTAAACATAATGCATGATTTATCCCACCGTTCTTTGGATTAGTCAGCTAATTCAGAGGGAGGGAGATAACAGAAGGCAAATAATTAATTAATTTAATTGTGTACTCAGAAATCAACCAGCCTTCACGGTAGTAGAAGTAGTAGTGGTGGTAGCACTTTGAGAATACGCAGGACTCGACGGTTCGCTTGCGTGATGATGCGCATCCAGGCAGCCACGTGTCCATTGGTGCGTGGGAGTTAGAGGTTGAGTGAAGGTGGAACACTGCGTTCACTCAATATAAGTATTTATAAAACACGAACAGCAAAACATAGAAGTAAATAAATAATATTTCACAAGAAAATCTAATTAACACAAATGCCATCAGTTACCGAGACAACTATTCACGCTGTTTTAAATTAATTCATCGCTTCCGGTAGACTGAAGCTTATGTTTAGCCTCGCCATTTGCTTAAGTGAACATAAAACTTCAGTATGGCACATCTACATTGCACATGACTTTCCCTATCATTACCCTTTCAGCTAGCTAGCTGGCTGGCGTCGCCATGGCTAGTGCGCCTTCATAAGCTTTCATTTCAAGCAACTTAGCCACCACATGATCTCTTTCTTACTCCCAATCTTCAACACATACCCGTTAGGGGTTTCCACTCAACATATTGTGGGTCTCCTCGGTGCGTATGTTCAGTTCATTCTTTTTCAGAGTTCATAATCGTATGCAAATCCTACTTTTTGACTGCTAACTTGCTATAGGATCTTCTTAGCGGACGACCGGTGCCTAATGGGACACACGAATTCGAAGACTTACAGGCAAAAAATCAAAAAAACTGGCAGAAGAGGCTGACAGCAAAGAAAGAACTTCAAGTGAAACCGGAAAAGACGAAGGTGATGATGATACCTGACAACAGTCAACAATAACAACAAGTATCAATCACTATCGAAGGGGAAAATTTGAAAGAGGTTACTTCCTTCCTTCACTTATGTGGCCAGGCAGCATCGTTTTAACTATAGGCGACAGCATGGATGAAGATATCAAAACCAGTCAGAATCAGAAAAGCCATGGAGACCTTCATCACCCTGAAATCAGTTTGAAAGTCTGCTACACTACGCCTCAGCAAAAACAACAAGATTTGGATTTTCAACACAAATGTTCAGTCAGTACTTCTACTATATGGGCCATTAACTTGGCTAGAGAGTCACGGAAGCATTTCCTACAGTATGCTGCAGACTTTTATCAATAGGTGACTTCGCTGGCTCCATAATGAAGATCAGATGGCTGGCGACAAAGAATAAACAACAAGTAACTCTGGAACTGTACTAGTCAATAAACTATTCTTCAACAAATATTCCGACGAAAATAGAGATGGATGGGACACCCACCCACGAGACTCTCGAGAGGCATTGTCTGCTAGGTTCTAGTTCTGGTGAAATTCGAATGAAAAACGACGAGCTGGGGGTAGCTTCGAGGGTGTTATGGAGGAAAATATGTGAAAAGGAAGAGGTGAGAGATTATGGGCTGTCATGTGGCCAGCTGGAGAGGAGTGCAGAGAGCAGGGTTAAATGGAGATGTGCTCTGGTTGAAGACCTCTGTTCCACTCGGAATCCAAGGGAATAATAATAGTAAAAGGTCTGTCTTATCTTCACCATTTGATCGTGGTTAACAGTGACGTCGTAACATGTGCTGTGACCTATAACTGAAACAATACTGCCTAAGACAGATAAGTAGAACAGGCGATTTAATTTAGATCTTTCCCACTGATGGGGATTTGCGATTGAAAACCACTAAGGAATACTGGGCAGCCGTTTTATTTGCCTATTTAGAGGCGTCACCTCACCGTAAGGGACTTAAACACGCAGTACCACTTGAGGTTACAAGGCAACCTGATTCATCATTCAGCTAATGACATGGAGGATGTGTATTGTAGTGACTAGCAATATAGGATTCAAGGTTCATATTCCTCTTCGTGATTCAAGTGGAACAGTGTATAATGTTTTCGCAACTGTAACGATGGGTGGACACATTAGGTTGAAGTCTCAGTGGGAACATTACCAGTCATTGTCTCACTAGGGATTTTAGATACATGCCGAGGTAACTGAGAGGTCACACTCTGGACGAAACGGGCATTCTGAATTTAAATATTACTGGAAATCAGAAGCAAATTCTTCATTAAATCAGAACTTGATTTTTTTACGAATAACTCTTCCTAGTCCTATTTTGATCCATATATGTTAATTTTTTCCTAAGAAATAATTTTCATTTCATTTTTAGCATTTCCACAAAATGTTTTAGTCTTTATAAATTGTATGTGTTTGTTACTTTTGTTACCATGGTAACCTCATTTTCATACACGTGTTTTATTGTATACTTTAATGAAAATTATTCACAATTCGTTTTAATTTTATATACACAAATCATCACTCACCTTCTTATCTATCATATTTTTTTCAAGATTGATCACAAACCATTAAAAACTAGGGGGCACTGGAAAGCTAACTGTTCAGTCCTTCTGTGAGCACCAATGAGGTTACCAGGAATAAAAACTGAGACGTTTGGGGGACGAAGCCAATCCCATTGAGAATTTAGCTCCTTGAGCAATAAGTCGATGACCCGTCAATTCTCATTTACGTCCGTTCTTGGTATACCGTGTGACCGCCAGCTAATGTCATCGGTGCATTTGTTCTCATATCTTACAGCTTCGTCAATCCCACTGATCTCTACTTCAGTCACTGGTATAATTATGAAATTACACTCTACCACTGTACACAAGTTTTATTCTTATAACTGTATTTCTTTGTAATACTTTCCCCAGTCCCACCCACACAGTATTGTTTGATTACATGCAGAGGAATGTAGTGAAATGGCTGAGCTTTTTCCTAGGTTATTTAACTTAACAGGGTCAGTCATTTTACGTCAACCTAGACTGTTATGTCCTGATAATGTAATTCACCCTGATCTACTAGGTTGAACTATGTAACCGACCTCACAGTCATTACATAATATTTAGTAAATTATGTTTTTTCGTAATTGGATCTATTAGCTTCTTAAGCCGACAAAGTTTGTCTCTGAGAGAGTGACAGAGTACATTTGTAATAGGTGCTTTCGTTTGAGTGAATCAATGTGATTTTGACGTTGCACTATCAGCAGGAGGGACAGATTTGTGATTTTTGTGGACAGATTCTTTGATCCTACTAAATTGGTGAGAATATTCTACTTGATTATAGGTACTGGTTCTGTACTTGGACTAGACTGTAAAGCTGTCTGATGACAATGTTGAGGTAATTTTGAGTTTTTGAAATTAATATTGTTAAGTGGAACCACAGACTTTTCGATGAAAAATCCCCTTTCAGTTGTCTTTATTGCATTTGTGGTTGTGTGTCTCTTTCAGGGATAGCTATACAGTAGAACGCGAAGATAAGTTCCTAGATTTTAAACGACCGAAAGTCAGTTTATATCGCTACAAAGGCAGGTGACTGGCTGTCTAAAGGAGGCATCCACCAAACCTTTGATTTGATGTCTGATCCACAAGGCAATGGGGCACTATCGGGAGCTACTTCCCCATGGTTACCACTGACCAAAAGAGGATTGTCCACCATTCTGTTGAATATGAACCTACTGCCAATGTACCCCAAAGGTTTTAAAAGGGGGCTTTTCAGCTCCCATAGGCTAACCTGCACTGTCTCCACCAGTCCAGTTGTATGCGCTGGGATCGCATTTACCCCTACACTTTGCAGAGGAATATCCCTGACGCATGAATCTAGGGAATAGGACTTATCTGGCGAGGGGTAGACTACGAACGCAAAGAAACTAGGTGAGTTTTAAGAGTGTGTCAGGTAGAAGTTGAGCCCAGATGCCATGTGTGGCTCAAGAGTATTCTTTCAATAAACCAACGACGAAATCAAATCCCTAGAGCTGCTCCAGATTGACGCTAATGCACTAACGACTGTTTATATTTTCACACACACAAACAATTTAATAATATCGTAATATTATGTGTAAGTAACTGCAAACTAATAAAGTTGATAGGCAGTCAGTCGAAATTTAAATTGAACAAACGTTTGGGCATTGTGGTAGAGTATAATTCCATTATAGATAAAATTTATTTTGATAAAGTCACACAGTGTTATGCAGTAATATGAGCAATAAATTGTGCTCTAAACGTCATCAGTAATTATTACTGCATAACACTGTGAGACTTTATCAAAATAAATTTTATCTGTAATGAACAAACACTGGTTTTTTGATTTGACACTAGTGACTAGTGTGATGCATCTAGTCCTCTCTTTGGTGCAGACTGAATTCTATCAGTCAGGTTGTAATGTGGCCACCATTCTAGGTAGCTCTCCATGAGTTCCTTCAAGGTTGCAGATACGCCTTGCTGACGAGTGCCAACTAGCACGAAACCTAGGTCCAAGGCTTCCTGCCGATTGCCTCCAACCACCCAATATCATCACAAACACTGGTTTTCCTGTACGTCAGTCAGATAAGCGACCAATCAGATTTCAGTACAGCTTGATAGACGCCTACACGTAAGGCAAATAACCGTCCAATCAGATTTCAGTATACTGACAGACGCCCACGTTATGTGAACAATAAGTTGATGACGATGTCGAAACTAGTCAGGTACGATCGGAATACCAAGGCAAACCTCAATTACCCTAAAATTAGTGTGGAAATCTACATCATAAAGAACTAAATTTGGATTTTCAACTTTAATGTCAAGCTATCACGTCGATATGTTGAAAAGAATCAAGAGTAGTAAACCTTTCCCTTTATCTTTTCTTTTTATAAAAACGATTGGAATTTTTCGCATGATTTTCATTTCTTCATCTTTTGTACCATGAATAGAGGCGAATTAATTACTTATCTAAGGTAGAATGAGACGTTAATGGATTAAAGGATTAAGGAAATTGAAAGTCGTGGGTTTTTTTATTCAGTTTTTCCTGTTCTTGTTCCTATTCATCACCCTCCTGCGTGTTCTAACTTTCAAATGAAAAAAATTGTTCTTCTACGTAGGCGTGATTGCATCTAGTGTAGGTTACAATGTGTGTGATGACAGCCTGTTCTATTTTCATCTTTTGACCTATTTTCAGTTTGTCATTATGCTGACAGTTGAAATGAATTTCGTGTAACTTTATGAGAAGTGCAAGTAGAATTTCATTTCGTATAATAATTTGTTGATTGGATACATGTCGAACTCAAATAAAATATGAAAAACAGCCGGGGTTTCGAACCCAGTTTATTACTGCAATTCATAGCCGTATCAGTTGAGTTTCATAGTTCTTGTTATTCCTTCCCCGAGAAACTTAACCTTCATTACTCCTAAAATAGTGTAGAAGTCTGATAACCTAACCATAAATAAACCGTCAGTATTTTAGACGTTAACATTAAGTCAACAATTCCTTCTACATGACTGTACGCGTCATGAGAGGCATTTCCAACAGGAAGCTACTAAAGACTCTAATCAGCAGTTTTCTAACCTGGTTTAACATCGAAGGTAAGACATTTGGTGAGAAAGAATAAATAACAGCGACTCCTGACCAAAGAAGCTAACCAACCACGGACCTGTTGCTAGAAACATTCCTGTAGGAAAATGGAGATGGAAGGTAACATATGGCAACCCATCTGTCCAGCGGAATTCGAATGGATAAGACGAGTTGGGCGTTCGACGTTGACATGGAAAAGATTTTGTGGTGGGGTTAAGAATAGTTTTTCTGGATCACTGTGGAGCAATCTTAGGAATTTCGCAAAAACAGTAGCATGAAATGGAGACGTGCCTCACCTGAAGCAGTATGTTCCACTCGATACGCAAGGGAATAATTATGAATTTAATGTTGCTTCCTTCATCTAAAAAATCAGATTTTCCAACTTCACTTGATCATGCGGTGTCACTGAATTCGAATGAGGAATACAGAACTTTGAGTCATATGATATGATACCTCCAATGCATCAAGCATTGGTTAAATACTTTTTTCTGGGTGTTTTGGGAGTTTTCCACTCGAATGGGTTGGCTTAGGCAGATTAACACTTTTGCATCTACTTATGCTGAAAGCTCGTTTGGCGCATATACTATCTGTCTAAATTTTCTCAATCAGAAGTCCGGGAATGGACAGCATCTATGTTATTGAGAGAGTAGCTTTGAAGAGTTTTAGATATTTCTTCAAATCCTATTAAGATGGATGTTTTATCATGCAGACCAAAGTTCTGTAGCCCTCAGTTGATTGCAAAGACACTACGTGACTAAGTTGAGTTCGAATATCTGCTCAATCAAAAGCAGAACCTAATGGCAAATTCATTATTATCTATTATTATTAATTCGTACTATTCAAACGACCTCTACGTCAACATCGGACGTCAAAATAGTCGTTTCCCGTTGGTATTCCTTTAAGGCAATGGTCCTGTATACGCTGTCACTCAGAGATCTCCAAAGCGTGTAACTGATCAACCTCCACCTTCTTCGCCAACGTTTTTGAGCAATATTTTCCCCTTTGGTTTGTTGCTTCACCAGACTTCCTGGTTGTCTCTCTTTTCTCACTAGCCACCTGATCCTTAGTATGGAGCCAGCAAAAGCAGCTGCCGATGGAAGTCTTCAGCTTGACTGACTTGACACCAGGGGTGAAAATTTGAAACTCTTTCCATACCAACTGCTAACGATTTTCGTACTGATCTCAGAGTGATAAAGGTCTCTTTCACTCTCCAGATACTGCTTTTGACATCCTCACCCATGTCACTACCTGTAGTTGAAACGATGCTACCAAGAAAAAGGAAAGGAGTGACTTGCTTTGAGTCAGTGCCTTCTGCTGTTGTTGCTTAGGTATATTTTTCACCTCTATCTTCTCTCTATTCACCTAAAAATTTCTGTCTTCGCTGCATAATTATTCTGTCAACTTTTTGGTTTCCAAATTCATGACTGCTGCTTACGAAATCCACACCGCTCAAGCAGCCAACACTCAGTTAGGAACATTTCTTTTCAGCTATTATGAACTGAGGTGAAATCAGTGAGAATATCTTAGTAACACATGACAGCACCGGAAATAAAAGATTAGAAAGGTTATAACCCTCTGGGGAAATGCGTATTGACTTTGAGAATTTAAGTTGGGTGTAGGAAGAGTTTTTAGTCAAATTGTTGCTTCACTAAGTTTGAGAAAGAACTGAAAGTGAAGGCAACAGACAGAGGGACTTTTACCGGATTTTTCTGAATGCACATTCTGTAAATTTGCAATGTTCCATCAAATATTACTTTTAATGAGAGATGAAGAGGAAGTATTTTTACCGCTCAGATGCTTGGATTCCGAGTGGAATATCGGGCGCCACGTGAGATCCATCCTTCTTTCAATCTGTTATCTAAAGTCCGGTTTAGCTTGCTTCATGACTTCCCGAATTCGTCGACTTTTTCCTCATCATCACATGACGTATGCATGCTGTCTCGAGAGACAGACTCAAATCATCACCCTGTATTGAGGTTTCACTTGAGGATGAGATGTAATTGAAAGGTCTTTCCAGACCATATGTTTAATCCACGCATTTCTATGTCCATCTGAATACTTATTGCACAGCAGTTCCTTGTTTGCCATAGTTCCTTGATGTTTATTTTTTTTTCTGGTGAACTATGCTTGCAAAGACTGAAGCCAGAGGAATCTCTTGTGGGGGACAATCACAATTCTGATGTGTCAATCAATTGTATAACGAGCATAATGGCGAATAACAAATAGAACCACCTGATAGCCAATTCCCTATAAAAATTTCCTTCTGGGTAACAGCTGGCATTTTGACAAATAAACAGTTTTATGCACTGAAGCAAATGACTAGAGGCATTGGGGAGAAAATATCCTCACTCTAGTCTTAAAATTTACATGGGTGAGAAGGTTAACTTACTAAACTGTAGTTCTGCATTGAATGTGAGCGCTAAATGGGTCATTACTAGTGGCCAGAACTGTCACTGTGAGAAGACTTAAACGTGCAGTTAAGATGTCCTACGCAACGCCCATGAGATATCACAAAAGATGCTGGCTGTTTTAGATGATAGGATGATGGTCATAGAAATTCGAAACCGTCAATGAGTGTAAAACAACTCACATGGAAACGAACAGCACTTGAGTGTTGAACCAATACCCAACCGCTGCAGCAAGTTAAGTTTAAACAGGATGGGCATTGGGTGTATGATATTTAATAAAATAAATGTTTTCATGTATTTCCCAATTAATGAAAAACAAAATGATATTGTTTTACTGACGTTTTGCTACTTAATGCTGCTAATAGCTTTATCAAAGTATTATTAAACTAGAATTTACACAATCCACTCAGCTTATATATAACAACTTAATTATCGTTCCTAAGCATGGGGGCATTTATCGTTGTCAAATTGGCCAATTGGTCAAAATAACAAAACTAGGTGTAGATACCTAGTTGCAAAGGATCAGCAAAAAGAGATCCTAGTGGTGAAAAGAATCAACCAGGAACTTACTACCCAAAAAATATGCATCAGGGAATAAAGATGAATTGGACTTACGCCAAGGAGACCACTGATTGACATCCTGTCCCAAGTCCCTAAGGGGAAGTACGACGGACAGGTACAAAACACTGGGCCTTGAGTCGAGGTTGACATGAAGGAAAGTTCGTAAAAAAGCCTACGGACAGCTGCGTGGCTAGCGAAACAGTGTTACAGTGGGTTTAGTGATAAAAATAGTTTCAGGAATTTGACTAATTTCAAAACTGAACGTGAACCTACAAAATCAAAGACCAATATCGTCTTCATTTAGTTTAGTAAATTTTAAAATTAAAAGATTGTAAACTATTTTTGTTTTGGTTTCGTGATTCTAAATTAATTAACTGTCTTCTTCTCTGTGTTTTTTCTACCTGAAATCCCTAAAACGAGATTCTAATTAAGTCACATGTTCAAGGTGTTCAATCCTTCTTTGTCCAATTAATCCTGTGAAACAGTTCATACGCCTAAATAAAAATAATTATTTTTGTCAAATGATACATTTGCGTTCGAAGAAAACTATTCTAATATCATTATGTTTCGTTAATATTATTTTATGTTAAATGGCTTACAATCTAATTCCATAAACACATACATCTATGTAAACATTTCTTTTAATCAACAGGTAAAGGTATCGTTTGTTTTGTTAAAAATAAGGACAAAACTTTGTGCGCAGTATCTCTTTTTCGGCATAGAATTCATCCCCTTATCTATACAACCGAATATATATATATTTATATGCACGTACATTATTATTATTGTTTCCTAGGGTTTCAAGTGGAACACCTCTTCATTTTGTCGTATTTCCTTCTATCCTCGTCTGGTTCCACGATTTCCAATAGGCTGTCATCTTCTCCTTTTCACATGACCTCTTCCATGTCATCCTTGGCGTCAGCCTGAACTCATCGTTTCCCGTTTGAGTTCCACTGCAGTGATGGACTGGCTGGTACGTGATGTTATTCTGTTGTCTCCTCAGCGTGTGTCTCATTCATCTCCATTTTCATTGGGATATTTATGGAAAAGACAATAGGTTCTGGGTTTGTTCGTTGGCTGCCAGAGTTTCTTGTTGCTTATTCTTTCTTTCTGGCCATTTGATCTGGAGTATGGAGTGAGCAGATGAAGACAGGTGTTGGTCACAGTCTGAAGTTACTCTGAAATTCTTTTGGTCACATATGAAGTCTTTGAACTATATAAAGTACTGACTGTCTTGACAGTGGTGTGGAAAATTTGAATCTTACCGTTTATACTCAGTGCAGTAGATTTCCAAATTGATTTCAGACTGATGAAGGTCTAGCATGTCTTTCTAATCCCTGCTGGTTCCGGCATCCTCAACCATACTGAATCCTTGTTGTTGATACGATTCTGCCTGGCTAGATAAATGAAGGAAGTGAACTCTTTTAAACATATCCAAGTGATAGTGGTTGGTGCTTGTCTTTGTTTTTTGACAGGTAATTCTATCACCCCCGTCTTCTCTATGTTCACTTGAAGCCCTTTCTTCGCTGTTAGATATCTTTTACCAACTTATTGGTTTTCGCCTGTATATCTTTGAGTTCGTGTTACGGTTGGCGTAAAGCGAAATCCAGGTCTTCAACAGTTAGCTTATCTTTCCAAAGTATTCTTATCCTCTTGCTTCTTGTGGTTTTCCAAATAATCCAGTCCACCCCAATTGTGAATATCATCATAAGTGATAGTAGTCAGCCTTGTCTGATTCACTCCTGCCTTCACTTCAAAGGCAGGCTTCACTGAGTTTTCCTTTGTGGTTTGTTAAAAAAATAATGAAAATTAGTTTAAGTTATTGTTTACAAAATGAAAATATTTCAAAAAATGTTATGAATAATCGAAATTGTAAATCGTGGACTGGAGTCCAGATTACTAAGTATAGAATGGGGCTATTAAACATGAAAATGTTCAGATGAAATTGTTTGTTAGTGTGGAAAATCATGGCTTTTCCATATCCGAATCGATAAAACTTCGTCAATCTAAAGTAAGATACGGTAACACATTCCCAGCATTGAGATGCTTCGTTTGGTTTTGTAGATATAACTGCGTAGGAATTCTCCTTGCCAGTGACCAGTGGTGAATATATATGAGGTTCAGTTACAGAACTACCTATAAATCCATTCTTACCTTTTCATAACCAATCTGAATAATGTTCTGTGATACCTTTTCATAGAACGACTAATATACATCTGGGTCAACATGATCAAGTGAACTGATATAGCACGTTTCTATTTTGCTGCTTTTTTGTCGAGAAACTGTCGAAAAGAGATAAGATGAATGGGGAAACACAACGGGAAACAGGTGCATTATTTCTTCCAAACGATTTTTGCTTTATATATCAGCAACACATCACCATCTCATTTGTTTCTGCTCTACAGCCAATCTTTAGCTGCCTGGCTAGCTCTACCACTGTTTAGTGGCCTTTATTTCCCCTTATACTACACACAGTCTCCTTCTACTCAATTTTGGACTAGATGTTAGACAGTCAACTTTCATTCCGGTTCCCTTCTTGAAATTCGGTGCCCTGTGATGTCACTCAAAAGTCTCCTCAGTGATGCACAATCCATCCGTTTGCATTTGATTATCACTCTTTCGTTTGAAAATAGCTCGTTGGTTGTGCTCTTTCACTACCAGAGTTCCTCGCTGATTTTCTTTCCTGGCTAACTACCAGATCTTCAATTCCAAGATAGCAAAGGTAGGCGTTGGTGAATGTTTTCAGTTGACCATTTGGCATGCGTTTCGGGACGCACTAAGTCTCTTAACTATGTAGGCGAGTTGACTGACCTGACAACAATGTTGAAAGTTCACATCTTCTTCCTCATACTAGGTTTCCCGACTGACTTCAGAGGAATGAAGGACTACTGTCTTACTTTTCTTATCCGGGCTAGCATTTACATCCCTGTCTGTGTCGCCACCTGTGGTTGAAACGATACAACCTAGTTAAGGTAAGTAAAAGTAGTGACTTCCTTTAAATTTCTCCAGTTGATGTTGATTGGTGCTTGTTATTCTTGCTCACCGGGTATCTCGATCACCTGTGTCTTGTGCACGTTCACTTATAGTTCCGTATTCACAGCCTCCTTCTTCTGCAAACTGTTGATTTCCATCTGTTGATATTCGAGTCTGTGTAACATTAGACATATGTCGCTGAAGAAGTCCAAACCTTCTGGAGTCTCCTTACTGGTCAAGTGTATTACTGTCGTCTCGCTCCCCAAGTGCAACAGGCAACATAATCCAGTCCATCACAATCAAGAATATCACCGTTATTTGGCTCAGGGATGTCACCTCAAGGTATTCTCAGCCTGTTTCCGACCATCTCTAGCTTTCTTCAGCATTTCTGATGGGTGACTGGATCTTGACAGTTGCATTTCCAGAGATCGTTATTGTTAATCAGTCCCGACCGGCCGTCTGACCCTTTGTGTGGAGCCAGCCCAGATGACTGTTGATGAAAGTCTTAAACAGACTGTGTGAAGATTGTATTCATGATACTGAAGCTAAGTCTCTGGGTCATATAGAAGAAGCACTGACTTACTTGACATTAGTGCTGAAATTTTTCATCTTGTTCTTTATGTTGGTCTTAGTGGATTTTGAAACCGATTTGGATATTTATGAAGGATTTCATTGCTTTCCCGAGCCTACCTGGATTTGAGATCTCCGTCTGTGCCGCTGCCTGTAATTGAAAAGATACTACCCGGATATGCTCTTCAAATTTTATCTTCATCACTCATTTCTTCTCTGTTTTCACTTGAATTAATTTCCTTGCTGCCACTTCTGCAATCTTGATGGGATTGGCCTATATATCTTCGAGTTTGTATGATAATAAATACAAATGCTCCGCAAAGTCAAGATGTATCTGATGCCGAACACGTCTTCAAGAGTGAAACTCCCTTGACTCCCAACCTAATGCAGTTTGACAGAGATCTACGGAGATCGAGGTATTTAGGGGTGGTTAAGTTCACTCATGCATACAAATAAAAGGAAATTAATAAAATGAGGACGACCTGCATTTAGACGCATTTAGAAGACAGAAAGGAAGAAGACTGAGCACAGAATAGACGCATTTCGATAATTTCCTCTTCGTAAAAAAGATGAAATTCCGTAGTTTAACTTTATTTCCCGACTGATGTTATCATCAGGAAACTGTAGTTTTAAGAATAAGGAAGTGTTAACATTGTTATCTGATCTACCGCCGTAAATTATTTCCTTCACAAGGAAAACGTCTTGGGTATCCATCTCAATGTGTAATTATTTATTGTTTAAAAGTTAGTTTTTAGGAATATTATTTGTTTCACCTGTGATCACAGGTTAACATCAGCTAAAGAAGCATTGAAAAACCAGCCAGGGAATAGTGGACAGCTGTTTCATCAGCCTAAATCGAGACTATTTAGCAGTACAAACCCACTGGACGGTATCGTTTAAATCATGAATTTGTAGAAGTCAGAATGAATGAGGAAGTCTCAGTGACTGAATGGTCTACGAGCTTGGCTTGTAATTGGAAGGTCCTGGATTTTTCGAACCTGAGGGTGTGTGCCTACTGCTGAAGATTCCCAAACAAGATGGAAACGATTATGCAGTACTCCAAAATCAGTCTGAAAATCTGTTCTACTCCACAGAATAATGGAACAAAATTAGGATTATTAACACTGATGTTAGCGCAGATTTCTTATATGGTTGACAGGCTTGGTGGGTGCATCAGGAAAAGCATTCCCAACAGGCGACCACTGCACAAATTCATCACCAGATAGCTTCTTACGCTGTTTCATAATCAGAGACTAGATAATCAGCTAGAAATTATAAGCAAGAAACTAAGACCTCTAGAAAAAATCAAAGAAGAACTTTCCTCCCAACGAACAATTTTTTTATTCCCTTACGTTCCAAGTGGAACATGGGGGGCTTCAAGCTAGAGGCTTGAAGTTTCTGTAGAAGTGATGATTATTCTTACAGGATGAGTTTGCTAGCCACATGCCCAACCTTCCGTCTTTACCACTCTTACCACTGGCTTAGCGTGGTAAAGGAGTGCGTCGGCCAAGGATCGAACGCCGCACCACCTGCGTGGTCGGTGAGCACTTTACCGCTGTGCGGCCGACGCACAACCAACAGTTAATACGCTGGAATCAGAGTTGGATTAACACATAGTGAGGAGACTTTTGAGTGGCATGTCATAACAGCTAAGCCAATATGTGAGAGGAGGTCGAATAAGTAACGGCTGGTTGGACCTATGTTTGACATTGTGAGGAGGAGGGGCAGATGAGATGGTCTTATGGTCATTTGTGGAGGCAGCTAAAAAGGACTGGAAAGAAAAAGATAAAACAGAGGTGTTTTGCTGCAAAGCATAATCCGAGACTCACTCCAGATTGTCATATTTTCCTTACATTAGATTGCTAAACAAAATATAGAAACTAAAACAATGATGTGGGAAGACCAGGAAAAAATGGGATCACAGAAAAGACAGAATTTTGAGACATTTAATATCATTGTCACTATTTTTAGAATATTAAAAGAACCCTAATGGTGTCTAAATCAAATCACGATTTGTTACCGGAAAAAAAAATCAAAAAAATTCAAGACAGTTTTAATTGAAAGACAAATCTAATCATTGTTTCGTCTTAAATTCCTCTACAACATGCATCTTTGAGTTTCCTTCCTCAGTTTTTCAGCTGTTTTTAGACTCTTTTTTATCTGTATTATTTTTTCACCACACTTCAGAAAAAAATTTCTCGATGCATCTCCTGTGATCCTTGCCAAAAATTTCTGGATAATTGAATATTGAGTTATCAAAGAAAAACATTATTGATACAATTATAACAGAAGTGGTTTTGTTTTTAAAGATAACTTGAAATCACTTGTCTGAATTTTTAGGATGTTAGACAATCTGGGATTGGTCTCAGTGTCTCAGTGTTCCCTTGGGTTCAGAGGGAAAGATCGGATTTCAAGTGGAACACATTTCTATTTCATCCTTTTTACATATTCCTTTTTAGCTTGCTTAAAGATTAACCGTAGGCTCTCATTTCCTCAGCTTAACTCAGTGTCTTCCATCTCACCATTGGACACACGCCGAGCTCGTCATTTCCTACTCAGTTTCCATTCGGTTGTTGACGTGTGTGGCAAGTACGTCAGTCAACTGTCTCCTCATTGCGTGTATCTGATCCATCTCCATATGCTGATGTATACGTTTTGAGCTGTGGATCCTTGATTAATTCATTCCTAAATTCTGAATGTAGATAAAATGCAGCTATTGGTAAAGGCATGTAGTAGCCAGTTGGAATTACCTTTGATGACGCTTGCACCATATTTGTGGACCATATATAAGAAGCACTGACTGACTTAATATTGGTACTCAAAATTTCTGTTTTGTTCTTTATTATGTAGCGTAATGCACCAGATTTCGAAACTAATTTCAGAGTTAGTGAAAGCTTGGAGTTCGTAACGCAGATGGTCGTTGTGCTAGTACAATCATTTCAGAGTGACAAATGTTTGCCACGCTTCTCCTATCCTGGATGGGTGGCTTAGACATCTGCATCTGTGTCATCGCCTGCAGTTGGAACGATGCAGCCTAGCCATAAAAATGTAGAAAGTGATCGCTTTCCTAAACTTCTCCCGTTGACGAAATTGCAGATTTCAGAAATGAGGACAGAAGGCAGTTCCTTAGTCAGTGATTTAAACATTGCGTGGAAAGTGAAATTCTTAAATATCAGTACATAACCATAAAATCACTGGTGGAAAAACAGTTATATGGATGCGTTCTTAAAGGCAATGAAACTACGTCAAACGAAGACTGAGACGCTCTCTCCAGGCTAAGATCAAGAACCCATTCATCGAGTTAACCAATGACTTACAAATTTGCTTTAGATCAGATTAAGCTGTCACTTCTGACGGATCAGAGACTTGGTGCGTCATAAAGAGCATCTCAAACAAACAACAGACCTTCATTAACAGTTGTCTTCGCTCAATACTCAAGATCAGATGGCCAGAAAAGATCAGCAACAGAGACCTCTGGCAATGAGCGAACCAACCAGGAACCGATTGTGCAACAAATAGGCAGGAAGAAATGGAGATGGATTGGCCATACTCTTAGGAAACCATCAAGTGACATCACTAGACAAACCATTGCTCGAGTGGAACTCGAAAGGGAAGCGGCGAGTTGGTCGTCAGTGCGAGGGGGAGACTTGGAGGAGGTCATGTGAAGAGGAGATGAAAACGTGTGGGCAGACTTGGAGCCAGGAAAAGACTCTAGCAGAGAACCGAACGCAATGAAGACGCGTTGCTGAAGCCCTATGTTCCTTTAGGAATTAAAGGAAACAATAATACCTATAACCTGTCACTTCTAGTCAGTGTATTTCTTCACTGATGGCATAAACTTGAATCTTGTTTACATTAATTGACAAGTTATAAGTGTATTTTATTATTATGTCCCGATATAGGTTTGGTAGTCATAGTAGCAGTGGATAACAGCGACAGCGATACTTATGTTTATTCTGTTCCTCTTCAAATTACATAACAACCAACGCATCTGTGAACACTATTCACCGTGATTATTAGAGGGAAAATAACAAGATGTTTAGCAATGATATCGTTTCAGCGATTTCATTCTCAAAAGCTGTACAACCACATTTATATACATAAGTTTACATGGATACAATTATTATTTATTTAATTTCACATAGAAACGAAGCCGGTAATAATTTTTTTCAACTTGAAATGAAAGTTTGAAGGTATGAATATATATTACAAGGGACTTAGATACAAGATTACTTAGGATAAGTAGAGAAATAATTTTAAAGGTAAATAAAAGGTGACAATTATTTTCAACTTGATATGAATTACAAGAGGCTTAGATACAAAAATTACGCAGGGACAGAACGAATTACACGTGTGAACAAAATGAGCATGGAAAAAATGAAATCAAAATTTTCAACTTGAAATGTGAGTTAGGAGGTGTAAATATAGATTACAAGAGGCATAGAAACGAAAAAAATACACAGGATTAGAATATAATTGTAAAATAGTTATTCTGAACAGATTTCAAGTGTGATCAGGGGGACCATGGAAACAAACTTAAAACAATTGACGTATTAACAAAAAAATCGGATAAATTGAATAAAGACAAAGAGAGAAAATTACACACACAGAAAACAAAACAAAAATACTGAAGGATAAGGGAAAATACCAAACTAGGTCCATGGTAGTTGTACAGGCTGGACTAGTTTCTTTGGAACACATAGCGCATAGCGACAGCTTCTGTAGTACAAAGAATTCGGAAATACACTGTCTTTGGTAGATTTTTGATAACTTTGCAAATGACTCCAAATGATGAGTTAGTTGAGATGCTGTGACGGATATTGACGAGGTGTTCAGTGATGGTGCTTCTGAATGAACCAGCATTTCCTCTTCGCAGTTATGCTGGATGATGTTCTCTAACACGTTTCGAGAAGACCCGCATAGAACGACCTATACACCTAGCTCCGCACGAGCAGGTGAACTGATATTTGCACACTGAAGTGGTCATATGAGGAAGTCTGTCCTTCACATTGCTGGAAGGTAGTGCGCGGCTAGAGTACATCACTCTTAGAGTTGCTGCAGGAATTGAGCGGAGACCCAGCAGCAGATATCCTTAAAAGAAGAATCTCCAATCCCCTGAAGAAGACTTTGAACTCAGGTTATCCAACAATGCTCCATCACAGTCGACCCATTTGAAATTATCTAAAAGGTAATGTCAAATGGTGTTCAAGAAAGTGTTAAGCTACAGTATCAAATGAAACATTCACCACATGATTCTATGCCTCGCAGATATTCTTCTATCTATTGTGGACACGTTACATAGACAAAAGGACTGAGTGAAAATAGGGTTCTCATTTGATCCTCTTTTTGGAAACTGCTTTATGTCAAAAGTTAAGAAAAGTGTATGTCACGAGTGACAACTGAAAGTTTCCTACCATATTGTACCATATATATATATATATATATATATATATATAATATGTGTGCATCCGCTTCGCGTTGATTCAGAGGACCACATTTAATAATAATATACTCTCATTTTTTGCACATGAGGGACGCCAGTTTACAGGCATCATCAATATGATAAATTACATATACGATTAGTAAGCATATTTAATAATAATATAATAAGATACACATTTATTCCTACCTGTGTGGGGCACACCAGTTGTACAGGCATGGGTAAGTATTATTTAAATTACATAAATTTGGTTTATGGTGAAATTACATGGCTGCTGTCGTTTTTGACTTTGGTTTGTGAGAACATTTTGATAACTAGTCATTCAATGAAGCATCATCAATATGATAATAACGTATACATGTAGTGCGCATGTTTACAATTTTTCACTGACACAGGACATATATATATAGACAAGGAAAGGTAATGCAATAGTGACAGTAAGCACACTTTACATAAGTTAAAACAACTTATATGATATAATTCTAGGCACCATTATTGTGTGAATTTGTCGAAAACGCACGTAACAACTGAGTGCTGCGTTACATGTAGTCCATATAGTGCACTATTCAGAAAATTATAAAACTGGCTTATAAAACGTTAGTTAGTTTACCGACAACAATGTTTTCAGCAATACAATCTGCGACAGGCGCACACAGCAGTATAAATAAATCAGAAGCCGGTAGATTTTTGATTCTTTTCGGTCAGGAACCAGAATGAATGCGAACAAATCCATACAAAATGTCAGATAAAGCATGCAAGAACAGAAAATTACCACCGAATGAGACAGTGGGATTCGAAATGTGACTGTCAGCAAATTTTCATTAATTCTTAGATATCCAGGTTTATTGGCTCTGTAAAGGTAGTGATTCGGATTTTTCATCACGATCAACATGTGGATGGATATCCACGTGTGTACGACAGCTTGTTTGCTTGTTTGTTTGGATTTAGTTAATTCTATTTTGTATGTAGTCTGATTATTCTACGATTTTGACATATTCCTCAAAGTGTCGCCGTGATCATGGAGATTGTACGTATTATGTAAATGCATTTCGTCGTTAATTCCTACCTCCACAAGTTGGAAACCACCTCTCATAGCAACAACCACGTATCTTCCTACCTCATAGTCACTAATGGGATTTCTTTTAAGATAAGAATTAATTTCCTAATAGATTTTGTGTCATGTACCAAAACCTCCCTTAGTAAGAATCATGAAAAATCATAAATATATGCTGGAAAGCTGTTTCGCCCTCCATCTATGTGACTTATTTTCAATGATGCACCGTCACAACTTCATCGAAGGATCGAATCCCTTGGGACTTTGAGATTACAATCTGAAGCTTACTGACCAATCGGCCATACTTGGGCCATATTTTCACAAAATACACATATATACGTTTTGATATATGTCACCTCTTATTTCTTTGTAGAGGTACAGTTGTGAATTTCGATCAATAAAATCTTCTTCAATTTATGTTAACTATTATCAGCTTTACACTCACTGTCCTATTATTTACAACTGATAGTTGATTGTAATGAATGTTGGATTGGTTCAAGTGAATTATGGTGTTTTGCACTATGGACTGATTAACATGAGGAGTTAAATACCACTTTTACTGATGTCAGCCATTAGACCTTGCTGCTTTGCCAGATCGTCGAAGTGATCTAAATTTAAGTTCCGCTCGATTGGAACTGAGGTTACCAGCTATGCATCTGCATTTGTCTCAGTTCACAAGGATACGCAAATTCTGGCTGCTTAGGAACTTGTGCAAACTTTCAGTTCATTGAATCGGAATCATAAATTGCAGATTACACACAATTTAAGGTGAAACGTCAGCACTTTTGATAGTGGTAGTCTTTGCTTATACTTTGCAGTTCAGTTACTGATTTAATAAGTTTATGAGTTCTTTTCTGACATCTGACTCCCTCTTAGCACAAAACCTCCTGTTAAATATGGAATGGTTGAATTTTTATATTTAGTAGCTTTATGAGCATAAATCCTTATGAAATTCCTTCTGGTTTCACCCACAGGTGGAGTGATAAAAGGAGAAATTTGAGAATAAGTGGAGAGGATGTTCACTGTCAGATGAGATGAACATAGCCAACTGCTTGCAAGAATTGAAGTGCTCGTCTACAAGTAAAATATCATTTAGTTAGTTGAAACAAAGGCACACACAACTAATCCTACTTGCAGCATTCAAGGTTCTACATAATATGGCATAGTTTTATTTGAGAAGTCCAATGAAGAATAAGGGTGAACCATAAAGAAGAATGAGCATAATACATGAATTGATAAATTGTAAGAGAAGAGGTTGAGTTATCATGTCAGAAAGTCTCAGCTTCTTTCTGTAATACGTCAAACGGAAAATTTTCCTAGAAATCAACGGGATTGAGACAACCAACACAGACTAGAAGCAAAACTGATGCCAAGATGAGAGATATTCAATTTACTTCCTATCACATAGTGTCATCACTATTACCAGAATCATGGGACTGAATAAGCCATTTCACTTAAATCTTGTTCAAATTTCAAACTAATATCAAAAATTTGACGTATTTAGGATGATTCAGTTTAAGACTATTTTAGTGAGACCATTCGTTAACTTCCGATAAGAATCTATTCATATTAAAACAATTCAATGCAGAAACTACTGAGGAGGTACAGTAGTTTCCTACACGAATCTCAGAATGACTAGTGAACTATTGCTCTCTTGCTTTCCCAATTAGACACTGGTTAGTTAAGGTGTCGTCATCTGTCCTGCCTCGATCAGGGTAGTGAGGGAACAAGGGGATAAGTATAGGGTATCTGAAACATGATATTCAATTATAAAGAAAACAACAGACAATTCAAATTCTTCCTCTATTGAAGCGATCCACTTCAAAGACTGTATCTATTATATCCTGGACAACACCACCAACAGCAACAACAACAATTGACAACAATCATCATAAATGGGAGGAACCTGAAAGAAACAACCTCTTTTACCTACCGACCTGGGAAGCATCGTTTCAACTACAGGCAGACGGAACTGACGAGGATATCAAGCAAGAATCGGAAAAGCAAGACAAGCTTTCACTACTCTCAAGCCTGTGTAGAGGTCAACAGCACTCGGTGTGAAAAATAAGATCTGGATTTTCAACTCCAGTGTGAAGTCAGTGCTACTATACAGATCAGAGACTTGCACAGCGCGTCATAAAGAGCATCTCAAACAAACTACAGACCTTCATCAACAGTTGTCTTCGCTCAATACTCAAGATCAGATGGCCGGTCAGGAAAGATCAGCAACAGGGATCTCTGGGACCGAACCAACCAGGAACAGATTGTGAAACAAATTGGCAGGAAGAAATGGAGATGGATTGGCCATACTCTTAGGAAACCATCAAGTGACATCACTAGAAAAGCCATTTCTGGAGTGGAACCCAAAAGGGAAGCGGCGAGTTGGTCGTCAGTGCGAGGGTGACTTGGAGGAGGTCATGTGAAGAAGAGATGAAAACGTGTGGGCAGACATGGAGCCAGGTGAAGACTCTAGCAGAGAACCGAACGCAATGGAGACGCACGGCTGAAGCCCTATGTTCCTCTAGAAAATTAAAGGATACAATATAATACAATAATTATAATTATGATACTCATATCAGGCAGGGTTGTGGCATGATGGACAGAAGTACTCAGAAATGGTTTCGAAATACAAGAGGAAATTACGTAACGTAACGGAAGTTGAGATTTGAAATTTGATAGGGTGAAATTTCTGTTATTCGACAAGAAAGTAAAGGCTTATGAATATCCACTTGACATCAATATGAAGACGTTGAGAAGGAAAGCTTTAGCAAAAATTGAGTTTTGATCAATACAACTTTCTATAACTTTGTTGTAAGTATAAGACTTGGGAATATGATAGAATGTAACTCCTTATCAGATAAGTTTATTTCAATTATCACACACACTGGTTATGCAGTATTAACAACTGGATGACAAGGATTCCAACATAAATTATTGCTGCTCATCATCATATCAATTTAGCCAAACGGTTTCACATTTTGTCGCATACATATTATTTATTCTCTCTCTGCCCTTTGTTGTTTGTTGCCACTTTCCGTATCTTCGTTATAGGCACTGTGTCATTTCCGGCTGCATGTGTGAGGTGGGTGTTGATTTGATAAACTAAGATTCAGTGATTAACCTCTCCCATTCACCCTGTCCCCAGACACCCTATATTGTGTGATTACACGCAAGCGAATGCAATGCAATGGGCCAGCTCTGTTTTCCAGGTTATTTTACTTAGTAGGGTCAATTATTCTACGTCTAGCTAAATAGTTTCGCCCCTACAGTCTGAGTGACCTCTGTGTGACCTATGAAATTGACCTCACTAAAAGTTATTACATGGTATTCGGTAAATTGTATTATTTTTCTTAATTGGATCCATTGGGTCCTTAAACCAGTAAAGATGATCTGTAAGAGAGTTGGTTGGTTTAAATGTCTCTTCGACTAATTTCAGCCTCACCTTGAAATCCTTCGTAGGGCCTGCGACCATTACAGTATTTATTAGAAGTTCAGTTAATTATCATTACTAATCATTAAATTATTATTTTTCATTGTATGTTGACAGCTGACAGTTGATCGTATTCAAGGTTGGATAGGGTGAAATGAGTCTAGATGCTGTATTACACTGATTGACTGATTGATTGATTTGAGTAGTTTGGGATTTGCAGCTTCGCCACAGTGAACATAATTTAGGAACTGAAATTAATCAGATTACGCACAATATGTGATCCGCTGGATATCACGCATGGTGATCAAGAAAGCAAGCTTGATGCTGTATACTGCTGGCTGACTCAAATGAGTATTAGGAGACTATACACATGCCAAACAGTGGTGCAGTTCACAAGTTGTGTGAGTAACTTGATATGATTATGAGCAATAGTTTGTGCTCGAAACGTCATCAGTTAATATTACTGTATAACACTGTGAGACTCTATCAAAATAAAATCTTATCCATAATGGAGTTATACCTTACCACAGTGCTCCATTTAGGTTTTTAATGGTCTATGTAAGTGATCCCATTGGTTCGTGACACAAATCTGACAGCTGAAATTAATCCAGAATAGCACTGAATTCTAAAATCTAATCAAGAATCATACGCTCATTCGAGACTAACAGATACATTGATAGATAGATATCCTGGAGTTCTGTCGACAACTAGTCGCCAATTGGAGTGCAAAAATATTACAGTTAAGTGAATGTTCTCACTGACGCCATTGGTTGTCCGCAGCACCATATCTCACAGTATGGAAGTTTGAATTCATGGACGATTGCTGATTGGTGAGCATCTGTCGCCAAGTATTTTGAAGATCCTATGTGGTCTGATCCCTGTCAGTAGAGTCGCCAGTTAACACCACTGAATCTGCCTGGAGTAGGATAAAATATTTCATACAGCCGGTTCTTTTTAACTGTTTTTGAATAAAGAAAGAACAAACATATCTGAGAGATGACACAAGATCGTTTCATTTCATGGATTCTTCCTTCCTAAACAGAATCAATTATAAGTCAACAAAAATACTGCCTGAACATACTTTTTACAGTGTCTTCGACTTAAAGGTGGAAAGTACACCCAAAATAACTTCAAAGACGAAGTAAGTAGACAGTTATTTAGTGTTAAAAGAGTGACTAATTATATAGAAATTCAATAAGGGGTAGATTTCAGATTTGCTTGAAAACAAGGATGGACTAGAAACAAATTACAAGGTGGAAAAAAACGATTTAATGTAAGCAAATTATAGTGAAGAGTTCAGAGGAGTGTAGTGGATAGTGAAGTAAAAGTATAACATAAATGAAACAAGCAAATATTTAGAGACTTAATAGGGATGAATTCAATTCATTAAGTGGAAATCAAAATCAGGACTGAGTGGGAAGTTACTCAACAGGACAAAATACAAAAGTACCCGTACAAAATGAAGGCTAACTAGGTAATAAGGGATAGGTCACACTATCTTTCTGTATACAGACACAGACTGGTTAGAAGTCTTTTGATGACAGTGGCTTCTGCGAACCAAAATAACCATGACATTCTTTCTGTATTCGTTATTTTTAAAGTCTGAGTGATTTTCACTGTAATTTCCCGTGACAACTAGGTGACTGTTAATTGAAATTGAGAACACTTTGCCGCCTTTCATAAACGGAGACTTTTATGGAAATGCTAAGAAAATATGGTAGATACTCTCCCCTCGGTCGTTTGTAGGTACTTGTTACCAAAGGTGTGCACTTCAACCTGACACTAGATATTTGTCTACCTACATTATCTCCGAAATTACGTTGGCTGTACTTCCTATCTATAACTGAATGTCATTGTGAAACGTATGCTCAGACACTATTTTTTGACTTATAATTAACTTTGTTTTTGATGTAGGCAGTTGAAGGAAGAATCCACGAAATGAAACGATCTTGTTTTGTCGTTCAGATATGTTCGTTCTTGCTTTATTCAAACGAGATGTCTGTTTCCCCACTGATATTGACCTTGATAACATCATCCGCTTTGAAATTATTTCAGATCCGTACCCAAACGTCAATGTTCACCTCATTAATGGATCATTCATATCAAGATGAAGCGGACGATCACTGGCAGCAGTTTTTGACAGTATTTTACCGAAAAAGACAAAGGAGAAACATCATAATTTCTTGGTATGCACTTCATGTCATGCAGACGTGTTCCACATGGTCTACCGTCACATGATATTTCATTCGAAGATCCTGGATGAAGAGAAAATAACACGCAATAAACCATGCTGAGTATTTTGTACAATAAATAAACTCTGTACAGAATAAAGCTACTATTAGTATTATAAACCACTAATGGATAGAATTCAGAATTCAGTGTCTATTCAATGCAAGCCTAAGTAGCAGAATAGTCAGAAACCTTGATCTTGTCGTAGTGGAAAGTTTTTTTTATTCCTTCACGTTCCCAGCGGAACGCATGGCTTCAAGCTAGAGGCTTGAAGTTTTTGTAGCAGTGTTTATTTCTACAGGATGAGGTTGCTAGCCTCATGCCCAACCTTTCCTCTTCGCCAGCTTTTTGGTTCTGGCTTAGCGAGGTAAAGGAGTGCGCCGGCCGGGGATCGAATCCCGGGCCATGTACATGGTCGGTGAGCGTCCTAACTGCTATGACACCGACGCACTTTAGTGGAAAGATCGCTTTACGAAATTCCATATGAACGATCCAATCACTAATAATTTGGATGTAATAATTAACCTTTTTTCTTAGACTGTGTACCATTGTATCTGATATTTGCATATCGTATGTTAATTTGATCCTTATCACTGGTCTTTGTTCCTGTTTTTTTCTCTTATTCTAAAACGTTTGTTTGTGTACTAAATTGATAGTGTGTTACTTTACGATGTGATTTTGACCGAGTGGATGAAGGTGATCTCGACCTTGAACTGTCTTCAGTAAGTGCTGGTGTGTAATTACTGTTGGCGAAGGTTTAGATTCCACCTTTTGGGGAATATTTTACTTGATTCTACGTCACATCTGTATAGCTGCCTTACGGCAGTTTTTTTTAACACAACCACACGTAGATTCCACAAACGAATAATCATCTTTTATGTGTCTTTGAGAATTTTGTGACTGTGCATGTTTCTAAAGGAAGTTTCGAACAGCTGCTATACTGAAGGACACAGAGATCAGTTTCCCACGCCTAGACTACAGCGAGTCGGTTTTGGTTGTAATATTTGTAACGTGAAGATTCAAGTGGGCTCACAACTGAAGAATATGAGTGAAAGATGAAACAACTATCCAACACTTTCAGCTGATTTTTATTGGTTCTCTCTGTAATTGATACAAATCCATGCTGAAACATAAAACTGGTCATCTCTTTTTAATAATAAATAATAAACAATAATTTGCTTTATTCCAAAACAGTACATGTGATACAGAATGGAATTCTCAGCATTTTTACTACAGTATTGCATCCAGTTAGTACATTATCAATAAATAGAATTCTACATAGATTAAGGAAACCACGGCTCATTATTACAACAATACATTGGCATGTCAGTAGCAAAGGTAAAGCTGAAACAGTGTTTGAAGGTGTTAGAAAAGTGGGAGCTGGCGTAAGCGATAGAAAGAAACAAAGCAGCACATAACGGAAGAAAAAAAAAGAGAAAAGGAAAAGAAAGAAAGAAATTGTTGTACCTATTGATGATGTGAGTTGGAAAGACGAGATCCAGTTGTACTACTGACTATTTAATGAATTATAGGTGTCACGCCTAATGCTTTCTTTATCACACAGAACACGAGCTAAGTAGGGTATGGTTGAGTTTTTGTACTTGCTGGTGCGAGCATATAGTTTTCTATATTGGCTTTTAGTTTTACCTGATGAGATGCAAGGGGAGAGTTGTGAGTGAAGAGGGTGGAGTGAGTTAGATAAAATGGACTTGGCCCATTTCTCACAGGAGTCCATGTGCCTGTCGACCAGAATATTAACAAGCTGGTTAAGTGGCACGTTTCTTACCCTGCTGACAACCTTTAACATCCTGCATAATATGTTATAGTCTTTCTTTAGTAGCCCGGGAAAAACTAGGGGGGAACAATAGAGAATAATAGGCAGGATGCGAGAATTAACGTATTGTAGGAGTAATGGTTGGGTTATACCAGAATGTTTTAACTTCTTAATGTAGAAGGTAAGACGGAATATTTTCTTAGAAATTGCTAAGATATGAGACGACCAGGAGAGATCAGCAGATAGAATGACACCTAGGTATTTAATTTCCGATTTGGTTTCTATTTCAGTGCCGTCTATGTTGCATGCCTCGTGAGAGCCAACCAGTATGTTTGGGTCGGATTTATGCCCAAAGGTGAAACTGACTGTTTGGCATTTGGAGGGGTTTAGGATAAGACCATTTTCCTTGGACCACTGGCTGATTTCTGACAGAAAGCCATTAGGTTTAGAGCAGTCGCTTTGACATTTGACAGACAAAGATACAGACAGATCGTCAGCGTATTTGACAAAATTAATGTCATTTGAAGATGGTAAGTCATGTAGAAAGAAAGAAAAGAGAAGTGGGGAGAGTACAGCGCCTTGGGGGACTCCGGCTTCAGTGAGTACAGCAGAGGATGATTTCCCTTTGTATACGGTGTACTGCTTTCTATTAGAGAAGTAAGAATGCAACCAGTTAGTGACCCAGGACTCGGTTTTTGTCAAAGAGAGCTTATTTAGCAGGAGACATCTAGGAACAGAGTCGAAAGCAGAAGTGAAGTCAAGAAACGTGCAGCGGACGTACTTGGCACCTTCATCTAATGATGAGACAATGTTGTTGTGTAAGACAGCTGCAGCGTCTAATGTACTCCTACCCTGTCTATAGGCAAATTGTTTGGGGTCTTCGAAGTTTTTAAGGGAGGGTTCGAGTTTAAGAAGTATTAGTTTTTCCATAAGCTTTAGAAACGGGGAAGTGATGGCAATGGGTCTGAACTTTACGTTCTTGCCGTTTCCAGGTTTAGGGACAGGGACAATTTTGATGTCTTTCCATGCATCAGGTACGACATTTTTAGAGAAAGAAGCATTTAAGATGTTGGTTAGTGGAGAACACAACACATCTGTACATTGTTTTGGAACATATGCAGGTATACCATCAGGGCCAAGGCTAAGTTAGGGCTTGAGCATTTTAAGACATTTTAGAACATCGAGAGCATTGAAGTCATGAAAGTTTTCAGCTACATGATAGGTAAAATTAGAAGTAGTTAAAGTAGAAGGACAGCGTATAAAAGACTGATTAAGAGCATTAACATCATAAGAGGGAAAAGCATTACAACGCTTACTATCGCCAGTAATTTCATTAAAAAGTTTCCACATGCTGGTTGGAGATTTGCATGATAAAAGTGTTTCATTATAGATAGCACTAAGATTTTTGATTTCAGATTTGATCTGAGCAATAATCGTTTTGAGTCCTAACTTGTCTTTGGATTTGTATAATGTTTCTTTTTTCCTGCGAAGTTGTTTGAGGTAAGTAGATGAGAAGCGGTCAATTTAGTGCTCATTATTGGCTGACCAATGAGGGTCCACCTGGTCGTGCGTGGAATTGGCTGGAGAGTGTCCTATATATCACAAATTGATAGAAGTTAGAATTAAAAGGTGGTCGGGCTCTTGGTCAGGCGGCTCATATGAGGCGAACGAGCTTCAACTCGTAACATGGATGTCCCATTTTCTTTCTATGATGGACCGGTTGATGCGTACTTATAAAGAGTTCCATACAAGGATAAAACACTTAGCTGTTCATTTCTTCAGTTTTTCAATGTTTCGAGTTTAATTTTGAAAATAATGGGATTGATAAGAGGGTATATGATAATCTTTAAATGTAATTAAGACGAATCGAGGAATAACATTATCGTAGTGCATAATATCACATGTATAAAAATTTGAAATCACCATGGTAACAAGGGATACAACAACAAAGAACTTATAAACATTTAAACATTTTTCTAAATTATTAAAGTGATAGGGAACTTTTATTATTTCTGTTTTCTAAGGTATATTAACATATGCAAACCAAAATGGAACTACAGAGGACAAGCTTTTAATGTGTCCAAGAGTAGACTAAGGGGATGATTTCTGTAAACAAAATGCCACTCCTTATCAAAATTATTGAATATTCAGTTAAGATTCTTGTATTTTCGAGAAACATGAAAAGCAATTAATTCTACTTTTATTAGTGCATTTTCAAGCAAAACAATACCAAGACGTAATTTATCTGAAACATGTAATGTGTTATACCTTTTGGATATTTTGATCACACTCATGAGTACTTCTCGTACAAAACCTTTAAATAAAAGGCAAGAAAGCATAAGGGATCAAAATGTTCCAGAGTAACGATCACAGATAAGACGTGGAATATTGAGGTTGTCTTCATTATTGCTAGTAGCATTAGTAGTATTCCCTCAAATGCCAAACAAATCAATGTGGGATAATAGTCTATCTTCATTCAACACGACTTTGAAGGTGAAAATATCACAGGAATACGTCAACAGTCAGAACCTATTGTGCAGCAAGGTTGGTTCGCTTGTATCGCACAAAACGCTCTTTGGTGCAATCAGAAGACGACAGATACCCTTCTCATGTTAACTCTAACTAAGAATATAAATTTACCTGTATCTGCTGGAGCAATTAGGCTGAGAGAACAGAAAGAAGAAGGGTATACCTCCGATTTTCTGAACATGTACGTCTCAAGGGAACGAGTGCTTTCAATAGTGTCATCTCTAGGTAATTCTTTGATACGTGTCATGAGGTGAACATTGAAGGATTCTTCAAAGTTATCAATAGGCAAAATAAGTCGATTCACTTCAATTTTGAGGAAGCAATCTTTATCAAACGCCTGAAGCCTGATTTTTATGTGTGTTCAGAAAACAATAGTTGTCATTTTTCCTAAACCCCCACCTGGTAACTGAATGTCTTCATTGTCTCTTTCACTTGATTACGTAACGCTGAAAATGCCATTCTGCCTGACTGTTACTAGTTGAAATAAAGTGATTAATATTATTACCATTGTATGCATGCATTGGATTTTTGTTTAAAAGTGAACTCTGTGGATAATTAACTTAAAATTGCTTCCGTAAATGAACTTTATAATGATATCTCTAGGCTGTAAGCAGTTGACTAGAAGTTAACGAAATAAATAATGGTACCATTTTATTCTACCCAAACTATTGTTCTTGCTTTATTCAGATGTATTGTTCGTTGATACGTTGTTGGATTTCCTCATCGCCTATCGTTGTTGCCAGTTACAATTTTGATCATAAGATTTTTGTAACTTCTTTTAGGCCTACCTGATACAATGCAAAGTGTAGTTGTGCATAAATAGGATGCTGAGGGTTTGAGAAGATGTTATAAGCCGATTTTTTGCACGAGATGAAATGACTATCTGCATAAGTATCAACCAATTAGTTTAGCCTCAACTCATTTGCCCTAGAGACAATTTTTGGTGCTCTTTAGGAATGTGAGAAATTAAGGGAGAGCAGTGAAGAAGAACAGATGGAATAAAATAACAACAATATTAAGGCGTCACAATATATCTCAACGGAAACTGCATACTACCTGTGTAGGTTTATCGACATACCCACTAAATATATCAGAGAATGAGTCCTGAGATGCACACTGAATGTCCACAGTTTTTATTCACACACTAAATATACCAACTGAAAGATGGATTATCGCTGTGTTCGCAGTTTGGTTCACTGTTTGCCATTTGCTTCATGACATAACCTTGAGTCAAAATTATACTCACAGCATTAAATGAAATGGTTCGAAGTTTACAAGAGATTTATCGATGATACCTTCATCATCACCGATGAAAATACTGCAAACCCTTAAAAACTCCCACCAGTCAGTGGAATTAAGAAAATCTAGATGAATCAGGAGCTACATAATCCCTTCTAGATGTACAGTTTACAAGATGATCAGACAGAAGACTACATAGATAAGTCTTCCACAAGCCAAAATAGAATGTATAGCTGACAATAGGTAGAAGATACATTGAGTAAGGAAAGAATTAATATCCTTCATAAAAACTTCAATAAAAAACTGATATCCAACATCCATCATCAACAAACAGCTAAAGAAAAAGACTCCTACTCCTTGGAAGATAGGTGTGCCGAATTAACAGCTAATTATCATTTATTTGAAATTCAAAGAAGATACAATCAGTGAAGTTTTCCAAAACCACCTGTCAAGAGCAACTCAAAGAAAATCCTTTGCTGCTTGTCTACACCTCACCTTCTCCACATAAATGCTTTTGTTAACCTAAATCTCAAAGATAATTAAGATCTTGATTTTGTTAACTTCAGTGTGGTTTGCTTGAACTTGTGCGTACATAGATATTACAAGCAGGACATGCATTGTTGACACGCCTCTAAGAACATTCATTTACCAGTGTGGGCGTCAGAAAGACAAATCAGAAGTGTCAACAGCCCAATCATTTCTGGAGCTTGTTGTTACTTCCGGTCACGCAACATTCATTAGCACAGACTTCTTTCAGATTCATATAGAAAGTAAATGCATGTTGTACCACTACTGCAAAAACATTTAGAAGAAAGGAAAGGTACCTACTGACAACAAGCAAGCTACCTTGTTAGATAAACAAAGAAGGGAAATTAAGCCACTAGGAGAACTGGTGGAGAATCATTCTCTTGTCCACGCCAAGCAAAAGAATAAATCGTATCACCCTTGAGAGAATAAAATATGCACTGAATGCAGAACTGCACCCCCCCCTGCAACAAGTTAGCTGGATTCAAAAAAAGCGAATCATGTGCGAATCAAATAGCAAATCCAAGCATCATCACCGCCGAAAAGAGCGTAGAATGGCAGTCTTAACTTCATCAACTATAAAAAGACCCTCGATAACGTTTATTGAGAAGTAATTTGGGATCTACTCCAACACTATGGAGTACACCAATTCTCTGCCAATGCCATAGACAGCTATATAACAATACAACATGTCAAAAGATGCAAAAAATTCAGAGAAGTCTACTTTCAAATTGAGCACAGGAGCAAGGCAACGCTACCTGTTATCACCAACGATGATATCCCTAATTGTGGTCGACTGGAGTATGTGGCACACTGTGAGTAAGTAGTGAGAAGACAAGAATACGCTGGACCTGAACTGATAAGAAGACTCTAGAATATCTGTATTTCGCGAATAATATATGTTCTGCGTCACACAAATGCGGAGACATAGCCTCAAACCAACAAACTGGCAGGGAGAGCGGTGAAACCAGGACCTTAAGTAAACATAGAGAAGACTGAGTTGATGAAAGTTACCAACCAACAAACAACAATAATCATTAATCACAATCAAAGGAATAAATTTGAACGAGGTCACTTCATTCACCTGTCTGGCCAGTCAATATCGCTCAACTACAAGTGGCATGGATGAGAATGTCATGACCAGAATTAGAAAGGCAATACTGACTATCATCACTCTGAAAGTAGTTTGGAAATCTGCTGTATTATATGGGTCAGAAATATATCGCACATGTCGCTTACTCCGTATTAAAGATCAGATCGTTGGCCAGAACGAATAAGCAACAACTAGTCAAGAGCCTATTGCTCAAGAAATATTCCGAAGAAAATGGAGATATTTTGGACTTACCATAAGAAGACTGTTAGGTAACATCTCATGTCAGGTCATCGCTCGACTGTAACTCGAATGGGATAAGACAGGTTGCGTGTCTGGGGGTAATGTGGAAAGAAATCCTGTGAACGGGGGTAGATAATAGCTTAAGGGCTATCATGGAGACAGGTGAAGAGGACTGCAGGGAACAGGATTAAATGAACACTTACCTGGGAACCCAAGATAACAATAATAATAATAAGGAATCATTTGAAAGGATTTCACCTACAACTTGAAAGTCTTTGTAGTCCATAAGAAGAAAGCTGAACGTTTTTTCGAACTTCTTTACTACAATGACCTTTGTACTTTTTTTCTTCTTTCCTAAATATTTGTATTAAGAGCCTTATGTAGGCCGTTTCATTTGGCCTGTAACTCACTCCCCTGTTCCCATGTATCTTAACAGGAAATATTCATGACTCAACTAACGGGTTGTCAACTCTTTTTCCCGATTACTTAAGACTTTTCTTAATTTTTAATACATGGTTATTACTCAGACACTTTGACTGGTTACAGGATTTCATTATGAGCTGACATTGGCTAGAGAACCACTGAAAAATCTGGGAGTACTGGAAAGCTGTTTCCTCCTGGTTTGAGACACTTTCACGGCACGCACCCACCGGTGTTCAAACCCAGGACCTTCTGTTTACAAAGCGAGCTCACAGGACATTAAGCCAGTTTGACGCAGTGTCAGCTCATCATGAAATCCTGTAACCAATCAGTCAAATCCCTACAAACCAGTACTTGAAAATCTTACACTTTTATTTAACTTTATTGCTGGCTCACAATAACCTTTGATCTATACTGTCATTTGCATCGCTTACATAAACCTCTTACATAAATGTACAGTTCTGAAGGGAAGAGATCTCTTTGCTGACTCATATTTTCCAACTACAAAACATAAAATATACACATATATATATGTATGTCTTCTCTCAATCCTCCAACTTCTCTCTGAATTTTCCAAAATAGAAAATGAAAAACAAGTTGGATAATTTTAGAGTTTTCCTAAATTCTCATTGGTTCTTATTTATGATATCAGGATTGAGTAGGCATAGCCGAGTTTTACTTATGTATATACACATATAAATATGTATAGATACACCTATTTGTATGCTTGTAGACCTCAGGTTGACAGACTCTCTGAAATAATATTTAGGTAATATATATATATTTAGCCTAGAATCTTTCTACACGAACACAAGGATGTTGAGATATATATTTGAAAGACATAGCTACTAAGTACACTTATACGCCTGTAATCAACATTAAAATCAAATTTATTTTTGGTATTATTATTATTATCATCATCATCCTTATCAGTATTCACATTATCATTACTTAGAGACCCGCGGAATTTCAATATCTCACACCTCTTATTGTAACTATAATTATCATTACTACTCTTGCGTCATAACACATTCGAAAAGCATCTTAGAAAAAACATTTTCGCATTCCTGTTCAGCTTCAGTGTACAATATATATCTATTAACATTACAAGTAAGTCTACATTTCGATCGGATCACTTTAAGTTTTATCTATTTGTTTTTGTTGGATTTATGATTTGATATAATGTTTACCATTACGATAACTACTCCCTAGAATTCTGAGTGAAACACAGGGATGTCTTCAGCTTCCTCCAGTACTAACTCACAATGTTCTTTCTGCATTTCCTTCGAAAAGTTCCTACAGGTAGGCAGAGACTTTCTTCTCCAATTATGCACAATTACGAATTCTTTTGACTAAATGTGGTAATTAGATCGTTGAAACAATCATTGAAACGGATTAAAGATGATACATTTTTATGGATAGGTAATTTAATTAGCCCAGTGATTACAGAGAGCCCCATATCACTCCAGAACCACCACAAAAAGTGTCTTAGACATCAATAAACCAAATGAAGATAAACCACAATTTTGGGTAAGGCTCCACTGATGATCGATTTTATGTGAAACAGTAGTGTCAACTCCTACAGATTAGGTTAAGATGACAAAAGGGAGTAGACGGAGTTATTTAAGCTTCGACCCTCCTCTACTAAAAATCTATTTTTGTTAATAATTTTGTCAATTCTCTGCTTTCTGAGTGGGTCACATAGTAGCTCCCCTGGCACCAACTTTCTCTCTTTACCAAGTTACTACCGACTAAGCGAGATTAGTGGGGGCATAGGTTGGCGGCTGAGAGTCAAATCTCGGACAATTGACAGCTAACTCTGTATATTTCAGTTTTTGAATAAAAAGCAAAATTAACAGTGGTTTTTGACTAACAATTCGGTACCACCGTTTATTTCGCCTACTTATATAGCAATTGCTCACAGCCTAAAACACTTAGTTTGTTCTGTCTATGTACACAGCAGTTTTTGAGCACAATTTTTCCCTGATTATAATCATAGGAAGCTGCGACTCATGCAACTTTCTGACTTCGCTTATAACCACAAGTAAAAAATTGATTAGACAAAGGAATAAATATAAAATTCCTAAGGAGGGGACATTTGAAACTCTACTGTGGACTTTAAATGAAGCAGAAATTAGGATGTCATTTGAACCTACAAACTCACTCAGAGACAAGCTTTGTAGGCCAAATTAACCTGTTGACCCAATTAAACAAAACAATATAATTTACAAGATACCTGGTAATCACTGTGGGTTGTGAACATATATATATTAGTGTAGATGCTGATAAAGAGCAGTTTACTGAAAGAAAAAATATCCCTTGTTCATTAAAATCAAAGTCTTTTAAAGCTATTAATGAACGCTACGCAATTAAAAATATATGCGTATTGCATATATCAGTAACATTAGAAGGAATTCTTTGAAAGACAAGTAAACTGAGTGTGGTGTAATGACGTTGTTCATACACAGGAAAGCCGACTTTGATACTTGATACCTAACGAACTGAAAAAGTGATTCCATAATCATCTTTAGAGTACTCAGAATGAGTATGCACCGGGCTACTTTAAACTATACATAAGTCATCACAAACCACATAATAAATCCTGAACTCTGTATACAATATAAGAGGATATTTGTTTAGTCACTGAAATTGCAATAAACCTAATTTGACTCCTTTTTTGAGGTAATGATATCTTAACTTGGTTGACCCTTTTTCAATTTAATTTGTTCTGTTCCGCTCTACTCACTGTAAATGGTTTCTGTATAACATAATCCTTATTAGCTAAAAACAACAACCTTTCTGCAAAATTTCTTCGAAAACATTGAGAACGATCTCACTGCGTACTGATGTTTCTTTCCTCTGGCATCCTCTTATTTTCCACAAAATAAGACTTTAGACGAGTAGAATGGAATCAAAGTGTCGAATTCGTAGATTTACAAAATTAATTGTGTCTTGAAAATGCCATTATACACTAAAAATACAATTTCACAGCACTTGATTTCTTCAAGTGTCGTTCATCTTCTAATTCCAAATGTTCCTGGTTCTATTTTTATGAGACATGTTGAATGACCTCAAGCCTGATTTTCCCTCCTACTGGTGGATAAATAAACTAAGGGAGGTTTCTAGTAGTGCTTCTTTTGGAAATGCAGCCTGGACTCAGTTCAACTGAATAAATCTTCAACTTGAAAGTTCCGAATAGCTCGATCCATGGTAGAGTCATGAGTGTACTGTTCTGTGTACTCCTTGGAGGCTTCCAGAGACTCTGTCTAACTGATCTGATAGTTCATAAGGTAACATTCATTGAAATTAATTCCAAAACCGTTTTGTATTTGTCTGGCTGGTACGTTTATTCAATTTTCACTTCAGCTTATGCAACGGTTGAATCAGATTTTCTCAAAACTTGTTTTTCTTTTATTACCCGTTTTCTAAGAACCAATGTTTTAAAACACATATGACATAACTTGCGTGAAAGGCAATCATTATGATTATTGTTGTTATAATCACTATTTTTCACAGAGTGATGGTAATAAAATCAAAAAAATTCTTGATATACTGCAGGAAATCATTCATATATCAACATTAAATAGCCATAAAAACAAGGCGAACTTAAACTTCAAACAGTTTCCAGAGACACGAGAGCACCGCAACAGTCACAGTGGAAGACGATCATAATCACAGAAAGGGAGGGAAGCAGTAAAATCATGTGAAATAATCAACTATATTTATGAAATAACCGCTGCAGGATTGGTGTTGATGCTTAGTTTTATGTCAGTGAGTTACAGAAAGATTAAGGTTAGCTTGATGGAAGGTACACTTTAAGGTTCAGGTTGAGTTTATGGACTATATTTACTATTTAGGAGAAAGTGGTCTTTCCAAGGTGATTCACTGGTTAGTTCGCACCTCCTTGAGATATCACGTGACCCATTGCTATTCTATCTAAAAAACAGTCCAGTCTCATATTCATATGGTTCGTCTTTTGTCTGATTTGAGAAATGCACACTAAAGTAGGCTGAAAGTTAATGAAAAATATCTGCTTGAGGAAGTTGTTTGAGATTCACGTATATGTATCTAGGTAACTCTAACAACAAGAAGAAATTTAGAAAATCTGAAGGATCATGTAGGATAGATTAATGGATACTCAAGTAGCTCAACTGTCGAAGGGGGCCATCAAGATGTAACATCTGAAGTCAATAAACTGGCCTATTATAATTTAAGGATCGAGACACACGGTTCAAAGTAGTAGCCATGTGGCAGTTACTCATTGTCACTTTTTTCGCTTAACACAATCATTTTCACAGAGATGACTCTGAATGGTATGAACCGATAGTCCTAGAGATTTTTTATAACACGACAGAAATGGCTAAAATGAATAATCGTCAGAGTTTATCAAAATCAATGATAGGTGCATGTCACATGAATGATTCAACATCTATCTCACAGAAATATCTGAAGAATTCTACTACCCCTACATCAGTCAAAGAGTAGAGAGGAGGAGGCATTTTCTCTAAGACACTTACTCCTCTCTTCAGAGAATTGTTCATTCTTGCGTTGTAAAATCGCAGATTTTTCCATAGTTTTTGTCACTAAAATTGTTCGTTTTCAGTAGATAACAATCACATCATAAATAAAATATTAATAGCTGGACCATCTCATAAAAACAAACTGACGCTCGTCCACATACCACACGGAAATCTTACCAAAATGATTACGAATCAAAATTCTTCAAACTATACAGAAGCTATGGTGGCAATTCACGTGTTAAATTGTGAACTCTTCATACAATAGAATAAGACGTTTGTTCAGTGATTGAACCTAAAATGGCTCCATCAGAACGAGGCACAAGTCATGTAAGAAGAAAAAACAGCACATTCAGTGATACATAATGGCTAAAATAAGTGAAGTAATGGAAGACTTCCTCGTATAAAAGTAAGAGTGCAACCATTTATTAATCCAGTAGTCTGCTTATTTCACAGCAAGGATGTTCAACAACTCCTAGATACAGAGTCTAAGGCAGACGTGTATTCAAGGAAGGCACACTGAAAATATGTTCAGCATCTTTGTCTAAACTGAAGGCAGTATTAAAGGGCAAGATCATAGCAGCCGAGTTTTTATTTCTTTGCAATCCGACTGAATAATAGGACTTCAAGCCTCACCTTTGAATTTTTAGCAGCAATGTTTTTATTTATACGGGGTTGCCTCCCATCAAACCTTCCTTTTTTGCCGCAATTACTACCGGTTTAACGATGTTTAGCTGCACATTAGTCAATAATCGAACCCCAGACGACATGAGTGGTTGGTGCTCAGCCACCGAGGCAGAAGAAGACTGTCCAAAAGTAGCCGACGACTGATGACTCCAGAAAGTGGGCAACAAGTGCTCTATCCGACCATCTTCAGGTGACTGCCAACCACTTATCCTTTCTTGTTGATTTAGAGGACCAAATTTACTTTTCAGGAGCAATATATCTTTCAAAAATTATCAATTCTTCAGTCCATGCCCCTCAACGACGTCTATACTCTAACAATTGCTGTAAAATGTCTGATAAAAATCCCCTTTGGAATAATGGTGAATGAAGATTTATAGGTCAAGTTGGCATTTTCTTTTCAATTTACTTGTGTCCGCCAAAGAGGATGTTGGGAGTTCATTGGCAGGCTTCCATATTTTTGTTCTGGGTAACATCACTTCGGTATGACCTCACACTATGAACACTCAAAGAGTGGGAGAGAGATCCAGACGAAGAGACAGAAAGAGGCTACGCAAACAGATAAAACACTCCTTGACAAGACGGGTTCACCTGATGAGAAACACGATGGGTGATCCAGTATAAATTCATTGTCATTTCAATGGGTTCAGAGTGAAACAATAAGTTTCAGGCAGTGGGAATATCTTTATTTCACTATTTTCTCTGTAGTCATTAGCCTTAATTGAACCCACGATCCCCGTTAAGCTTTCATTTCCTTCTCATTACCTGATTATTCCGACGTCATTATTTCCAATTCTGCTCTTATTTCCTCTTTATCAACATACTATCTCTTCTAAATCACTTACGAACAGATGCTTTAGTAGTCATTTCTGATTTAGCCTCTGTTATTCTTGGTGCGTGGTGTTATTCATCGGTTTACTCAGTGTGTGTCAACCCAATCACCTCCATTTCAATATCCATAGGCTATTGATTGGTTAGTTCCCAGAGTCACATGTCGCTGACTTATCCTTTCTAACCATCTATTCTTCAGTATCTTGACAGAGAAAGCAGCTGCTGGGAAAAGCCTGCAACCTTCTGCAAATGTTTTGTGGTAATGCGCCGCACTGATTTCAGAGCTATGACAATCGATCATGCTTCTTCTACCCTGGGTTAATTTTACATCCTTATGTATACTGTCACCTGTAGTTTGAACGGTACTACGTAGATGAGATAAGTGAAGGGAGTGACTTCATTCAAATTTCCCCTGTTGGTAGTGACTGGTGATTGGTATTTCTGGTTAGGTATCTTCATCACTTACATCTTCTGTATGTCCATTTGAAAACCTACCCTGTATAGAATCTTCAAAGTAATATGTAATTTGTATGAACTCTGAAGAAGAGTTGATCAAATAGTTCGCCAATAATTAAGTGCCAAGTGAGAAGTAGACACGTGTAACAATTATGTAATATAATAATCGGTAAAATATACTAATCATTTAAAGCAATATTACTCCTTCTGAAGCATACTTCAATAACCCACAAAATGCTCATCTTTCATTTCCTACAAGAAATTTATTGCGACAGTTTGAAACCTATTTGAAAATGCGCGGATCAGTACAGATTTCTATTCAGGAAGAAGAAGAAGACTCAGTTGGATGAAATACAGCAATGATGATGCAGTCAGGTGGTCCACAGACAGACCACTCGCCATCTGCCTACACATGCGTGCTCAGGGTTTGACTTCCGGCTACTGCTGCACTCCCTAAAATCCACCCCAATCGGTAGGAAGCCTGATAAAAAGAGAGTTGGGAGTGAGGCTAGCAACTTCACCCTGTGGAAAGGACATGATACCCACTGCTGTGACTTTGGAGCTCAAATTGGAGGCACTCTTTTCCTCTCGAAAACCAACAAGATGAGGAAATTGGCCGAAATATAAGTGTAAGTGATGGCTTTCTGTGGATACGAGTAGGATTCGATTGATTTCAGTTTTTTTGGATTTCGAATTGATACGGTTACTGTACAGTCGTTTCTTCAAAGTTTGAACTCCTAAGCAGTCATCATATGGGACTTCATAAGAGACTGCACTATGCAGGAACCTAAGGTTCACAAGTCCAGTCACCCACTAGGATGAAATCCGATGGTACGTGTTAAATCTAACCCATAGGAATTTGCAATATATATTCCGAAATCACTAAATACTATGAATTATTATTCTCACATCAGCCGGCTTCGTTGACATTGCTGGTCATTATAAATAGAAACAGAGTTTCATCAGAGCATCTGTTTTAGACTGTTAGATTTTCGTCATGGACCAACTGAATCAATTAGAGAGATCACCTGAAACCAGCCAGCGATTGATGGACAGCTGTTTTGCCCTGTTTTAGGGCTTCTCTCCATCCGTACGCGTCCATCACTTTAGTAGTGGTTGAACCAGGGAGCCTTAAGTGATTACAAGACCAAGGCCATTGACTACCGAACCACTTCGACTTAGATTTAGTGACCCCTGAAACCTATGTTGACTCACCCTCACCAATCCCTTAGGCAGGCTTGTCCTATTTCTGGAAACCGTTTTAAAATAGCTCACCCACGACCCCAACAAGGGTCGAATCACCGCGAATCTTCAGGTTATGAAACAAACCTCGTTGTCCATTCAGCCACACTTGGGCTGGAATTCAGTGACTGCTTAATTCTTATTTTGTCAACCCGTGAAGCTCTTGGTAAAAGACTACATTAGCCTGTTCGAAATGCTTTTCATAACTTGTCTGCAAGTCCTCTGATTCATGTGGAAGCAGTGACCCAAATTGTTGCTGAAAATCAAAATCATCTTGCTTATGCTGAAGTGAAGTGCAGAAGATTTACAAACTGATTTCAGAGTGATGAATGTCTACTTCGCCTTTCTGATCCTAACTGATTTTGGTACCTTCATACCTACCGTCACTTATTGTTGAAATGATGCTGCCCAGTTAGATAGTGGAATGAAGTGACCTCTTTCGAATTTCTCTCACTCCAACTATATTCATCACTAATTGATAGAAGTTAGAATTGAATTCTCACACCTAAGTGGCTGTATGTTTGCCAACGAGTTTGGTCTTGTAATCTGACAAATCCGGATTGGATTCCTTATGGTGGAGATATGGTTCCGCACTGATGAAGAGTCCCGGACGAGGACGAAACAGCTTTTGACTATTATTATTATTATATCTCATCTCTGCTTGTCAAAGGCGATATGATCAGCGAACATTTTAAATTCCATTTCCTTTACGTGATAACATACTATGAAGACACATCATGCACTCACTCACACTACAACCCATAATAGCAATATTAATAAATAATACTGACTTGTATATATATAAATACACTTTACAACACAAAGAATCACTTTCATGCATATTTCCGATTGAAACAGGAAAACAAAAAATAAACAAAATATAAGAAAGGGTTAGTTGGATATCTCCTCGCGTTTCCGGAGTTCGATGTTACTGCATATCACACTGACCGCATTATTGCTACTAGTAGTAGTAGTCAAAATGAGGTCTGTTGACAAATTCCCCTTCTTCACCTGTATCTCTCAACCTCTCCCTCTTTATTTATGTGATCGAAAATATCTAAATATTTAAATATATCCGTAGAAATGATATATTTTCGAGATTTTTTATTTTTGAAAGGTTGATCATTAAAACACACAAAGAAGATATTACTCTTATCTTGACAAAAAAATTATTATGAATAAAATTTTCAAGAGTTAATATGAACGGAGATTCGATTCGATTCACGTTTGACCACGAATTGACATCGGTTGTAGGGCCATTGAAAACCACCAGTACTGGCGTACTGGAAAGCTGTTTCATTAGCCCAGTTTAAGACTCATCATCAGTTTGCTACCATCATCCAGATCCCACCACTCAGTACCTTCTAATTACAAGTCAAGCTCGTTGGCAACTGTTCAGTCACTGGGACCTGATTCAGTGTCCAGACCATCAGTCCTAACTTCTACCAATTCGTGAATTTGGCGTGAGTGTCACTGTTCATTGTCATCTGCAGCGAGCTTGCCTTTGAACCGAAGGATCCTGGGTTAGAACGTCGTTGGGTGCCAGTGAGTCCCAAACTCGCACGAAACAACTACCCATTACTTGAGCGCGGGTTTTCAATGGTTCTCTAACAGATATCAATCTGTGGTCAGTACTTGAAACCGTTCGATTTATTAAGGACATTCATATACTTGAAAATTCATTTTAGTGCTTACTAGTGACTAACTGGTTATCCAGGATGGATGTTAACTGGAGTTTGACCAGGGTTCACCAAAATGTTAGGGACAAACACTCGCCGTAGATAGAGGTCAGTGTCGGTGACGCCAAAATCTCACGAAGTGACAAGAATTAAACTTTCGTTCCAATGACTAAATGTCCGTCAACCAAGTCGCCCTATAACTTACAGGAGTCTTGGGTAGTTTCAAGGAAAAAGGACGAAACCATTTCTCAGTAGTCTCTGTTGGCGGTTTTCAATGGTTATCAAACTGGTATCAGTCTCTCAGCAAAAATGGGATGAATAGAAATATTAGTGGTGAATTTAAACAGTAAAAAATATTTATGCTAGTGGAATCGATATCTGTAAAACTTAGTCGTACTATTATGAGTATTATTGGTTCCTTGGGTTAACTCTGCAATCTTTTTAAACCGAGTACAGGATTTTCAATAAGCTTTTATTACCTTGACAAGGTATGGAATCATCCATTTCACCCTCTGACCACCTGAGTGAGTGCCTTGGGTGAGACGTCACGTCCATGCCATCTCCATTTTTTCTCGGTACATATTCAGAAAGTCGAAGGTGTGTGTGTGTCCTCCTTTCTGTTCTCTTCTAATGTAAATAATAGGGCATAGGTGCATAAAGAAACTCTTTATTTAATTATTTAGTTATTACAAAAGTCTTTCGTTGATGGCACAACATTAGATTTCACTTGTGTTTAGTAGGATACCATAACAGAGTTTTAAAAATTCTCCAGTCATTGATTAGTTACACAGAAAAGAAAAGTATCTATATCCTGGTGAAATATCATTTTATCGGTGTGTTATCTTTTTCTGATAACCTAATAAAGTGGTGCTGGAACGTGGAGCGTGTTGACTATTTCACTTATTTGAGAAGTTGACTCAGAACTAATTTACTAACTGATGCCTGTCCTCACAGGTCGGGTGTGAGGACTAATACCAACCGAAGACATTGGCTAGGGGTCGCGCTATGTCGTGAATTGGCAGAAGTTAGAATTCGTGGGCCATTGGATCGGGTCCCAGTGGCTTAATGGTATACGAGCTCGCCTTGTAACCAGAAGTTCCTGGGTTCGAATCCCGGTGGGTGCGTACTGATGAAAAGTCCCGAACTAGGACGAAACAGCTTTTCAGTACTCCCAGGTTTTCCAATGGTTCTCCAACTAATGTCAGCTCATGATGAAACTCCTGTAATAAATTGGTTGTGTAAGGTCACGGGTTTGCCGACTCTGCAATAGCATTTTGTCATAAATATCCTACTCAGGCCCAAATATTTTCACTTTTAACCAGTTAAACAAAGCCACTTTTCATAGAGGCTCTTAGCCACTTCCTAACAGTTATCATATGGAATGTGGCAATATTAAGATCCGAAGGCATGAAGAAAGGAACTACGGAAGACGACGTGACTTGCATAACAAAATGTTTAAAGAAAACATGTGTTGATTTTCTAAATAAGCTTGAAGGTGTTATCAAATAAATTCATACGTATCAGTATTGATCTCGAAGTGAATTCATTTAAGCAAACAATCAGAAAGCAGTTGGGAAAACTCGATAGCTGCCTTATCGCTCTTGTTCAAGACTCTTCAGTATTCTAACATTTCAAAGTTAATCTTAATTTTCATAGCGAGTGTCTGACAACAAGATGAAGTTCCCTTATGGATAAAATTTTATTTTGATAAAATAACATAGTGTTATACAGTAATATTTACTCATGACGTTTCGAGCAGAAGTTTACTGAATAACACTGTGTGACTTTATCAAAATAAAATTTTATCCATAACGGAATTATACTCTACCACAGTGCCCAAGTTTAATCCTTACATCAGTAATACAAGATGAATTCGCCTGATGTTCCAGTGAGAAATAAGGACTAGTGTGTTCCACCTAGTTGTTGGGTGTCAGAAAAAATTGCTCAACGATAAATAGCAGAAGTAAGAACTGATAAGTCATTGGATTCCCCACCTCCCAGCAGCCGAATGGTCATCCAGCCAGCCTTGTAACTTGAAAGCTGTTAGGTTCGTACCAATGAGGAGTCCCTAGATGAGAGGATGAAAGCACTGTTTTCTGTTTAAATAAAATTTTAGAAAATTGTGTATTTTTCGCAGGTGATTCTGGAACATTTTTAGGCTGATAAAGTTTTTATCTCTTAGTGAGTTGGTTTGTTCGTTGATTTAAATGCTACTCTAACTCCAGACTTATTAAGAACCCTACGTGATGTTTTTCCAGTGTATTTGATTTCTTGATTTAAATTTTCTAAATCACTTATGAGACTGTTGACTCGATCAGTGTCAATAAGATTAACAGGAGAATGAAATGAAGGTAAATGTAGCATAATTCAAAAAGGACAAGAACCCAGCCACCGGGGTGGATCCCCTTTGTATACAATCGCGTGACTTGGTGAGTGGAGTAGGTTGAGAAACCTAAGACAGATGACACAACACCTATTCGTGATATTTATATGCATGGAAATTGTCCGCGAGAGAAACAAGAGGGATTCAAGATGTATAAAGCAAGTTTTGAAGCCGTGTAACGGAGACACAAGTATGATAATGAACAACTATGAACTGCGGAGCTTAAAAATAAACCACAGTAAGTCATGTAAACGAAAAGGTGTTCAGCGTTATCGCTCCAAAGCTGTACAATCCCTCATATATACATATATATGTATATATAGTATATTTTCACAGCGCAACAAAAAGAGTACTTCAAAACTTGTGTGTCATTCAAATTGTAAGTTTAGGTAGGTAACAAATGCGTCATTCACAAAGAATTATTAGCGGGTAGAAGCCAAAATAAAATAAAATAAAAGGTTGATTGATTTCATGTAATGGACAGGACTGCATAAAGTTTCAACTAAAATTAAAATACAGTCAGAATGAAATAGCAGTCATCAGTAGCTGTGACTTAGTTGAACGCTCTATGAAAAATTTTCATTGAAAATGGCTATTTCGACGACTTTGCCACCAAATCCATGAAGCGCACACCTCTGAAACCGAAAACTTACTTTCTGGCCTTCCCTTCAAAAACACTCCTCTATCTAAATTTCTAATTCATTAAAGTCTCATTGGCAGAAACACTATGGAACTAACTGCTTGTTCACTCACGAAAATTACTCCAGTGTAACCAAAGGTACTTAGTTTTCACTATACAAATGATTCATCGAACTTTTATCCTTGTGAATTTAAAAGGAAGGAGAAAGATTCCCCCATAACAACTCCACTCAGGAACACATGACTGATTCTGGATGCTAAGTGAACCCCGCTAAACACTTTCAAAGTTATCCAGAGAGTATGTTGAAATCTTGTCACAAGAGGCATGTGTGTCAAACTTCTCCTAAAGTCAGAGGCTGTGGTGATCCACCTTCTAACAGATAGAATTCTGAAAACAAAAGAAGTTTGTTTAGTCAAATGACTCACAAATACATCTTTTACATTCTTACAGCAGCGAAAGGAATATTTCTAAAGATATGTATCATTAAAATTGTAAGTCAGACAGCAATAATGTAATACCGAAATCATTAATAGAGAATAGAAATTAATATAAAATTATACACTAAAGTTAAGTGACGTAGCAAAATAATTCTTTAAGTAGAATAAGTACAGCTGAACTAAAAATGAAGAATAGGTCAATCAAGTTCAAATATCAGTGTCATTGAAACAATCAGATTGGATCAGTTGTAGGTTCTGTCACACGGAACAAATTTTTTAATCTGTATGTGCACTTCAGGACTCAACATGTCAATTGTCGTAGGATCTGTGTGGTTTGAGGAAATTCGGTTCATATCTCTTTCGGTAAGATTTCCACTAATTCTGTAGAAGGCAACTATCATGTCAGCTGATATGGACTGTCGTCAAGATTTGACAGAACAGTTCTAAAATATTTGGGCGCCGAGTGAGAAGTAGACATTTGTAAAAATTATATTTGTGAAATCTCGGCGAGATTGAAGTGAATATTCCAACGTTTCGTTTGGCAAACTGGTCCGAACTTCTTGAGGGAAATTAATCGAAACTAACATAACAGAGGTTTATATGTAAGAGGAACACCTCTTGTTTTTAAAACCTTTGTTTATTATACGTGTTGATAGCTGTTTCCTGACTCATGATTGGACAAAGTTTTTAAAAACAATAGATGTTCCTGTTACATATAAACCTCTGTTATTTTGGTTTCGATTAATTTCCCTGAAGAAGTTCGGACCAGCTTGCCGAACAAAACGTTGGAATTACTCACTTCAATCTCGCTGAGATTTTACAAATATAATTTTTATATGTCAGTTGATTTGCAAGTTCATTCGGTGTCCATAGTCGATCAAATACTCCCTCTTTCGAATTATTGCAATTCTAACCTCCAAAAGAAATCGACATATATTAACCTGATCGATCCTGTCCCCTTATTCAGTCTTGTCAATGAATTATGTTGTTACTTCACTCATTTTACGTTATGTTAGTTTCTTGGTGGGTGATGACTAGCAGTGGGATCCAAGATGCGCATTTCATCCTATTTGGGAATCGTCAACTTGATGCACCTGCTTTTCTCAGTGAAAGATGGTGTTCCTAACGAGGCCCGAACTCGTTAACAATAGTTTCTGGCACCTAAGCAATATCCACTAGACCTCTTGCGCCACAACAGCCGCCTCTTTCTTCACTTTAGACTTTCCTGTTGATTGATTAGACTGAAGTGCTTGGCTAGTCACCATCCATCAATTTACGTCAAGTTAGATGATCAGACATCGTCGAACCATCTTCACAAGGGGCCGACATTTCAACCTGAGGCCGAGCACTCCTATCCAGTCAATCAACGGGAAGATTCAAATTGAATTATATTATGTTAGTTACTTTCCTCAATTAATACTGTCTCTATGGCATAGGTGTTACCTACGAAACATTGTGACATCAATTAGAGAACCATTGGAAAACCTGAGAGTACTGGACAGCTGTTTCCGTCGTCCTAGTTTGGGACTCTTCAGCAGTAGGCAGCACTGGGCTTCGAACTCAGAAACTTCTGGTTACAAGGCTAGAGAACTCTTAGACGATTAATTTCATGATGCAATCCTCTAACCAATCAAACAAAAAGAAAGAAAGTGTAAAGTTTCACAAAAAATGTGGGTGCGATTAAATACCTTCCTAGTAGCTAAAATTTTATATATATATATATATTTATTTGGGGTAACCAACACATTCTGAAACACATACTTAAACTTTGATTCAGCCCACACCCATCAACCTATAAAGGGATGTAGGTTTCGTTAAATACTGTTTATGTATAGTAATTGAGCTAGGAGTTTATTTCTCCGAGTATTTGAGATTAAAATATTGAAATCAAACAGATATATCGGGAAAACAATAAAAGATTGAGTAAGTCATCTATCAGATTTAATTCAAAAATATATGGAGATGCGTAAGGAAAATCAGAGCAATAATGTCCCATATAGGAAAGCAGGAAAATAAGAAGCCCTGTGTAATAGGATTCCTAATAGGGCTGGAATAAGTTAACGTAGGCTTGAGACCAACCAACTCACTTTCAGATTTACCTAGTCAAATTACGCACCTGATGGCTGAAATATGACGAAATTACATATGAATTACTTTACGCTACACCGTAGGTCAAAGTGTCATTAGATCGAAATCAATCAGATTATCAAAACATGAGAATATAGCCCAATGTCGATTGATTGGTAGAATTCTCAGTTTACAGAGTTGCAGGAAGTAATTATTTCGGAACCTAATTCATACACATCAGACGTATATACAATATGTGGTCGTCTTGATAACACAAAAAAGGTTACCAAGATACCAACCGTATATCCATAAGACTACATATTACTTACATATTTGGATGAGTAGTTGTTTGTCAGCCTTACACGCCAACCAGTTGTGCTTGCTAGCCAGTCGGTTGACCAGCAGTCATTAGAATGCTACCGGGCGGATCTTTCACTCGTTTCGGTGACGATCTCGTCAGGAGTATAGCATGACTGATTCTGACAAGTTAAAAAATCTAAGAAGAAGAGCTCGACCATCACAATACATGAAAATATTAAATACCGGCATAGTTAGCTGTGTGAAAGGAGGTGTTTATCACTAAATATTTATTCATCGAATTATTAAAAGACACGTGACTTTGGAAGGTTGCAACACCTATCTCTTAAATTTACGCTAGTACACTGTATTGTCACAACCACAACAGAAACCTCATCTAAGCTTTTGAAGAAAGGTCAGGCCTAAGACAAGCATCTTAATGTCACTAAAAGAGTTCCTGAATGTGGTGGACTAGATCACGAAATAGACTGTCTGTGGGAAGAGCGAAGATTGTGGCACATGTCAGATTGACTAGGACACACCAGAAGATCCAGACTTCTTTTTATGTGTAAAATCGAATTAAGGCAAGTTTATACTCCTTACCAGAAGCCATGTAATGATTGTGAAGTCAGTTAAAACATGGATTGGATGAGTAGATCAGGATCAATTAGATTATTGCAGTATAGAAATTGAGCTACCTACAGTTACAATTTTAACTGTGATAAATTAGCTTATCTTGAAGAAAGGTTGGCTATCACAGTACGTTAAAGCATTAAGAAGTATTATAGTTAGGTTTCACCAAATCTTCGTGTGCTAAATAAGCACGTAATACAAGTATACACAGTGTTCAACCTTTTCCTTATACATAACTGGAACTTCTGATGCATACAGAAAACTTATCAGCCGGAAACCACTCGAACCACTCAGCCTGATTACCTTATGTGCACAGAACTTGGAAAGATCTTTCTACTGATCCCGAAAAATTTGCAGTGACGGTTAGGAATTGAGGTACTTTTGGTTCCTCTTACCTTTTTCGGACATGTTCTTGTGAGCGTGTAGATACTGTCCAACCGGTAAAGCAGATGTATTTAACTCCACAGTTGGAGCAATCCAAGAAGAACATCTCCTGATAAGTATGGATGTTGACAAGAAGAAATTAGACTAACCAAAAGTTCAATTTTTGGCCACCGTTGATTATTCCATATCAAGATAAAAGTCGTTTAAAATGACGAATCTATATATAACCTATGCTAGCCAAGTAGTTCGAAGCGTTTCCCACCACATTATACATCAACATAAAGATCCCATAGACCGGATCGGAATGTTATGTAATGCCTGGGAGATTAATTACATCATCGGTCAAGCTAGTAGTTAGTCGGAATCAGTAAGACTGTCGGATCTAGATATGAAATGATTTACCTTGCTAAGTTAACTGAACAACAGAATTGCTCACCGATACCACTCCAACGAAGTAGAAGAAGTAGGTAGCGAAAGTTAGAAAGAGAGTGAAAGAAGTTTACTACTAAATCTTTATTTATCGAAACAGCACGCACCAAATATGTTTACCATCGAAATAATGCAAAGAAATATTATCGTCACTCAAGCAGAGGTAATTAACTCTGTATTATCTATGTGTGGGTATCTGTGTGGTGAATGGTTGCCTTAAATCAAATAATAGTACTTTGATCAGTTCGTGATCTCACTGTAAAAGACAAAGAATGAACATCTGCGTAGCTGTAAATGAAAATCTTTTAAACTGATCATTTCAAAAATTTCGCCCGATGAAATTCGTCAAAGACAAACAAACACTTTTGTTTTGTTGAACATTCAACATTGTTATAGAAACAGTGGGAGTAGTAAACGTATTAGCAGTGGTAGTAGCGTGACTAGTAAAGACGCGAAACTGAGGATGGCAATTTAAAATTTAAATAAATTGAAAAAAACCGCACTAACAATAAACAAACTAAGTAAATGAAAGTCATAAGGTGAATGCAGATGGCTAAATGTCAACAAAGTTAGATATATATATATATATATGTAAAAATAGGATGTGATTAAGTAAATAAGGACGAAAGAAGGAGCTTTTTTAGGTGAGGAAGTGAAAAGTCACGATATACTGAAACCTAAAGAATATACATTAAAAACTAGAATGAAAAGCAGAGATGTAAAAAGGAATTACTCCTTTCACTAAGTAATTTTAAATGGTGAGTAACGGAAATCCATTAAGGTACATATTTGCTATTATTGTGGTGGTTATAACCTTGGGCTCCGAGTGGAAGGTAGGGCTTCAGTAGCGCACCCTGTATTCTGCGTTCCTCTTTAGCCGGTCTCACAATTACTTATAGGCCGTCATCTCCTCCTCACATGGTTTGCTACATGTCATGCTCGGATACACACCCAAGTCATTTACCACTTGGTTTAAACTCAAATAATTCTCTGGCTGCTGTGAAATATTAGCCACTATTCTCCTAAGTATGTGTCCGACCCACCTCCAGCAAAGGCGCCTGTTGGTAAAAGTCGACAGTAGTCTGTTGAAATGATTTTTATGGTGGGCCTACCAAGTTCACTGTCCACATAGAAGAGCTAACTGAATTAAAATTGGTGTTGAAAATATGAATTTCATTCTTTGTGCTGTGGGGTGTATCAAAAGACTTCCGAAATGGTTTCAGAATGATGTATATCCGCCTCACCTTTTTCATCCTGGTCGATTCTGACATTCTCATCTGTGTCATCCTCCTGTATTTGAAATGATTCTGCCTAGCAAGATAGGTGAATGAAGGGACCCCCTTTCAAATTAATCCCGTTGATAATACTTACTGATGTTGGTCTGTTATCTTAATTACCTCTGTCTCCTTTACATTCGCTTGAAATCCTGTCTTTGTTCCTTCTCCTGCCAAATCGTTGGTTCCCGTCTGTAAGTCTTCGATTTTGTGTAACACTAGGCATAAATTGTCCCTGAAGTGTAGATCTTTTAGGGCCTTCTTATCGGTCAAAGTTCAGAATCACCTGTATTCACTCAAACAAAGTTACATTGTAATACAACACATTAATGTTTTCACACACTCACAAGGAAAAGCATAAAATCGTATACTTAATAGTGACAAATACGAATAATAAGAATCAAATCAACAGATGATTTGTAAGTATCAGATGGAATAATATACAGTCTAGGAGAGAAAAACGGCTAATAGTTACAAATTTATTTCAAATATCCTAATAATAAGTACCCATATTGTAAGTATATCGTCCAGAAGAAATTGTCCAAAAGGTTATTCCGTTACATGCAGAGATGGGAAACGAAACGGAGGGAAGTGATCAGAAATATGAAGCATGAATAAGAGGTTGACGCCGTAAAATTTAAATATAAAGAGGGATGAAGAGATGCCCAACGTTTCGAAGTTGGCAAAGAAAGTTGGCAGAAAGAAAGTGGACTTTTGAAAGGTGGAAAGGACTATACAGTGTCATCGACAGACATCATCCTGTCTGTTGTCGCTCGCTTACCTCACAGATATACACAGTGGAAATAACTGTGCGAAGATGAGAATCCAAAGACAGGACTGGACAGCTAATTTACTGTATTTTGGGACCGTTCAGTGAGTAGCGGGCACCCACGATACTAATAGGGTTCGAACACGGGACTCTCAGGATAAAAGAGCAAGCAAGCCTACCATTCATCCACACCTGAGCGTTAACATCTTTCTGCTTCTGGCAGGGAGCACACTAAACACAATTTTTATCCCTTCTCTTGATGACTTCTCATCTGCAGTACGCACTGATGACCCCACGAATACAGAATTTCATTCTCTTGTGCAGCTGAATGATAAGCAATGATCTTTCAACATCCTATCCTGTGAGTCACTTTGATAATTTCATCCTCAGTGATGACGATGGTGTTGATGGGGTTATAGGTGCATGCGTACTGTACTAAGCTGTCGAAGAGAAAGAAATCCCTTCCTAATTTAAGCGAAAGGAACACCTAGGTTTCGAGTATCCTCCTCAGTGCTGCTGCGTACATTTCAAATATCTCAAAAAAACCATGAAATCAAATGTTCGTATTTGAAAACAACAAAAACTAATCGTAATCACCGCCTTCATTTTCATTACTGTAACAAAAGAGGTTTCATTGCAAAAAGGCTTTGACTTTTTCTCAAAACTGTTTCTAGTTATCAACAAAAACAATGCAAGTATGCAAAACGAAAAACTCTTACTGTGTGTTTATTAAATTATAATTTATTGGGTTTTCCCTTTCGGTGGTTTCCTTAAAAGAAAGAAAAAGTGTTTCTGATTTGAACGTTTGTATTCTTGTTTGGGTGTACACCCCCCTTTTATCACTATCCGTCTTTTGAACTCCAGCCTCTACGAAAATATTTATATTAATTAAGAGGGAAATGAGGAAATGTTTGCTTTTGTGAGTGGGAAGGGAGAAATGTGCGTGTGTGCTTCCTAACATGACTCTCTTAAATTTCTTTTTTCATTCTCGCGGTTTCTTCATTTGTAACAACCTCGTGTTTCAGTTTGTTTGTTTAGTTTTACTGAAGGTGGTTAGTTAGTTAATTAGTTAGTTAGTTATATATTGAGGCATATTTTTCGATTTGTTTGAAAGTTTGATAATGAACCGATTGACAATAAAAAGCATCAGATGCGAGTGGGAGTACTGGATAGTTGCTTAATCCTGTGACTAGATTCAGAATGATAGGAAGAGGCCAAAATTACAATCGATATTTTAAGTCAGTGACTGGTTGCAGAGGTAGAAGTGTTCTCTTATTCCTCAGATCTTGATTCAGTGTACATTGCCAGCACGAAATAGTCTCAATGGACAACTTGTTTATTCTTGTGCTAATCACCAACCAATCGGAACAGTTTACCCACCTTTGACCAAACAGGACTTCAGTGTGGCTAAGGATGTATAAATATGATACATTGTCCTTAAAATAAGGGTCCGTTACTAAGTCTCTTATCTGACTAATGCCGATCTACTGGTCTGGCGAATGTAGATGACCTAAAAACTTAGAATCATTGGAAGGTATTTTAATATATGACGAATGTCCTGGTTAAGACATTCAGAGAAGAAAATATTAGTCGGAGAAATATGTTTACTTCTCAATTACATTACACAATACAAGATCTATACTGCGAAGTCTCAATCAGTACGAGCCATCATAACAAGCTGAGAAAGGTGATTGTGTAACAACAGAAGACAAGGGCCAGGCAACAGATCGTTTATTAAGGAAATCAACACATTTTTTTAGATTTTCATGCACATTATTATAGATCATTGTTAGCAGAAAAACACAGTCTTCTGATTGGTTGTTTCTCACTAAAAGTTAATCTTTCATCTCTTTGTGGCTGTTTCTTGAATGTGAGATCATCTATCTGCTAATTGTATCCGCCTACGCAAAGTCTGCTATCAGTCTTTGTTCTTGTTTTCACATGACTAATTTTTGGGACATAAACATTGACGTAAATTACTGTCTACTAATTTGGCTATCAACTCTCCCCACAATAGGAATCACGGATAATTGGAATCCAGCTGAAATGATTAAAACGCCAATGAGCTTGACGTCGTAGCCTAAAGGTCTCCTTTGATTCGATTTCTAGTGGGGTCAACTTTGCGCACTGCTAAATATTCCCAGTTTACAACAAAGCAGCTATACATTATTCTCCGTTTGCAAATGATATCAATTGATACAGATTTCATAGTCATATTTATTGATTGATGATTTAATGCTTCAAACCTATGCTATTATTCCCTTAATAATAAAATGTTTTGCTCGCTCAAACCCTTCCTGAATGAGTCACTTGATGAGGACGCTGACACCGCTTATCTTTAAAGTCGGTTGCAGAAGCTTATAACTCTATGGGTGTGAGAACAAGTACTCCGATTGTGATAAAATTCTTCCCTGGCTTTTGAACTCTCCTTCTATATTTTCTGAGATGTTCCGATCATTTAGTGGGAAAGAAAAGGGAAAATAGATTGATTCTGTAGGCGAATGTTTAAATTTTAAACATGTTGGTGAGATATCCTCTTAGTCTATGATATGACAAGAAGAAGAGATTCGAACGGGCAAGTCTTTCGTTGTATGATAATTTGGTCCTGTCAAGAATCATACGTTTCGCCTACCTCTGTACTGTTTTCTAGAATTTGTGAATCCCCCTTAACACAAGAACTTCCTGTCTGGATACAGTTTTACAGTCATGATCTCAACAGAAACATATGCAAAGAGATAAACATGCCTCTGGTGATTCTGGTTAACTCTGTCTGCCTATTATCCATAAAGATCAACCTGCCATCAACGGTAGTGTTATTCTCCCTAGTTCGTGTCAGCTGACTCTTCAGTATCCAATGCGTATTTCACTAGGCTGATCGAATGCATTTATTCTTTGGACCACTCTAGGAATTTATTGAGGTCTGTTTGTAACACACGCTCGTCATCAGCCTCTCCTCATTTTTAAGTCATCTGAGTAAAGAACCGAACATAAACAAGAGGGACTCGAGTATGGTGCCTTTTGTCACTCCAGTGTGTACCACTGTCCTGCAAGAAAGCTTTGAGTTGATACTGACTCAGTGTCTCCTGCTTATGAGGAATTTCTTAATGTAAGTCTTGTATGAGATACTTTGACGTAAGCTTTGCTGCAGTCTGTGAAAATGAGTCAGTTGAGATGAGTTAGTTTATCGATAATATTAATATTGATATATTAATGAGTTAGTTTAAGTTGGAATGACACACTAATACATGCTTTGATGGGAATCATACATTCTGTTTCATAAAGGAAGTTCATCGAGTCAACATACTTTTAGAACAAACATGCAATAAGAATGATGCAAAGGATTTTAGTTAGAGAACTGTTGAAAACCACCAACAGGCAGTACTGGGTTGTTGAATGTTTCCTTCATTTAGTTTTGAAGATATTAGTCATCCACACTTCCACACTACTGTGGGTTTAACACAGGACATTGCGTAACTCTAGTAGGCTTCCTTTTACAAGTACACTTATGCACTGACTAATATTACCAGCTATGGTTACGACAACTCGTCACTTTTGTCACTAACGTCTTTCATTGCATACTTCAATTTGAAGATGTTGCCAAGTAGGGCACTGAAAGCTCCGCAAGTAAACCGTCCAGCTCAGAGAACACAACTATGTCGAAGTTCTCTTTATTGAGTCAGCTGAAACAGAATGCATACACAAAAGAAGGGATTCAACACATCAGCCCGTACGGCTATCTGGAGGGTTCTACCACTACCCCTAGATCAAATGGCAATGAGGATAATAACGAGAGTTATGAATACGCCAACTTTCGAGATTGTGTATATTTGTAATTGGTGGCGTAATATGATTATGAACAATAACAGAAATGAATTGTCTTCAATACGCTTCGACGTCATCCAATAAACAATACTGTTTCATCGTTTACGTGTAGCGCAGCGAAGAGTGTATTTCCGCTAAATTCAATTCCCTCTTTAGGGCTGTACAACCTCATTGATATACATTTTGTCGCCATTGTCGTCAAAGGCGGTAGTAGTTAAAGTGATGAGTTGTCACAATCACGTCTGTTAATATTAGTCAATGCACAAGTGAAGTTGACTAAGAAAGAGTATTAAAGTTACGTTATGGGATGAATAATTGCATCTGAATGAATTGTAATCAGGATGAAAATAAGAGTGGACGAAAATATGGAATCTCGTAAGGCTTCTAAAGAAATACAAGAGCTATAGGTATCTAGAAAAATAAACAAACAAACAAAGAAAACAAGTCAGTAGAAACCACATCAACGACATTGTTGCCATGATAGTAGAAGTGCTTGAACAGTTTCCTTTTCTATCCATATCTCTGGTTTTTCTGACTGAATTCCTAAAGCCTAAACAATGCAAAGGAGACGAAAACGTGTCGCCTTTAGGGGCTGTTTTTCAATTTGCAGATTACTTTGAAGAAGCCGTTTGTTGAGATAGTTGAATTATGAGTGTTAACGACATGTTTGATTACCTCTCTCATTATGAAGTCACTAATGGCTTACTGCCACCATGCCAGACGGTGTTTTCGAACCCTACTCTTACACAGGATATTCACTGAATCACCCACATGAACAGGTGGTCAGATGAGCGATCGTGTGAAACACTTGAGAAGAACACTACTCATTAGCTTTGCTGCAAAGAATGTTCTTCCCAAAGATGCTGAAATTCTTCTCTTAAAGATTTCTCTGCTTAAGTTCAGGTACAGTTTCGTTTTCGGAACAAGTAAAATTTCATTCCTTTGAACTTTTGGTTTGATATTCTTGTCTATGAATCAAAAGATCTAGTTCTGCTTCTAAGGCGTCACGAATATACACATATATACGTATGTAACCGAATGTACAGCTAAGTAGGAAGATGAATGCGCCGAAAAATGCCTCTTCTCTAAGCCACATTTTTTTATAACCAGTTATGTCTGACTAGGGATTTTCACAATCGTATCCGTTTATTAAATTAATACGGAGTAACATACTTCTACCACAGTAGTGTCTAAGTTTGACACCTATATTATATTTAAATTAATTTGTTCTAAGTAGAACAGCTCATAGAGAACCAAAAAACAGAGAAAAACGAAGGCGAGGGGGCGGGGTTAGGAGAAAAAATAAACGTGTCGTTTTTTGTCTTGTTAACTGAATTCAGAGAAAAACTCATAAACATTTTATTGTTTTTGTTTTTATTGTTTTTGTTTATTTAATTATATTTCCACTTGAATTAATAATAATTAGGCAGTTATTTATTCTTCTTATTATTATTATTAATTATCCTCACTAATTATGATTATCGTTATTATTGTGATTAACGGGTTGTTTCCTTGGAATCCGTATCATTTTCGTCTTGAACTAACGTACTAGTTAAAGAACATTAGAAACCAGGATAACTCTTTCCTTCTGGTTTAGAACCGACCCTTCATCAGTGAGCAACCACGACCACTAACTGGTTATCAGTGATCTAAACATACCAGATCTTCAGATGACTAGACAGACCGAGATTATCGACCCTACATTAACTGGTATAAGTTGGTATAAGTATAAAGGTGCCGTTCCCAACTAATGTCTTGATTGAGCACATTAACTTTACACCTTGACACACCACTCACACACAACTTTATATTCAGTATATCTTGAGAACATCCATCCTTACCGGAGCCATCTTTCAGCTGGAGATTGATATATTGAAATTATGATGAGGTCTTTTTGAGGATTTGTATTAATTTGGAATGTAGATTCCGTGTCACTGAATGGCACATTCGTTGTACGGAAAGAATCAAGGAAAATCACTAGGGGACACGCTTAACAGCTAGCTCTTTCCTCTCGCTTGTTTGAAACTCTTCTGTGGAACTGACATAAGTTGGAGTTCGTGAATCATTGGATTCCGTCCCGAAATGGAGTTGAATAGCTAATGCGCTTCACCCCTTAACATGATGGTCTCGGATTTGATAAAGAAGATGAATCCCAACGAACGGGGATGCATCGTGCTCTGTGGTCACGTTTCTGTCTAACTGACGTGTTGTTTCGTAAAGAAATTTTGTACTGAAATTAATCCAAATTCCTAAAGATCTGCCTCTGGTCCAAACAGCAGTCCCTGGCTCTTTGACGCGTACTTTACAGGCATACATCCTGAAGTCCTTAAGGGAAGTCATGGCCATTAGGGCTTACCATATCAAAGGGAACTGGATACTAAAAGATGACACTGATTAGATATGGCAGCGCTGTATATTGCGTATCACAAGAAGTTGAAATTCACGCGTCATTGAATTCCAGCAGAATTGTCTGAATGCTCAAGAAGTTTGGCTTCGAAACAGCTGCCCATCGCTCTTACCACAACTCACCCCCACCGCTGATGGCTTTCAATGATCTCTAATTGAGGTTGGCCTGTAATGGAATTCAAACTGAAATAAACTCAGATTCCTACAAAACACCCGTAATCTTAATAACAATCCGTGGCTAATTGATGACTACATGAGGAATGGTCAGGTATTTAGATGAGACTTCTTTGCCAATAGGATTTGCTACATGAAATTAAGTTAGACGGTCATCGATGGCAGTGATATAAATCAGCAATCAACAGAAGTTAGAATTCATGGGCTGACCACTGATCACGCCACTGTAGTTGTGTTAACACGAGGTGTTAATAATTTGTGGTTGTTGCCATTTAACTTGACTAGAATGCGCTCCTAGAACACACGACACGATGGCCAACTGATCACTTGAAATTACAACTCCCACACAGTGAGATAGACAAAATGCCAGATTCACTTTTGACGACAGCGATAACGTTTTATTATTCGAAATACAGTGGGTATATGTATACTTATGGTTTACAAATCCTCGGAAATTTAAGCCGCATAAATAGAGAATCAAGATCTGATTGACTGTATGACCTGGAAAATGATCAGAAGGTAAAGCCTAAATAGAACCATTCAAAAACTGTCGAATCAGGTCATTGTATTCACCAGTCATAAGTTCACGGCTAACAACGATGAGTTGTCCGTCCTAACAAGGTGAATGGGCAGCCAGCTTCGCCTAGTAATTTCAAGGTCCCGGGTGGTTGAAGCCTTGGTAGGATTGTGGGTACGGACATTTGCAGAGTCTTTAACTAGGACGAAACAGCTGTTCACCACTCTCTGGCACTCAGTGAATCCTAAGCGGGATTAGTTTGTGTTGAAATGAATATTGAAATCATTATTATTAGTGGATGGCATCCGTTGTCCTCATCTCTATTTTTCTTTTTTTTCTTAAGGTATTCCGTGTGATATTATTTTATTGTCTAGTAGTATGGTCTTGAAGAAATGCGAATTTGGCCCAATTTCAGCACATATCGGTTAAACGGAAATGTAGTTGCAATCTTAGTGATGGTGCTATCATTGGGACTCGAAGTCATCATCCACCTTATGTTTCCGATGCTGAGATGTTATCCAGTAGGCCAGTACGGCTACAAGAGTCACTTAGTATCCAATGCGTTCTCATCTTTCATTTATTCATTATACAGCGGAATCAAATGGTCAGTAAATCTCTTGAAATGCTGCCGTTTCCTAGTACGGACGCTTCGATAATGTATGAATATTCATATGACTGCAAAATTCACTGATAGAGAGTTCAGTCTACACCGAACCCGGGATCAGACGCATACCATTTGTTACTACCAAGTTTTTGATGAAACAAGAGCATAAATTTATGCCAGTTAACAGATGCTAACAGTCAAATTCAGTCAACGGCATGCGTTTCGTCCCATTTGTAGACTCATCAGTCAGCAAGATATTTCCCTGCATCCCCAGTCATTTAGGTGAATCAAAACAATAATGATCCAGGCAGTAATTACGCAGGATTGATCTTAAGGCGAGCAACCAGAAAACCAGTAACTTATAAATGAAAAAATACCATTTATTTACCAGAAAAATACGGATAATAAAAATAACACACTATCATCCAAACCTTATCGCTAATCCTAACCCTGACCCATAAATTAATCTTGACCCTATTCCTATTCCTTGCCCTAACCCTAACGAGCTATAGACCCTTTTATGAAAACAGTACTTAAAAACAAGATTGGGGATAAAATATGCACCTCAATTCGTGTAAAGAGTTCATAGTAGAGACATAATTATGGCAGGTCCTTTTATCCAAAGGGGATTGATGCGTTTTCACTCCAGAGTCACTATTCTGCAACCTCGCCATGAGTGATTGACAGTATTCTCGTTATGACTCGAATCAATCAGCCAAGTTTCTTTTCATACGCTTATGTTTCATCACCTTGGCCATTAAAGTAACAAGCAGGTGCCGCACTCTGTCTAGTATAAACCAGAAGGTAACGGACTTATCATAACACAAAAATGCTGAATCACTTCTCTTTTCTACCCTTGGAAAAAAATTTATCCGGACATAGGAAACATAGAAGAACTTCGGTACTGGTATCTTATTGACATATTCATGACAAAAAGGTGGCGCTGTAATTGAAATTGTTAGCCTCTGTCACAACATTTCAGTATAGTCATTATTCAGAGTCCTCTGCATAGTAAATAAAGGCAGAATTCTACTAAGACTTCAGTGTGTTTCCCAACTGCTTAGTATTGCTGAATGCTTTCAGCATATTCACTGAAACTTGTAAGCTGTATGTTCACAAAAAATTAGTATAACGTTTATATTTACCCATGGATCTGGTCCTGTCTGGCTGCTTAATTTTGGCACTTCTAACCAAGAACTGACAATAGTAGCTAGAGAAATCTCCTGAAAAGTGTATTTGTTTAGTAGTATCGTCATAATGTTGGTCTCTTCATCATCACACACCCATGATCCCAACACCAGTGGTCTATCTCAGGAGCTTTAAGTTACTTGGCAAGATCGCTGGCCACTCGGCTGGTCACTGGGACGAAATCCAGAAGTCTACCCAGGAATTCTAGTATTCACTAATTCCTTGAGAGCTTTCTTCTTTGCATCTTCAGTTGTCACAAAACTCATATTTCGTTACTAGGCCTGTTGTTTATAAACATTTTCATTGTAGAATGAAATTATCGGATCGATGTGTTTGATAAACTCATCCAATCACGTGCATTTCGATACAGTTGACAGGAAGTCGCACCTTTTGTGTGTTTGTGAGCGAGTGGGTCACTGAAGCAACTGTTTGCCTGAGGAAACGTTGGTAGATCAATTGGGTTTGTATGGCTGAGTGGTAACGTAATCAGATGATCCAGGGCTCAATTCCTTGAAGAACGATGGGTGCATTATGTGCCACTGAAGAGTCCTTAAACTATAACACTACTGCTGTGTATCAGTACTCTCTTGTGATTTTGATGCGTTCGCATTCTCTAAGCTGGTTGTTCATTTATTTGCGATATTTTTTCAGTGTCCTCCCCCTGTTCTAGACAACATCATTTCATCGCTGAACTTCAATGTTTGAAGCCTGGACCTATTTGAATTCCTTCTCCATGAATGATATAATTCAGTATCACCTGTAGACCACTGTTGTTGAAAAAATCAAGAAGACGATTACAGCGAAAGAAGTGTTTCTTCCAGCAAAGTCATCATCATCTAGACTGCACATTCGACTATTTATAGTAAAAGGGGGAGAAAGTTTCGAAAGTGTTTCCGATCGCGCCTCAAATTAACAAGATTACAAAGTGGGATTAGTAACCTAGCAACAAAATAATGGGCAGAAATTGCGGATAAAAAACGTAGTAGAGCAAATAGGGACTGAGAAACGTAGAAAAAACAGAAATAACCACGAAGACTGGGTAAGGAAGATGATACGATAATCACTATTGAAAGAGATGACTGTTTATGATGGTCATGGTGTAAAACAAATGTTGAACATATTTTTCACGGATACATAACTATAGCTTGAACTTTTGTATCGCTACGGCTTCAGTTATGCCAACATTCCTTCACCTCTCTTTCACTTAAGAGATTTAATCATTTCTTGTATAGGACTTTGGAAGACGTTTCCTCAGGTGGAGCTGAGTGTTCTGAGTTCACTAGATGTTCCATTATCAAGGTACGACTTCGCGCTCAGTAACTCCTATCACGACGCTTCGCAGTAGCAAGGGTAAATGACTTATATATATATATATATATATGTACAATGATTTCATCTGATTTGAGTTTCCAAAACTAACCAGTCACTGTAACTTGTCACGTAGAATAGAAGATAATACTTTCGTTATATACTGCATCACTGATTATTGTGATCATATATATATATATGCAGGTCAGCCGTTTATCTCATCATCCTTAACTGACTGCTAGTCATACAACTATATGCATTAGTTCATTAGATATTGTCGGCTACTCACAATTATCAAATTATTCACTTAACTAAATGAGGTTATCAATAATAACATTTTTAATAACCATTTAATCTGGTCATCTTAATCAGTTTTACACCTCCACTTCAGTTGATATGACCTAATTTCATATTTGAGTCTCTCATTAGTAGGCTGATTGAATCATTGAGTATCCAGCTTCACCCAATTATAACTCCGCCGAAGCATTTATATGTGTCAATGTGGTTGTGTTCTCTAGGCAGCTAGCTGAATAGTGATTTAACTATATCATAAGTACTGTTTTTGAATAAAGAAAGTTGTTATTATCATTATCATTAAACTGTTAACCTCTTTTCTCACCTTCACACTTTATTGCTGTATACAGTTAGTTATTTAGAGGATTGAGATGAGGATTGGCAACACAGGTCGAATTTTGTTGTCAGCTAGTGACAAAGTAAATCAAAGTCTACTGATGATTAGTCCCGGGAAAAAAACAGCTAGCTCTCCAGTACTCCTTACTGGTAGTTTTCAGTGCTTCTCTGACTGATATCTCTCCTTCGGCAAACTTGAAACAAATTAAATACACATACCCACAAGCCAGGTATCGAAAATTAATCTCATAAGCACTAGTGACTGACTTGTGACTGACGGGATGAAGTTGTTTTATGTGTTCTGATGAGAAGTCGTGGCCGATGGGGTCCATCAAATTCTCGGGAGTGAAGACAAATACCCGCCACCAGTGACGTTTGCTGGTGTCGGTCGTGCTAAAAGATCACGTACTAGTAGAAGTTAGAACTGATGGACTGGCCAATGAGTCAGATCCCGGTGATGGCTGAATGGTCAACAAGCACGCCTATTGACTGAAAATGTTCGTGAATTAAGCCCCTTTGGTGGGTACCTACTGAAGATGAGTCGCGAATTAGAAAGAAACAGCTGTCCAGTAATCCAGTGCTGGCTTTTCAATGATTCTTTCACTGGTGAATGATAGTTTGGAAATAAGTTGATAAGAAAAAAGATAATAAAGGAATCCAAATCAGTTACAAAAAAAAACGTGGGGCTTATTTTACAGTTATTCAGGAAAACACAGAAGAAATAAAAAAACGTTATCACTAAGGGCATGATTTTAGTATAACAGGCTGGATGAATCGTTTCTGAATAACACAAAGTTTAGGTTTTCCCTCATGGACTACTGAATCTTTGACTGCATGAAGAAGATGTAGGGGAAACTCGTTTTCGAACGACTTGGTCCTAGTTTATATATGACTGCAAAAGAAGTCACAGAGATAGTGAGAGTTTCGGGCCAGCAATAGCTGATGCATGTTGCGAACTAGGGATGGTTCTTTTAAGCCCAGTGGTCTAGTTCAATAATAATTTGATGTCTGGAACAACGGTTAGTCAATCAGTCACTATGGTTGGCAGGTACGTATCCATTTAGGTAACTACAACCTCTCGAAACTGAACGACGTTCAAGCATTCTGATTCCCACAATATGGTGATCTTTATTTTTCCAGAAAACATATCCCGCAAACTTCATCGGGTTTTAACTAGCCGCCAAAACAGAACCCCAGGAACAATGGAGGCAAGAATAGGCGAGTAATAATGTTAAGCAACACTAGATTCACTAATGAAACTTTAAGAATATTTCAAAGCTTGAATTTCCTTAGCTACCAGCAGGAACTTCAAGAATCATGGATAGGTAACTCACTGTGCAGTAGCTTTCAAACATGAAAAAAGGCATTATTTGTTTCAAGGTTAATTTGCGATTTCTAGTTCAATGGTTCATAGACTTAGTATACTGAACCTAAGTGCTCGATTGTCTGTGATTTTACATCTCAGACCCTCCTAGACTAAAGACTAGAATTACTGTCTAACACAAGCAATCAGTTAACAAGAATGCATAATTTAACTGATACTCACTGTACAAAACGGTGGCATTCATAAACACAGTGGCCTAGTAGATGACGAACGAAAGAATGGATGAATAGTGTGTCTGTGTGTGTGTGTGTTATAGTCTCAGTACGAAACATAATTAATCACTGAGTTCAAATGATTGAAAGAAATAATGAGTGATATATTCAGATTAAAATCATGATGAATGAAAAATTATCAACAACAGCAGCAGGAGCAAAATATTTTAAAAATATCAAAAAATTTTTTTTAGAAATCAGAAAGATAATAAACACCAATGTGCGTGATCATGGAAAGATTATGAGACACATTTTCAAAAAATATATTCACATAAGTATATATATATATATAAACATTCCTGATGCCAAAATATACTCTACAGGATTGTGTACATCCGCGTGTCGGTCTGTTAATGTGCGATTACGAGTCTGACTGTTATTGAGTTCAGGAGTTTCCAGCAAGCCTGCAAAAGGCATAACTGATTTTGAAATTTGATACTTGAAACAATCCCCCCCACTCACTCACTCACTCACCCACTCTCTCTTCCTCTCACCCTTTTATAAGGAGGACATGTTAATCCATCAATGCATGGCAAAGAATAGTTCCCTGTTTCATTCCCTCCCCACTTATCCACCTATTTAACTATCTATCTATGGATTTTCTAACCTTATTGCATTAGCGTGCGAGCGAGGGAGGCGCGGTTCGAGATACGCGGATGGATATATGCATAGATAAATAGACAGATGCCGATTATGTAATAGAATAGTTAGTTCAAAAGCAACTATACCTAGGAGAAATATAAAATTCAGAAAAGAAAACAGATTAATTACGGAAAGATATGATCTCTTCGAAATAATAATAATAATGTTTCAGCAACAGATTTCTCATCATCAAATGTGTGTGTGACTTAGGCATTCAGTGAGTTAGAGAGTGATAGCGAGAATTAATGGTGTAATGTAATGCAATAATGTTTTACTATGCTAATCATGTGAATTTTATAATTAAATTTTTTCAAATAATTTTCATTTTGTTTTTCTATATGTATGATATTGTGACACGCAATGTGTGAACTGGTGTAAACAAAGAGAATGGAATGAGAAATAAGGACGAAATCACTGAGGTTCCGAGTGGAATATAGAGCTTTATCTGGGGCAGATTTTCACTGAAATCCTGTTCTCTGCAGTATTTTTTTAGCTAGCTGGAAGGCTCCACGATTCTCGATCAGTCATAATCTCATTCCCGACGTATAACGTAGTATCGTCTCTCTCTCTCCTTGATAACATATCTACCTTTGACATTGTACCTGAGTCTCCTTTATTAAACAAGCCTGATGAAACATTAGAAAGGCGCTGGACTAATAAGTGGATAGATTGTTACTTTTCGGATAGCAAGCTGTACATTATTCACAATTGGAAGTCCTACATGATTTTACCCACTCTACCTGGTGTTTACTACTCAACGTGCTGTTTATTTCTCTTTTCTCTTTTCTTTCTTCTGAAGAAGTCAATTTTGTTAAGTTTGCCGATGACCTGACTGTTTCCACGCCGACGGTTAATTCTCAATCAAACTGTTGCAAAATGAATTGCATTTCTATCGGAAATTAGACAATGTTACTTGATCTCAAATGGTCTTAGGCTAATTCCCTACAGATTTCAGCCACATTGTTAATACCACTTTCAGACACACGCGTGACTTACATGAACTAATTGTTCCCTCACCCACTTAATCTATCGTTGGCTACATAATAAAAACATTGTTACACTGCGAAGGACACTAAGAGCTGTGAGTAGTGAGAGTTAGTTGTCGCTAAACCAACGTGTTAATATTTCCGCAGACAGTAGACACATGGAGTCTTGTTGGATACACTCTGAGCATCCATACCATACACAACTCTCCCCGCTAGCATCTAATCGGGTAGTCCAAACCAGAAGCAACTATAGAAGACTACATGTTCGAATGACTAAGTATAAAAACTCTAAGTATAAAAGCACTGATAGGCTGCAAATGTGTGTAACAACTCCACATCCTGCTCCTTATGCTGAGTGACTGCACTAGATTTCTACACTGATTTCAGAGTAATGCAGGTCTATCTTGCTTTCCTTATCTGATTCCGTCCATGACATCCCCTCCTATGTATTATACCATGACACGTAAATTAAACTAGAGTAAGCAGGGGGAGAAAAGGAAACCAAATATCGGATATTATTATTCCCTCAGTTTCAAAGTGGAACCCAAGGTTTCAACTGGTGTATATCTCAATTTCATTCTGTTCCCTGCAGTCTCTTAACTAGCTGGCTGTCTTACGATTGACAATCACCTCATATCTCCCTTCCCAATTACATGATCTCCTCCATGTTACTTTGGAAACGATGATCATTTGTAGATTCATATTCGACTTCCACTCGGGGTCATATCTGCTGCGGTGATGTCACTTATTGGTCTTCTCAGGGTGCATCCTACCCATCTCCATATTCTTCGACACATTTGTTAGGCATAAGAGTTCTCGGTTAGTTCATTTTACTGTGAAAAATTCCCCGTGAGTAATCCTTTCTGGTCATCCAGCATTGACAGCTTTTAATGAAAGTCTGAAAGCCATTGGAAAGGCTTTTCCGAATTCCTATTTACGCAATTTAAGGAAAACAACAGATTCACCTGGGAAATTTGCATTCCCTTTCAACTAGTTCCTCGCCGTTGACTCTACATCAACATGTCGTTTTTTAAATCAAAATTTTTTAACATTGAAGTGATTATTGTATTCCATCAGTTTTAGGTATAGGGTGAGGTGGAATTTAGGAGTTGAAAGTCACCAAAGTAATTCACTAACTAATAGGTGTTTGTGACAATATATCGAGGTTTAGAAGGAGGGGCGAAAGTTAATTACAGAACTCCAGATACGTTAGTTCTCAGGAGTTAGAGCAACAAGTTATTAAACAATAAAGAAATCTGTAAAATAATGATGACTAAGAAGAGTAGAATGACTCAGAAAAATTACATGAAATACCAACAAGTTAATAGAATTAGCTAAAATCGTAAAAATTAACAAAGTCAAAAGGCAGTTACAAGGGGAGGGGAAAAATCGTTTTTAAAAACTTAATACATATTATGTAGTTGGCCATGGCAAAGAAAGTGGCTGTAGAAACTTCTTTTGAACACACATATTTGGCTTCTTCTGATGTATTACAATTGTCACTGCAATATGTAATGGCCGTACTCGTGGAACATGCGAAATACAATAGAAGGATAAATTTGAAAGCTTTCTTAGAGCCAACTTGATGTCTAGTATTGACGAGATAAGAGCACGTATTGAGCTGTGTATGGCTTTATTTGGACCTCTACCAAACCAAGATGGCATGTGTTCAGAAATTTGACGACGAACTTGCTTAATAATACGCCCAATGTAACTAACCTCGCACTAGCTGTTAAACTAGTAAGTGCACATAGAAGAGGTGAAACAGGGCAGTTTCTCTTTACTCCTTGAACTACGTACTGGTTAGCTAGTGATTAAACAGCATAACTTAGCCGCGGTGAAAGTCCTTCTGAAGGCTCTTCTCAGACTTTGTGATAAGATCTCGCTATTGACATCAACCGTGAATGGTAATCTTTGAAAGACCGACTTTTTGGGAACAGTCGGCAGCTTCGACTTTTTACTTTCTGAGTTCATGTGTTTGTTCAAGAATTTTGTCCAATATCCCTTTCTACATGGTAGATTACGAATATTACTGAGTTCTTTGTTCACTGTTTCATCTGAACAGGTAACTCTAGCCAGGTGAATCAGAGATATGACGAAAATACATTTGTATTGTAGGGGCACAAAACTAAAAAAACCGGCATATTTTCCTGGTGAATTAGCTTTTGGTAACACTCTTAGTCAGGTCACCATTTAGCGAAAGCACTGACTGACTTGACATTTGTGTGGACTTTGTTCTTTATGCTTAGTGCAGTAGATTTGCACATTGATTTCAGATTAACGAATGTCTGTCTTCCCTTGTCGATCCTGAATGACTTTAACATCCTTATTACTGTCACCGGTACCCTGAAATGATGCTGCAGGAAGAGACTATGTTTTTAATCTCTCCAGCTGGTAGTGACTGGTGCTTATTGTTGCCATTGGCAGTCAGGTATCTTCATCACCTTGTTAATTGGTGGAAGAACTTTAAGTTATGGAATATTCGGATCTGCAGAAACATCGTTTCTAGCAAGTGCAGCAAGTTGCGTAATCGGGATATGCAGTCGCAACCACTATGTCATCACGTCAACGCAGTTATTATCAGTTGAAAGGGAAATAGTTGGCTTTAATAAAAAAGCTCCGTGCATCATGTTAATAGCATCAATTAGCAGCTGATATCGGCGGTATTTAGACACTATGCAAACCAACAAAATAATCCTCGATAAGCAGATTCACTTTGTAATCTCAATTTGAACGAATCAAATCTCCGTAAAACAAGATCTAAAAATCAAGATTTCTATAACCTAATGTTGTTCGATTTTATTCTGATGAACAAGGATTTGGTGGTCGACCAGTATCTCTCACTATGCTCCCACAAAACAATCCCATTGATCTGGTTGTAAGCAAAAGGAATAGACGGTGCCTGTAATCTAATCCAGTTATGCTTAACACACTGCGTCACTGTGTAGTGTCATTATTGAATAAACTTCTAGCATTACCTCATTCAACAGCTATTTGATAATGTAAGGTGTCAGATGATCCAAAGAAACCTTTCAAGCGAGTGGAGATTGGTATGCTAGACAAGGCTACCCACGATGACACTCCTAAATGTGATGGACTAAATTATGTGGAAGACTGTGCTTGGCGAACTAGAAGACATGAATATGTTGAACCGATGACAGGACTCCAGAAGATTTGAAGGTCACACGGATGATTTATGTCTAATGTCACATAACTTAAAACATCTACATGCGCAAATCAAAGTTTTGGCAGAAGAACCATTGGAGACAACACACTTCAGCTGAATATAGAGAAAATATGAAGATACCTGAGCAATCAACAACAACAAGTTTAAATGACTATCAGCCGGAGAAATTTGAATGAAGCCACTCGATTCAAATGCAGGTGGCATAAATAAGGATTTCAAAGTCAACCAGGAATCGATTGAAAAGGCAAAACAGGACCTTATTAATCTAAACTCATGGTGAAAATCTCATACACTCAGCACCAATGAAAAGGTTCGGATTTTCAGCACTAATTAGAAGCCAATTCTTCTGCTTCATTAAGGGTGTCACCAAAAGCATTTCTAACATGCTACTGCAAACATTTATCAACGGCCTCCCCCTCTGCAGGCTGCACACTGAAGATTAGATGGCCAGAAGAGACTAGCAACCAAAACTCTGGAAACTAGCTGATCAAGGACCTGTCAGTCAAAAAATATGTAGACTAAAATGGAGATAGATTGGACGCATACTGTGAATACCGTTGGCAGACATTGCTTAGCACCCAAATCTCGATGCTGGCATGGAAGAGATTGTGTGAGGAGGAGATGAGAACCAATAGGCAAGGGTTAAGCCATCTAAAGACAGGATCAAGTGGAAATGTGCCCCGGCTGGAGGTCTGTATTCCCCCGGGAACCCAAAGGAATAACCATAATTATCACAGAAAAACCATTTTGTTGATGTGTTTGATACCAGTTGAAATCAGATGATTTTAGATGGTGGAAGTCAGGTGGTTGGAAACTCCAAATTTTAGAAGTGATTTATACCCTCGGAAAAGATTTTGACCCTCTCTTTTGAGTGCCACGTCAGTGGTTCATCGGTAGAATCCACACTAATTACGCATACAACATCTTGAGTTCCATTTCCGCTCACCGCCATCTCATTCTTTCCAAAAGCTGGACTAGTGTACCTACTAACCAATAGTGAGAGGTTCACAGAAGAAGGATGGTTGAGTGCGAGACTAGCTAAAACACACTAGAGAAAATACTGAAAATTCATAACCTCAAAGTTTGAAGTCGTACCTCCCACTGGGAAGGCAATAAATTAATACAGATTAAAGCTCATAATAATAATATTATTACTATTATTGATAAAAATAATAACAGAGTAGCTAACCTCCCCCTCCAGTGATTTGCTTTTGCTGTTTTCGTTTAAATTTTATGACTGTATGTGGATAAAAGGTTTATGAATTCAAAGAGTTTTCCATTTTTCTTATATTCCCGAGAATTCTATTAACTCACACACAAAAAGTCAAGCAATACTAAATCTTTATTTGTTTATTTCTAAAGTTATTTATTTATCTGTGATAAACATAAGTGACTTTAATTGCGAATGCTAAGAGAAGGAGATTCAAGGACTGATAGGGAAACTGATTTTTTTTTCCGAATAAACTAAATGTACAGAACCAGGCAGAAACGAGAAGAAACTCTGAAAAATGATTTAATGACGAGAGTAAGATTTAATTAGCTGGTTAGTTTGTGTATGCTTACATTAATAATAAATCATAAACATATAAATCCCAGTGAAACAATTTTACGAGATAAATTTCAAGTTTCGGTGACGAATTTCCCCTAATTCTATGAGGCCAGCAATGAATACAAGACTGCAGTTTCATCCTGCTTTTTTGAGACCTTTCTCTTCAGGTTATAAGGCGACTCGCTGAAGATAATTCAGCCAGCCATTGGGACTCAATCCAGTGGCCGACTCATGAATTTTGACCTCTGTCAATTCTCGATGTTCAACTCCACTCCAGCCAGAGAATGTTGTCAATGAGTATTTATTCTCACACCTGAATGGTTGCTGGATGAACGCCACTGGTCACATATTTCAACTGGAACTTCGGACAGATTTGTGCTTCTATGCACACAGTCCCTAGTGAGCATCTGGTTGATTTTCAGGTGTCAGCTTGTAGAGTGAGATGATCGACTAAAAATTTGATCACGAACTGAAGTCAAAGCTAGAGGATAACTGAAAAGCACCAGCAAGCAATACTGGACACGTAAAAGCCGTTGCTGATCATTTAGTCACCAGAGGGACACCCAGTAGCCAGCCAATTAATGTGAACTCCTGCCAAACCAATATATGATGACTAATCTAACGCTTACTAGCGAGTGACAGACTGACTACACGATTTATTTGTCTGATGTCATAATAAGAATTCATGATCAGTGTGTTTCATACACCAGGGAGTTATGACAGCCTGGTGGTCACGCCAAATATCACGACGTGATAGAAGTTAGAGATGATAGGGACGCCACTGGATTCCGTTCTTCACGTGGCTGATGAAATGTTCAATGAGCTGGTCTCATAACTTGAATGTCCAGAATACATTCTTTCCTCTTGAAGAGTCTGTCATAAGATACCAAATAACAACTGTCAAGTAGTATTCCAATATTGGCGTTTTTATTGGTTTATTCTAACTGAATTCAGCCAGTTCGTTATCATGCTTGAAATCAACCAGATCTCTAAAAGCTCAATAATGTATACATACAGAAAATCACCAAACTGACCAGCGACAGAGATTAGCTGATCACAGTAACCCAAAACAACAGGAAGAAACCAGGGAAAGAAATAAGTATTAAAAATGATTTAGTGAAGAGAATATTAGGTAGTAATATAGTCACTTGGTCAGTTGGATAGTTAGTCAATTAATTCAAGGTTAATTAGGTCGTTAGTTAGTTAAAGATTAGTTAGTTTGAGGTAAGTTAGTAAGTTAGTTACTTATTTAGCCGGATAGTTTGTTATTCAATAAGTTAGATACTTCAACGTTAATTTGGTCGTTAGTTACTTCAAGATTAGTTATTTAGTTTGTTAGTAAAATGTTGGTTATGTTAGATGGTCGGAGGCAATCGGCAGGAATCCTTGGACCTAGGTTTCGTGCTATTTGACACTCGTCAGCAAGGTATATCTGCAATCTTCAAGGAACTTTGAAAGGACTAGACACATCACACTAGTTACTAGTGTCCAATCAAAAATGTTGGTTAGTTAGTTGGTTCAGCTTTATTTAGTTGTTTGGTTACTTCAACTAGAAATATTTATTTATTTATTTATTTAGTTCCAGTTTAGTTAGTTATTGAGTTAGTTAGTTAGTTGATCAGATCAAGGTCAGTTAGTTTGTAAGTTTGTTTGTTACATATTTCAGTGTTAGTTGGTTATTTATTTGGTTGGTTAGTTTTCCAGTTGGTAACTTGATTTCTGACTAAATACCTATCTGACTAACTAACTCGCTAACAAACTCTTGAACAAACAAACTAAGTAACTAACACACAAAATTTCTAACTAAATTAACTTCAACCAACCAACTTACCGCCAACAAACTTTGAACTAACTAACTAAATCAGATCTAACCAAATAACTAACGAACTAACGAATCTTGAAATATCTAATAAACTAAATAACTACTCAAATAACATTGGTCTGATTAACTAACTAACTAACTAACTAACGAAAATTGAATCAAAAACTATATAACTAAGAAACTAAAAATGAATTTAATAACCGACTAATGTACAACCAACTAATTAACAAACACTGAACTAACTAACTAACCTTGAACAAACTACCTTACTAACAAACTGAATAACTAACCAGCTAAACGTGAAATAACTATCTGACTAAATCTGAACTAAATAAACAACTAACGCCGAACTAACTAAGTACCCAACTAAATAAATGACCAACAAACTAACTGACTTATGAACCTTCAATTATCTAACAAGCTGACAAACTTACTAGCTAACCTTGATCTGATTAAATAACTAACTACCTGACTAGCTAAATGACAAACTAGCAGTGAACTAACTAACTAAATTACAAACTAACTGAACTTCCAATAACTAAATAAATAACTAACAAAATGTCTAAAATTGAACTAACTAACTAAACTTGACCTAATTAAATAAATAATTGGCTAGATAACCATGAACTAACTAACTAAGTAACCAACAAAACAGCTAACTTTGATTCAGCGAACTAACCAGCCACCTAACTAAGTAAACTTGAACTGACTATAAAATTAGCAAACTAAGTAACAAACTACTTGACTTACTAACAAACTAAACATGGTCCGATTAACTAACTAACTAGATAACTAACTAAATGCTTCTTTCTCCAAAAATATCGTACCTGATGCATGGAAAGACATCAAAATTGTCCCTGTCCCTAAACCTGGAAATGGCAAGAACGTAAATTTCAGACCCATTGCCATCACTTCCCCGTTTCTAAAGCTTGTGGAAAAACTAATACTTCTTAAACTTGAACCCTACCTTAAAAACTTTGAAGACCCCAAACAATTTGCCTAAAGACAGGGTAGGAGCACTTTAGACGCTGCAGCCGTCTTACACAACAGTATCGTCTCATCATTAGATAAAGGTGCCAAATACGTCTGCTGCACCTTTCTCGACTTCACTTCTGCTTTCGACTCTGTACCTAGATGTCTCCTGCTAAATAAGCTCTCTTTGACAAAAACCGGGTCCTGGGTCACTAACTGGCTGCATTACTACTTCTCTAACAGAATGCAGTACACCGTATACAAAGGTAAATCATCCTCTGCTGTACTCACTGAAGCCGGAGTCCCCCAAGGCGCTGTACTCTCCCCACTTCTCTTTTCTTTCTTTCTACATGACTTACCATCTTCAAATGACATTAATTTTGTCAAATATCCTGACGATCTGACTGTATCTTTGTCTGTCAAATGTCAAAGCGACTGCTCTAAACCTAATGGCTTTCTGTCAGAAATCAGCCAGTGGTCCAAGGAAAACGGTCTTACCCTAAACCCCTCCAAATGCCAAACAGTCAATTTCACCTTTAGGCATAAATCCGACCTAAACATACTGTTTGACTCTCACGAGGCATGCAGCATAGACGGCACTGAAATAGAAACTAAATCGGAAATTAAATACCTAGGTGTCATTCTATCTGCTGATCTCTCCTGGTCGTCTCATATCTTAGCAATTTCTAAGAAAATATTCCGTCTTACATTCTACATCAAGAAGTTAAAACATTCTGGTATAACCCAACCCTTACTCCTACAGTTCGTTAACTCTCGCATTCTGCCTATTATTTATTCTCTATTGTTCCCCCTTAGTTTTTCCCGGGCTACTGAAGAAAGACTGTAACATATTATGCAGTATGTTAAAGGTTGTCAGCAGGGTAAGCAACGTGCCACTGAACCAGCTTGTTAATATTCTGCTTGACAGGCATATGGACTTATGTGAAAAATGGGCCGAATCCATTTTATCTAACTCACACCACCCTCTTCACTCACAACTCTCCCCTTGCATCTCATCAGGTAAAACCAGAAGCCAATATAGAAAACTATATGCTCGCACCAGCAAGTACAAAACTCAACCATACCCTACTTAGCTCGTGTTCTGTGTGATAAAGAAAGCATTAGGCGTGACACCTATAATTCATTAAATAGTCATTAGTACAACTGGATCTCGTCTTTCCAACTCACATCATCAATAGGTACAACATTTTCTTTCTTTCTTTTCCTTTTCTCTCTCTTGTTTTTCCGTTATGTGCTTCTTTGTTTCTTTCTCTCGCTTACGCCAGTAAATATGACAGCTCCTACTTTTCTAACACCTTCAAACACTGTTCAGCTTCACCTTTGTTACCGATATGCCAATGTGTTGTTGTAATAATGAGCTGTGGTTTCCTTAATCTATGTAGAATTCTATTTATTGATAATGTACTAACTGGATGCAGTACTGTAGTAAAAATGCTGAGAATTCCATTCTGTATCACATGTACTGTTTTGGAATAAAGCAAATTATTATTATTATTATTAAACATTGAAGTGAGTTAACTGACTAACACTAGTTAGCTAGTTATTTATTTGTTTAGTTAGTTGGTTAGCTAGTTAATTAGTTAGGTGATCAGTTAGTTCACTTTTAATTAGTCGTCTGATCACTTCAAGTTTAGATAGTTATTTAGGTATTTATCCAGTTAGCACAAGGTTATTTAGTCAGTCAATTCGTTATTTAGTTAGTCAGTTAGTGTGCTTGTTTTTACACTCGATTTTAGGATTAGTCATTGGAATTACCGTCTTTATGATTCGATTACGAACTGACCCTAAACTCTAAACTTCCGGTAGCATTAAGACGAGTGTATTTGTATAATTTTGGGCGGCACTCCTCAGCAATGTACACCCCACCGGAATTCTTCAGTTTATGATACAAACTCGTTGGCGATTAGTCAGGCAGCAGCTAGGACGAGATTTCATTTTTTTATTTTGATTATAGCTTGAAACCACACAGTATTTTCGGTACAAGCATGGAATTTTCAGCATGTGATATCGGTAGCTAAAATTTAACAGGCCGACCATTGGTATCAGGTGTGTGTCGGCAGGGGATCTAACCCTGGACCATGTGCATCATCGGCGAGAGCCCTAACTGCTGTGCCACCGATGCATGAATTCAAACTCCTGTCAGTTCGCGATTTTTAGCCCCACGGCCCACCTGCAGCCACTGTTATCTGTGAGTATTTCTCAACACATTTAACGACTTCGTGGCTAAACCCCACTTGTAACGAGTACGCACACGATTATTTCTGATGCAGGTTGCCTTAGCAGATTTTAGACTTCATGAATAGACCATTGGGTTCCGTCCTTCTAGAGGCCGGCTAAATGGTCAACGGGCTCATCTTGTAACCTAAAGATCCTGAGAAGTTCAGTTGCCAGGGTTAAGGTTATGGATGTTAACTGCTGAAGTGTTATTTCGAAAGCAGTTGGAAAAAATTACTGTTCAGTATGTCGTGCTGCCTGTGGTTTTCACGGTTCTCTGGTTACCTGATTTTGTCAGTTAGTTCTTGATCCAACTTTAAATCAGTGAAATTAACTAAGCTAAACATTGTAATTGTTATTTCTTTGGGTTCCGAGTGGAATATTAGGCTTTATTCTGGAAATATTTCCATTTTTCCCCAGTTTTTTCATCTGCTTTTACCCCCTGCCTCTATGACTTCCCATAAGCCAATTTCATCAACTTTTATTCATGGCACATGATCTTTCAGATGTCACTCCCGAACTGACTCACTTGTCGGTTCCCATTTGGCTTCCACTCCAGTTGTTTCATGTCTAGCTGGCGTGTGTTGTCACTCAACAGTCAGTTTCTTCAGCACTTATGTCCATTTCATCCATCTCTATTTCTTTTTGCATATTTGGTTGAAAAGCAGACTTCAATTCTATCTGCTCTCACGGATTCTTAGCACTTCTATGCACCACACACATTTTCTCATTTCTATTATAAACTGATCAGCTTCAGATATGCTTATTTTTGCTTTCATTGAAACAAGGAACACTTCAAGCGACTGGCTTCTTTTCAAAAGCTTTCCCCAACTTGCTTCATTTCTTCCACTAAATTCCAGCAATACAGTAACCACGACCCCATCTGAAATATAGTGAAAAGTCTTGGAGTTTACCCTGTACAGATAAAGTGGATGCTCATAGGAAGCATTGTCTTGTGGTAGGGAAATATATCATGAATGGATAAAAGTTCGATTTCAAATGTCACTGGATTCCTGTATAAGTGGGTTAGCTATTCACCGGCACTAGGACTGAATCCAATGGCTTATGAATGACACAAAAACTGTCCAGTGCTTCTCTAATCCAAGTCAGTTCTCGATCCAAACTGAAATCAATCAAATCCTCCTGAAGTAACAATTGAAAAATCTTCGACTGTTTCTTGAGTAATGAAGTGGCTGGAGACTGTCAATGATATGAAATGGGTGGTCCATCAAATACTTATTATTCTCCAAGTACTTACTCGTTTCCCTTTATCTTTCTGTCCTCTACTAGGAGTGTTCGGCAGACCGAACGGGCGCACGTTTTGGAAACTCATGAAAACGTTTACTGCAAATTTGTGATAAGATTAATTGCCCTCCCCCACACAATTAACAGGCTATTTGTAAGCTGTCTATTTGTCGAATCGTCCAAAACTTTACAAATACTTATTTTCGACGATCAATTAAAGCTGTTTTGCATGTATACACGTCAGTGTTTTCATCGAAGGAAATTCATATGCAACCTGCGATATTCTAGAATTATTGTTCATAACACTCTGAAGGAATTCCGCACTCTGGTCTGTTAGTAACACTTAAATGTGACAGTGTTCTCCCCTCTTATTAGTATATGTATGTACATACAAAATCATTCTGTGCTATTTCAAAGAAAATGTGGCGATCGTGTTGAGCGCTACTCTAATATCTGACTGACTGTTTTCAACCTGGAACGTTGCACAGAAGTGTAGCACCACTTCACGTTGCCATAATTTTTCTGTGTAACACACCAAGGAAGACGAAAAAAGAGAAAAATTGACAATAATAAGCCGAAATGTGAGGGAGAAAGAATAGTAACGTGGGAAAACATGGGGACTTAATGTATAAGGCAGACCACAAAGCGTGAATGCAACTGAGCCATTGAGCATGATGTTGAACCAGATCACCCACCAATTGTCTCCAGCCATCGTTACTTCTTGAAATCTCGAGGACCGTAGCCAGTCAGGCAGTGTACACATCCCTACGTGGCTGGCTAGCTGGCTGAAACCAAATGTCGCATATTTCACGTAGTGATATCAGCCAAGTTTTGGTTTGATCATCATCACTAGTGCTTTTCCAAGCTGATCGTACCTATGTCAGCTAACATTGCTTGTCGACGAAGGCGATAGCTAGGCATGCGTAGCACATGCCCTAGGCATCATCTCAGTATTATTCAGCCTATTATATCAGCTGAAATGGGAGATAGAATGCAGACGCATATATAATGAAAGACAGTTAGTCATCTTTTTCACTTCTTCCACCTTCAGTGGCTATATGTCGCTCACAGATATAGAGGAGGATGGAGAGAGTGACTGCAGCTGGTGTGTAGCACACGCGCCCTTGGATCCATAGCCAGCCGAAAATTATATATACCCCAGAGATGGACTAAGCTGTCAGATGTCTCTCGCAACTTTTATACCCGTGCTGAGATTTCCTCAGCAATCGGCCTGTTGTGGATAATGCATCCTTCCAGTACTTCGTGGTTATCAATGATTCTCTCTTATCCATGTTGATTTGTGACGGACTCTATAGTGAAAGTTTTAGATAAGACAATCTAAAATGTCATCAATGTCCTGTATTTTTAGATCAGTATATTGAATTTAATGACTTCAAATATTCATTTGGTGGTAAGAATTCCATTTGTTTCAAATAAGGCGTGGAAGTGACATCAGTTACAAAATCAGCTAGTACTTAAAAGACGTTTTGTTCTGGTTTTGAGACCCTATGGCGGAGTCGAACCTCTAGGTTATAAGGCGATCCCGTTGACCACTTAGCCACTGGGATGGGATGCAGTAAATCTAGCTTCCACCCTCAAGATAAATTTCTAAAGTATTATGATTAGAAGATTATCGCATATTTATGTGAAGCTTGTAACGTACTAGTCTAGACGCGTAAACTTTCAGTGATTGATCGTATCAGGTATCTTGTGGAGCCCAATTTCAAGCAACCAGATTTTAGCCTTAAAAAGTACCGTTTTATATATAAAATGTTTCTGTAATATGGGATTCTACTATAGCCATTAGATTGGTTTTCCAAGGGAAGCATCACTCACTAGCCATACGTCCATTGTTCCGAATTCACCAGGTGTAAGGACCGCTTAGTAAACTTGTGATCTTATACTAACTTCCACTGTGCAAACCTACAGCCTCTGAGATTATAAGCCTTCTGCTCCATTGACTGATCCAGTCACATACGAGATGTACTGCTGAAGCGTAATTTTTCCCTCGAAACACAAGCGAATAGTCCTCACATGTATAGCCAAACTATTCCATCCCGCTTAAATTCCCTTCAATTCACTTCATTCCCACATATCAAGTTAATTTACATAGAAATAAAAAATCGAGAGAGATAAATTTTATTTGGGAAAAAAAATAAAACAAAAGACACAAGAAAAGAGGAATAATTACGAATGTGAGATGCATTTTTATGAGATAAAAATCAGGAAAAAAACTGAACTTCAGGAATAGACAAAATTGCTTTTATACATCCCTTTACTTTTTTTCCCTCCTCATTTTCATGTAAATTAACCTGATAATAATGTTGTTCTAAAAATATCGACGTTTTTCCTTTTTAATCTACTTATAATACTGATATCAGTAGTTAGATGTTGGTTTCATATACCAATAAGTAGGACTTGCTAGCTAAGTACATTATCGAACTAATCCAGAAGGACTATCGAATATCCATATCACTCGTTTGGAAGTAGAATTCAATAGCGATGTACTCAATTTTTAAGTTGACTGATAGCGGATAGACCGGAAAATTAGATTCTTATCCCTTATGGTGACTTGCGCAGATATCCAAGCCGATTTCAGAATAAGGGACGTCTGTCTTCATTTACAAATCCTGCCTCCCATCAAAATCCCCATTAGTGGCGTTTGTAGTTGAAACAATGATACCTTGATACGGTAGAGAACTGACAACCTTCAAATAAAAAGTCTCTATAAACGTCGGATGATATGATTATGAGCAATAAATTTTGCTCGAAACGTCATCAGTAAATATTACTGTATAACACTGTGAGACTCTATCAAAATAAAAATTTACCCATAATGGAAACGTCGGATGACTCCAACATTCCTAATAAACATTCACATCCTGCATGTCACCCACAAACACAGGATTAACTTCGGATTCCCCTACAGAATGGCTAGATCGCGGTTTGATGTCAATCAAATGACTCCTCAGCGTGTGTCAAAATTATCAAGCATCATTTCCCTCTGTAAATTTGTTCGATAATAGGTTGTTCATTGATCTGTTCGTCACCAGGATTTCTTGGTGGTTGTCCTATCCGGCCTGCCATCTGATTCTCTGCATCGTAGCGAACAAACCAGGTGTCATTAGGAATGACTTCAACGCCGCACGCATTAGATCTCCTAAGCATACAGAAGCACTCTCTGTCTTGACACTGTTGAAAATCCATATCATGTCTCTTATTATCAGCACAGTGAACTTCCACAAAGATTTCCGATTAATGAATGTCGGTCTTGAGTTTCTAATACTGCCTGGATTTGAAATCTTCTTTAGTGCCACTTATACTTGAAACGATACTGTTTGAAGCAGCAAGTGAAAGAGGTGATCTCTTCTTGATCTCCCACGTTGCGGCTCACCGGTGCTTGTGGCCAGACAGTGGAGAATGATGACAGTGTCTTTCCATCAAAATTTCTTATTTTTTAAAATAATATTAGCTTTGGCCTGGACAGCCTTCATTCACTGTACAGAGTTTTCTGCGGAAATTATTGCAGTGTAATTTCTCTCTTCATCCGGAATAGTCAACTAAAGTAGTAACTGACGACACATTGCTTGCTGTCTCATCTGAAACACCACACATACACAGACATCCCTTATATGATATTTCTTTTTTGCTTCACTCGATTAGAGGAAGAGGTGCATGTGAGTGCACTTCGTGACACCCAGTGATATAATAATAATAGCTCAAAAGTTGAAGACTGACTGTAGTAGGTGATCCATTTTATTTCTCAGACAGAGGAAATCTGTACTAAAGTATCCCAATGACAGTTATCTCTTCATGCATCGGAATATGTTGACCCCCCACACCTGAAACCCCCACGATTCTTCTTTTCTCAAGTGTATTAGCAACTTAAATAAGTAATCCCATCATAAGAAGTGATATTCCTAATTGATTAAGACAAAGTGAACAAGAAAAATTATACACAATTATTACAATGATGGGGGCTGTTTTAGTGTTCCAGGTGTGAAACACGCCACCTCTGTATAATTTATCTTTTGTGGAACGTGAGGTTGTCTGTTTTTATCCAGACTCGGAATTCGTCAGTTATTTGCGGGTGAATTATCTTAAGTTTAGAAAAAGCTAAATAACATTACCAAGTGTACTTCAGAAAATATCTGGTGCACTCAGGAAACAATAAACTCCATTTGATTAAAATTATACTTCAATTACGTATATATATATATAATAGACCCTATCAAAACTCTGTCTCAAGTGGACGTGTCAGATCATGACATATGGTTAGAACTTGGGTGAATTATTATTATTGATCCAAACAGAATGCAAGCCAAGAGTATGTTTATTCAACAGAAGAAGTACGCCCAACCACCTTCGCATTGCACTATGGTCATTAATACTGTTCACTTTGGATCTTAGTAGAACCAGACTAATGCTGTACCAAATTGCCTTTGTATTTCTAATAACAATCGTTGGTTCCCACCTACCTCACAGATGCTTCATTGTTGTCTGAATGTGTTAACGTGACCTGGTTTTAGTTGATAGTAGTGAACAGCAGTGTGAATTCTACTAGGATGTGCATTCCGTCCCACTTAGGGATTCATCAGTAAGCTGGGGGCAGAGACTGGGACTCTGCAACCCCCCATCATCTTAAATGTTGTAGCGTTATACACCTGGGTATTTAATTTTGATACCACGGATTGATATATGTTAGAGAAACATTGGAAAACCAATAAGTACTAGACAGTTCGCTGTTCTATCTCCACAGACTGTGACTCATCGACAGTACACACTCATGACAGTAGTCCGAACCATCCAAGATCTTACGGCGACAGGTTAAGCTCGTTGACCTTTCAGCCACTAGGACAGAGTCAATGATTCTCTAACTGATATCAATACAGCGTCATACTTGATAAACAGAAAAGTATCAAATCGCGTTAATGAGATTATTTTTATTTTAGTATTTGTTGATATACCGCTTTTAGTAACAACCTCCCGCCCCGCCACCGGAAAACATGATATTCATCAATGAAGCGTGACATCTTTTATGCTGTCAAGTGTGTTAACAGCGATAAGGGCGTACTGACCTTTTTTCACACCAGCCGACACCAGAAAAATAGGTTTTATAAAGCCACAAGTTCAAAAAACGACTTGTTTTAATTTTATAAATGTTCATACCATACCACATCGCGGCTGAACTCACCGGAGAAAAAACAAAATACGGGGAACTTTACGCATCATCACCCGTGAAAATATGTTTTATCAAAAATAGGAAACTCATGAAAGCAGAAAACATTTTGCCATCATCAGTAAAACTTGAAAAAATCAGACAGAAACTTAAACTTTGGTTCTATGCAGGTACCGTAAAGACAGAGGCCGTGATTTGAAATCGCCTTCATATGTCGTAGTTTATAATCCAATGAATAGCAAAAATAAGGGAAAACAAAGGACAACCAGTAAATTTGAAAAACTGAAAGAACTATTATGAGTGAAAAACATTTATCTAAAATTCACTTTAATGGGCGTATACAAATAGTTTATCAAAATTATATGATTCATATGTGATCTTGGTCTTCCAACAGTGTAAGTTTCAGTAATGCTAGTATCACTAATTTACCCGAGTGCCTAACTAGCCAGATAGAAGCTGGTTGGTGTGAACCGATTTGGCTGTCCCTTAGATTGATAATTATTTAATATAATGGTTTCCCTTGGATTTGGAGTGGAACATCGGGCAACAGTCTCTTGATTGGTTCGTTCTCAGAGTTCCTTGTGGCTAATTCTTTCTGGTCGGCCACCTGATCTTCATTATGGAGCTAAAGCATTCAGCCGTTGATAAAATTCTTCAGTAATCAATTGGAAATGTTCTCGTGACTCATGCGACAGTTTATGACTCACATAGAAGTTTTGGCTGACTTAATATCGGCGTTGAACAGAATCTGAATTTTGTTCTTTATGCTGCGGTATACAGTAGAATTCTGAAGTGATCTCAGAGTGATGAAGGTCTGCCTTGCCTTTCTAATCTTGGCTTTGGCATCCTGCATGTAGCTGAAACAACAGTCCCTATGTAAGTGTAGGAAATGACGTCTTTCAAATTTATTCCATTGAAAGTGATTGGTTCTTATCGTTGTTGTCTTTTGTTGGTTATCTTCACCACCTCCGTTATCTCTGTGTTCACTTGAAAATTCCCGTCTTCTCTACTAACCTGTTCTTCTAACTATTTGATTTTCGTCTTTAGGTCTCCAAGTGTGCGTTGTATAAATCCTCGAAGAAGTCCAGATCTTCTGGAAGCTTCCTGTTTGTCCTTTTCGGCCCCTTGCGGTGGTGTAGTGGTCTAGAATTCGATACCCTCTCGCTTAGCTTGTTCCAAGCCAGGAGAAATGAAGATAGGGTGTAGGACCAGTAGCCCTACCTCTTAAAAGAGAAACAACTCGTACTGAAACTTCAGGGCCCAAGGAGGAAGCTCATTCAAAGTGTTAAGGAATAAAAGGTCCTCACCCCTTGGGAGAAGTTTCATGTAAGCTGCCTTAATTCATATCATCCTATGTGCGCATACTGACTAGCGGGCAATTGTTTTTACTGTCATTTAATGTGTTTAGTTACGCAACAATTTGAATTAGACATTGTACAACTAGCCACCTGAGAGGATAAATTCGTTGCAAAGAAATATTTTCTTAATGCTGAACAAAAACTGCTTTTTAATAGATAAATAAATGGTTTTATTTCATGATTTAAATCGATTTTTTATTCCAGTTTTGAAAACCGACTTACATCAGCTAAAGAACCATTCGAAAACTAAGACAACTGTTTCGTTCTAGCATCAAATTACTCTTTACGCACTCAATAGGATTCTATCCCAGGACCCGTCAATTACTGCAGAAGCTTGTAGACCATTCAGCCACTTGCACCCGACACAATGGCTATCCTATGAAGTCCAACTTCAACCGATTCGCCGTCCAGTATTTATTGGTTTCCTAATGACACTCCAACTCATATCATCTCACCATCAAACCTCAAAATAATCAAATCTCAGTGACAAACTAACTCCTGGAAGTTCATGTGATACTGGCTAGTGACTGGGTAAAAGAGGTCAAAGTTGTCTGTAGTCCTAGTGAGAATTTGTGGCCAGTGGACTCCACCACATCAGTCGGGGATGAAGACAAATATTAGCCACTGATGATTTCTACTAGTGGCAGTCACGCAAAAATCACGAATCAGTAGAAGTTAGAATTCTTGAGCCAGTAGGTGGGGTACCAATAACTGAATTATCATTAACGACCCACTTTGTGACCCCGATGTGTTGAGTTTGATCCATGGTAGTGGTATGGAAGCATATACATATATATATATATATATCATTACATTACTATTAGCTAGATAATAAAAGGAGTTTATCGAAACATTATGTACCTAGCTTCTATCTTCGTTTATATATGGCTCATGACTCTGAATTACATACGTTACTTGAAAAAACGTGAACATTTAGAGTGGCTGACTGTATTTAAAACAATAAATCCCTAAGAGAGCTCAGTAATCTCACTCAAGAAGATATTCACAGATAAAACACTTTGCTTAATTCATCAATCAAAATGACTTTGGTATACAGCTACGTGTTTCTGAAAGTACAACGTTTACAATATCCAGTGGAATCAGCTATACAGAAATGTTCGAAATAGTGGGTATACATGCAAGGGGGGTAGGGTCGGTGAAAACACTGTTACGTCAAATGAACATTCACCCCAAAATTTGATTACAAAGGCACTTTCAGAGTAATAAGAAATCCTTTCTTGAAAAACTAAAACAGGCTCAAGTCGTTTCATGGCTAAGGATTCGGTGAATTTTAGTATAGGATCCAAACTAGTGACATGCATATATTTTGTTAGTTTAAAGGTACTGTTGAAATAAATTTTATGACAGCTCGTTGATGTACTCTGAGATAGATGACGTTAGCTGACACCTCTCTCCACTATTGATTTGTAACAGGAGATTTCATTCGTTCTTACAATCTGTTATGAGTGTGTTCCGTGATTCTGACCTGCAGAATTCAATGGGTCCATTTCATTTATGAATTATGACCATAGATACACAGCAGGATGCCACACCAACGTTCTCAGAAGCTTCGAGGATGCAAAGGAAAACCTAAATCTAGTTTCGATGTATGAATATTTAGTTTAAATGTAAAACAGATTCCATAGAACGCCTCTTTGAGTTTCTTCTTAGTGATCAGACCCTATAAAAAGTTAAAATTAAAAAGACTAAGACGATGGGAAAAGTAGACTTCTGGTGATTCTATGGTAGACGATGAGTGTTAATGCAACAAGCACCAAAATGTTTTTGATTCTTTTGCAGCTGGCTACTGAAATCAGTTGCCAGTAGTAAAGTTTGCACCCGCTGTTAGCTGTTATAGGTTAAAATAGACATGATTTGAAATTTGATCACAAGCTGACAGACTTCACTTAGAGAACCGTGGAAAATCAGGAGCATTGAGTACTGGACAACTTTTCCATCCTAACTGGGGACTCTTTAAGAGTATGTCCCAATGACTTCAACATGGACTAAAACAAGAAGGACGTTAAAGTGCTTGATGTCATTTCATGACTTTAGTTACGCATAATATAATTACAAGACTGTACAACTGCTTGGAGAATTCAAGTCGTTTCAAAGAGATGTGTCGTCTCACTGAATAAAAATTATTTTTTCCCGTATTGACGAATAAAGTAGTATATTTCCTTATTTAAATCCTATTTTAACCGATATCATATACTAACGAATATATTATCGTTTCTGCTGACGTTATATTTGGGTAGTCATATGATAAACTAATGAAACTTAAAATTTTTATAGCTCTAAGGGTTTCAAGTATGAATACGAATTGACGTCATTTAGAGAACCATTGGGAACCAGGGAATACTGGACAGATGTTTGAGAATTCTGTCATATATTGGGACGAAGATCTTCAGTTTTTAACACGAACTTGTATGCTACTACAAAATACAGTGACCAGCCTATCAGTTCTGTCGTTTGTCATAAGCTTGCCACCGGATAACCTCCTTTACAGTGTCTAAATAAAGTGGTCAACTATTTCTTCATGTAACCTCAACGTCCTAAGTTCGATGTCCGGGAGTGGTGTCATGAGTGCATACCGATGAAGAGGACGAAATACGACCAAATACGACCTGGAACAACCTAGGGTAGATAAACTAGAGTTTTCCTCCGGAAATGCTCTCATGCGGCAAAGCTTTCGCAGCCTCTACGCTCAAGTAAGTTCTAATCACACGGCGTGCAGAGGTGTTACTCACAAAAAAGAAGGATGACAGCGAACGTCTGTAGATTACAACCGGACTTATGGACATCTTGGACTACCTAAGAAGAGAGTAAAACTTGATTTCTCCAAACGTATGGTGTTCCTGGTCACCTGCAAACATGGAATTGGAATAGATCCTATATATGTTCCACTGCCTTGTAGATCATATTTGGAGTCAAAAGCTTTCTATGTATTTGATGAGATAAACTAATCTCATATGGAATTATATTTAAGCAGACGGTGCCCAAATTCTAATCTCACCTTAACCAGCTTTGATACTTAGACAAAAATTTAAAAACTATAGTCATATGAGACGTTAAGAATCAGTTTTTGGAACTCTTTTAGATATACAGATCAAAATCATTTTCAAAAGCCTAGATGTGTTCATTTTCCAAGATCTCTCTAAATCCATATAATCTACATTATTGTTGTTATATACCCTCTGATTTGGCTCAAGTTTACTTTCGTGCTCGTCTCGGTACGATTTTCGCGTACTCTGTAGATGTCTCTGAAGACTTTTGGTTTGCTTGGTACCTAGAATTGTTTAGTTGTTCACCGTCTGCCCTCTCATGTGACATTAATATCCTAGTTTGATTGATTCCTTTTCCGACTTTAGTTGAGCTCTCCTACTTTACTCAACCTTAACACTGAATAATGTTACAACACCTCTTAATGTGATCATGAGCTGACATTAGTTACAGAACCGCTGGAAAACCACGGAGCGGTAGATAGGTGATTTATCCTGCTTTCGAGCTATTTAGTGGTAGGCACCCTTCAGTGTTTTAACCCATGTTCTTCCAGTCACAAGCTGAACTCGTAGACAAATTCAGACACTAGGACTCCATCCAGTGGCCAACTCATGAATTTCAACTTCTGGCGATCCGCGATGCACATAGTGAAACAGTTAGTCAATGTCATCAGAGGGTAACTGTTCTCTTACCTGACTTGGTGGAACCTGACTGGTCATCTGAACTTCTCACTAAAATTTCAAGTAGCTTCCTGGGTCCGAACCCTGGTGAACGCGTCTTGCTGGTGAGTCACAAACTAGGACGAAACAGCTGTCCACTACTGGCTTTCCAATAGTCCTCTAACTAAAGTCAGTCAATTCGTGATCGAACCTGTAACTAATCAAATCTCTGTTGCTCCGTAATTGTAGTGCTCATTTATGCGATTGCATGGCTTTAAAATGATATCGCTGAAAAGAATAATTTATCTCACGATATACTCTCATACAATAGTTACTGTTAATCCTGTATCTTTCACTGTATTCTGAGTTACTTACGTCCTGTCACCGGTGTCTTATGGGCAAGACAATTTGATCAGGTTGTAAAGCTACATAGATTGAAACCACCAGGAGACGCATTGCTTATGCCTAGCCACAGCCTTCCTCAAAGAGCAACTTTAGGTGATATGGGATCAAGTTGTAAAAACATTTCTGTTGAATCCATGAAATCTTTGACAGTTGATTTGAATTATTGAATAGAGAGGTGTAAACCCTCTGGCTGGGTAGTTGGGATCATTGAGACGCGAAAAACAAATGCCTGAAGAATTTGGTGTGATATGGCTTAAAATTATACTTAGTAGCGTTCACGCATTCATCCTTTATTGTGATCTTCCAGACGCATCGCATGGCTCTCTAAAACTCTTTTGTCTACGTGGTACCTTGAGCTCCTGCTTCTCTTCTGTGCAAGGCTCTGTGTCAAAACGCAGTCATCCAGTCAATATTGTGTGTGATATTCTTAGTTGTAGTGGACTGGATCATCCAGCAGACCGTGAATTGGGATCGAAAAGACAATAAAATGACTTTGGAAGACTTGACGTTCCCGAAGATGATTTATGCCTAGTGTCAAACACAAACACAAACTCAAAGATGACAGACGAGGCCCGATGAGTTGGTAGAAGGCACAGTTAGAGAAGGATAGACTTTTCAAGTGAATACAGAGAAGACGAAGGTAATGAAGAGACCTCATTGACCAACAGCATCAATAAGCACCAAAATTTGATGGAAGTCACTTCTTTCACATAATCTAGACAGCTTCGTCTCAACAACAGACGACAGTCAAAAGTAGAATGGGAAAGACAAGACAGACATTCATTACCCTGATGTTAGTGTGGAAATCTACTTCACAGTGCAGCGTAAAGAACAAAATCCGGTTTTTTAATACTAATGTAACCAAAAGTAATTCGACCGGGCTTCAGACTTTCATCAGTAGTTGCCTTCGCATACTGAATATCAGATGACTGACCACACACGATTAGCAATAATAAACTTTAGAAACGGGGCAACCATGAACCCATTGCTCTAGAAAATTTGGATGGATTGGACATACGCAGCAAGAAGAACTTCGAGTGACATCCGCCATCCCCAGATAGACCATTGATCGAATGGTATCGGATTAGGGAGAGAAATGTTAGGGTTGTGTCTGAGAGTAATATGTGGATCTTCTGTAAGAAGAAGGAGCAGATGAGAACCTATGGACAGCTGTGGAATACGCCACCTATAGAATACTGCAGAAAGTAGCATAAAATGGAAACGTTTTGTTCACCCCATGCTCCACTCGAAACTCAAGGTAATAATAATAACTGTATGCCATCAATGCTGGCTTTTTCTACAGATATGGCTTATAAGAATGATACACAGCTCTACCTTATTGATTTATTGATTTTCGTTTTCTTTCCTGTTTTCCTCCACAGATCATATTGATTTAATCAGTAAAAGCAACAAAGAAATGAGTCGTATAAAAACCTGTCCATTTACTTTGATCTGGATCCTGTTTCTATTACTGATTAATCATTACACCGACGTCATCCACTGTACTACAACTAAGAAGCTCTTTGGACATGCTAACCTGCAAGGGGATTATAATATAATGAATGAAGAAGAAAATGGTAAGTGACAAAACCGATAACTTTCTCTTTTATTGCATAAACTTATGTATTCTACTGATTGATTTAGATGAGTGTTTCTATGTGACTTCTGCCAACCCCTCGAACTGCGTTAATTGTAAATTGTGAATTGCATCTACTTCTGAGGATTCATGTCAGTTATGGGAAACCTGTACCCCTGTTGTTCAAATAATAGACTGATATACATACTTGGTAAATATAAATGTGATTGTGCTTATAGCCTTTCTAGATGATTTTGTTTAATGAAGAAAACGCTTTTCTTCTGTCAGTTGTCTTTTATTCGCCGGTTAGTAAGTAATTTAAGCGACATTTTAAGGAGTCGTTCATTGACTAGGAATCTAAACCCAAGCTCCTATGTGGCTTGCGATCTGCTGTTAGAATTATTAAATAAATATAAATATTGAGTCCTGTCCCAAGTATAGGGAATAATATGATCAAGTTGGATCACAATTTGACTAACGCAGCATTTAGGCAACCAGTAAAAGCTACCAGCTAGTACTGAACAGCCGCTTCGACCGTCTAGTTTGAGACTACTCTTCTGTATTACGCTTACATGACCCAATCATCAGTGATTGGATACACATGACCATCAGCTTATAAGATGAGCTAGTATACTACTCAGTGGCACTCGGATGGAATTCGATAGCAGACCATTCAGGTCTAACTTTTATAAATTCGTGACAAGTTTTAATTCCTATTCAAGTGAATATAGAGAAGATGAAGATACCCGGCCTACCAAACACAACAATTATCAGTCACTATAAATTGAAGAAATTTGAGGGAGGTCACTTCCTTCACTTATGTGGCTAGGAAGCATAGTTCTAACTACAGTCAAATGACACAGAAGTAGGTGTCAAAATCAAAGCAGGCCGAAAAGACAAGACAAAAGACCTTCATTGCCATGAAGTCAGTTTCGAGATCTACTCACTACAGTGCGCGACATAAGGAACAACTTTCGGATTTTAAATACCAATGTTAAATCATCATCTTCTTCTTTATGGACCAGAAACTTGATACATAACGAGAAGCATTTCAAATAGATTACTGCAGACTTTCATCAACACCTACTTTACCCCACTGCCTATTGAAGATCGGATGACCAGGAAGAATCGGCAACAAGAAACACTAAGAAAGAACCAATCAAGAATCCGTTGCTGAACAAATATTCCAAAGGAAATGCAGATGGATTAGACAATATCAGGGAAAACCGTTGAGTGACATCGCACGACAGCCATTCCATCTACTGAGTGGAACTTGAAAGGGAAATAATGAGTTGGGCGTCACTTCGAACGGGGCGTGTAGGGGAGCGTGTCAAGAGGAGGCAATAACAGCCTATGGGTGATCGTGGGGTCAGTTAACGAGGATAGCAGAGAATAGGTTGAAGGAGAGATGTGATACTGAAGCTTAATGATCCGCTCAGAACGCAAGTGAATAGTGATAAACAATTAATGTGGAAGCAAATACATACACTGGTTTTACAGAAAGGCAACTTTCAACTCCAAATTATGGTATATTTGCCTGGGTAGTAAAAGCTAAACAACGAAGCATCTTATTGACTACATACCTGATATAAAAGCTGTCACAAGTTGTGAGCAGAATAAGCGATTCACATGTATCAATATGGATCTACCTTCCCTTACACAACCGTCGGCAGATACTTTCGGTCCTTTATAGAAACTATGAAACTAGCTTCAAGGGCATTGCAGAATGCTGCCCAACTTCGCGGCAAACTATCCCACTTTCCACAGTGCACCCAGAGTTATACAATCCGAAATTTCTGTAGTGGTCGCGAAAAAATTGCCAGCTGGACTATTAACGTATTGTCAATTCACTGTCACTGTTATCAACACTGAGGAAAGTGTTTACATTTGCTGAGGAGGCCTGTTCAATTAGAGTTTATAAACCCGGTTTCTTTGTATGCACAAAAAGAAATGGTGGTCACTTTGAATCTATGTATGTACAGAGTTTGCAGCAATTGAAGAGGACGTATACTGAAATGTGTGCAGCCACGAAAACTGACTTATTCTGACCTGAACGCGGGAAACCAATCTATGCTTTCTAGTGTATATCTGTCCAAAACTTCCTTAACTTAAGCGCATTCACAAAATCCCCCAAAGACAGTAAAAAGACAGTTATTTGAAATAAAATATCCAGTGCTATTTATCTAATTATTTTTTAAATTTTATTATAGCTTGATTCCACACAGTATTTTGGTAAAGGTATGGAATTTTCAGCATTTGGTATCTGTAACCCAAATTTGGCAGGCCGACCATTGATATCAGGTATTCGTCGACCGGCGATTGAACCATGGGCCGTGTGAATGGTCGGCGAGCGTCTTAACCGCTGTGTCAATGACGCATGTTAGGTAACCAAGCAGATCAGATAGGTTTCTAGCACAAAACAAGTACACTAGGACAGTGAATTAGTTAGCCAAAATTCAACTGTAAGAAGTACCTTAGAACCCTGTAGAAGAATATTCCCAACAAGCTGGGATCAAAAGCTCTCTCGACAACAATCACGTATCAGTGCTCCCTGCAGACAGTCCAAACTCAAAATTATCATCATCCGCTGAAACAATATCACATTGGTAAGAAAACACATGATCAATATCATCACAAAATCAACCAGAAACAGAAGCGTTTAAAATTAGAGATTAAACGAGAACAAAGACAAACAACAATAAAAGGTTTAAGCCAGCATATGATATGCAAATGTAAAAGCAGTGATATACATTCTAGGAGAAAAAAGTATAATGATGATTAGAAAGTTAGTTAAAACACCCGAATAAGCATAAATATTTCAATCAGATCGTTCAGGATGATGAATTCATTAAATTTTCTGCTTTGTTAACAACAAAACAATTGTTGCTTGTTTTAAATTCATAAGATTCAGGAAATTGAATGTTTCCATTTTTTTCTCCCCCACACCTCACCCCGCATTCTCGCCTAGATCTTTCACCGACATTCCTTTATACAAAAGTGCTTACAGCAGATGATCTGATTGAAGTGCTTGATGAATTGAATAATTACGTCAGCCGTTATGATCATCAAATAGTCTGCGGTGATCTACAAGCGAAAGATGAGGTTTGTAAAATGGCTATCAACCAGTTGTCGTTAAATTATTATCAAAACGCCCTGAATACAACTCAACATGGGTGGAGATCGTATGTCTGGCGACAATCACATAATAATCAGTTATATGGTGTTATGCTGATTCTTGATCCGAAACAACGTGGCAATGGGGGGAATAATCATAATAATCAGATGAATAAAGTAAGCCAGTTGAATGATTTTGATATGGTTGTGTTTTCTTCTCCATTAGAAATTCCTTTCAGTGGAACACTGAACTTCAAGCCTCTCAAAGTTTCACCGGGTGAGGCTGCTAGTTTTGACATCAACCTTCCGTTCTTATTGACCTCACTACAGCGGGTTAATCAGCGAGGTGAGGTTTAGGAGTGCGCATCGGCTAGGGATAATACTTCTGAATAGTTATGTTGAGGATTTTGTCATGGAGTCAGACTTTTTGTGTCTACTCACAATATATATATATATAGACAAGATCTACAAGAACAAGTGAACTAATATATGTGTGCATATAGAAGTAGTCAGATACGAGATCTTGTCTTTTGAACTTCTGTTTTAGACCAGTGGGTGACTGAGTGGAGAAGAATGTTATTTTCACGTTGATGCGAAGAAAGTTCTCAAAGGGTCCGAAATGTGAAACTACGAATTTAAACTGATTTAGTACACTGACAATGAACTCTAACCAAGCGAAATAATTATCCGGTGTTTAGGTCATTTCGATTTGGATGGTTAGCTAGTAAGCACTACTAGCTAACACGTCAGCGCTATGCGATTACTACTCATTTCGGTCAGTCAGAAGTATACAGTTTTACGCGTCTTTTTTAAAACAATTAGACCCTTTGATAAATTTGAATAAGGCATTTAGAAGGCACAGTTCGCGAGATGATAACATTTCATAGTTTCTGTACAACCGCAAAATTTGTCTTCTAAATGTTTTATTCATATTTCTTTTGTTTTTTATTCCTCAACATTCCCAGTGGAACATAGGGCTTCAAGTTTCAGTAGCAATGGTATTCATTTTTACGGGATGTCATTGCTAGCCTCATGCTCAACCTTCCTTCTTTACCAGTCCTATCACTGGCTTAGCCAAGTAAAGTAATGCGTCAGCCGGGGATCGAATCCCTAACCACCAGCAAGACTGACGAGCATTCTACCGCTGAGCCACCAACGCCCTTTACTCATATTGACTGAATAATATTTTCTCTTTTCTGTTGTGTGTTTTCTTTCACTGCCTAACAGATTCTAAAAGAATCCACTCATCAACGTGATGTTTGTGCTAGCCTCTTCTTGGAATCAGGAAGCAATGAACGATTGCGATATATACGGCTACATGTGGGTCCTGATCGATCGCTGCCTGAATATCATAAGAAAATTATGTTGAGACAGTTTGTTGAAGAAAGTACACAAGTCTACTTATGTACTGAATACCAAGCAGCTGGGGTACATAAAGTTGCTGTATTCGCCAACAGACTGTCACTGGTAAGTTGGTATTTCATTGATTACAATCGCCCATCATTACTTCATTGTGTTCTCTGAAATTTTCTTTATTTACCTATCTAACTGAAATATTGCCTCCCAAAAGCATTCATTTCTAATTCACCTCAGGGTGCCTAACTCATCGTATAGTATTCGGGTTTCTCCTCAACTCCCTGTCACTTAACGGCCCCCTCCTCACTCAGGTGAATGAATGTGCTGTACTTTTGTTCTCTGTTCTGGATAGTTTACTTTCATTGCCTTCCTCTGGACATCGTCTTCAGCTCATACTTCAATCTGAAGTCAGCTGTGAAATTTCTCCACGCGTTTATTAGTCATCTTTCCTAGTAACCTTGAAAGTGACTCTTTGTTTGCTTTTGTCTGTCTTCACACACTCTGGTCTACTTGTATCGGCGTAGTGATTGTTTCCTTGACATGAAGTTTAACTTTTTGTGCATGAGATTAATTTCTTATGGATTGGTAAATCTTGTCTGTATCAATGTGTCTTTTTAATTGCCAGTTCACTAGAATCCCAAGCTTCCAAAAACTCTCTGGCATTCTTGATGTTTCCTCTGTCAAATATATGAGCGTTGTCTCAGTCGGATTGTTGTCCGTGGTTTTCTATATGCAGCGATATTACGGTATGCACATCATGTCTTTTGACGGCTAGTTTATGTTCATGGATACGAAGACGAATGGGACGCCACTTGGCCAATGCAATTTTTTCACAATCTTTGCAATTTATTCTGTAGACGATGCTGGTTTTATCTTCTTTCACTGTTAAGTCTTTTGGTTGACATAGAGCTGAGTGAAGTGATTTTGTTGTTTTATGTGCAACGTCAATTCCTAAAGGTTTGAAGATTCTTGCAGTGATTAGTGAGATGTTACTTTAATATTGTAAGATGATAATCTTTGTGTTTTCCTTGGGGCCTTTGGTTTGTTTGGTTTTCCACTCTGTCAGTTTCCATTTCCTTCTACATTTGTATTGCACAACACGTCATTGAAGGGGTTTGTGTCATTTTCAGAGTTCCTTATCGCTTATTTTTTCTTCCCGCCCACCTAATCATTCTTCTGTAATGAAGTACCACGATTCTTTTTTCTGTAGTTTCATAGAAAATTTAAAAGCCGAAGGGTCATCTAGGACGTAGAATATCTTCATTACCTCTGTCTCCTCTATGTTCATGAATAATCCCCACCTATACATTAATGAAAACAAAAAGGATTTCAGTGAAGAAGCTCTTTCTAGTGAATCCACTTTCTTTAGCTTTACAGTAGCATTTATATGTATGTAGTCCTGACGCCCCAGAAGGAGAACCAGATCTTCTGAAATAAACCTTTATCCAAGAAGCATACCCGTTTGAGATTCTTTGACAAGAATATCAAACCAAAGGTTCAGACAAACGACACATTGCTTGTTCTGAAAAAAGACTTTACTTGAAACTGTATTTCAAGGGAACCTTAACCTGCAGTATATTCTTAAGAGAATGATTTCATTATCTTTCAGAAGAACATTCGCCGAAGGAACGCTAAGGTTAGTGTTCTTCATTGGATTATTGGTCTGCAGAAGCCCAGAAGACAAGATCTCGCACCTGACCACATAAATATCAGTTCACCCATTCTTCTGCGGCCAGGTATAGCTGTGACTGGATTTAGATCCAATCTAAAAGAAGGATCTAAGAACACTATCCCCATGCATATCCGTAGAAAGTTAGTATTAGCAGCTCAGCTCTATAAGGAGTGCGATATTAGAGCACCTTGTCAACACTGGTCATACTACAAACGCCTCCTTCAAAGTGATCTACAAAGTAAATAATAACCTGACAAAGACAGTTGATACGCTTTCGTCTGCTTTGCATTTCTGATGCTCTGACCGTTCATATAGAGAAACCAGAACTGGACATGCACACGAAAGAAAATTATTTAACTATTTCTACTATCATGGTAACAACCTCGTTGTTGATTTCTGTTGACTTGATTTTCGCTTGTTTTTCTCATCCTCATAACTCTTGCATTCCACTAGAACTCTTACAGAATTCAATGTTCTCTTTCGTTTCTATGTGCATCCTGATTAAAATTCATTCAAATGAAATTATTCATCTTATTATATTGCCAATATCTCTGGAAAGAGAAACTCTTCGTTGAGCGCCTTTTCTTTCAGTGGATATCTTGCATAATTTCATATTTCCCTTCGTTCCTATGTCAGTGTCATGATTACAACTCATCTGTTTAAATTATACATATTATTGCGTAACTCTAATACCTTTCTGATTCAACTGCTCTTATGCACTGAATAATTTTTTTGACAACTATGATTATGACAACTCATCACTTTTGTTACTAATCTCTCCAATGAAAATAATTTTTTGTGGATGCGATTTTACGGCTACAAGGAGGAAAGTGATTTCACCGCAAAAAGAGTCTCTTAGCTGAACCACGTATTTTGTTCTTTATGTACACCCAAAAAGTTCTGTATTCACTATTTCCCTCCTCTTCCAAATTGCTAGTTTTCCTCTACTGATGCTTGAGTTTGCGTGTGAGCATGAGACATAAGTCATCCATAAGAAGTCCATGTCTTCTAGGGTCTTTCTGTTTACTCAACGTATTCCTGCTTTCTCGCTGCATACTGCCAGCCGCTATCATTAACAATTGAATATTAATTGTATTATTTTTCTGGGTTGCAGAGGACGTCAGCCAGGACACACTCCTGTTTTACTGACATTCAACCACGCGCCACAAACTCACTCAGAGGAACGAATTACATCCGTTAAAGAATCAATCCAGTGAAACGGAATAAGTCAAAATAGTTATTTAGTCCGTGTTATTCCCTAAAGTGATTCTGAGTGAGGTTAACTACATAGATCAAAGTAGTACACTAGGGCCAATTAGATGAATGGAACATAAAAGCCCTTCTAAATCCGGATTACTTAACCCTACACTAGTAAGATAGGAAATACAGAAGAAAGGCTCATCTGTAGCACTACATGCAGTTGTATACAACCATTCAATAGGATAGGATAATATAATGGTCTTAAAATCAAATATATAAGACGTTAGAGAGGGTGGGACTGATAAATGAAGCTTTGTTTATCGAATCTATTGAGAGTGCAAACATAGCAGGAATGATTCTACACAGCAGCCCGCCCAGACGTGACGTTCCCATTCCTGGTTGTACCTGAATTGTGCCGAACAATCCTTGGGGCCGACTTTTTGCGAGAAGTGGATGCAGTGATTAACATGAAGAAAAGGGTTGTCGTTACGAAGTACGGGTGAAAGCCAGGAATCCTAACCACTAGACCACAGCGACCAACTGGCTAGTAGACAGCTCTCACCACAATTTCGCTTTGACTTCTCATCATTTCTGCTAATGGCCTAAAGAAATGAGTTAAGTTTCTATATGGAATAATTTTAACACACTTTTAAGTGTTACATGACGTCATGTAATGATAGGGAGGACTCCAAACTTAATAAACACTGCTCAGACAATCACACTTATGTAGTTTATACCTAGAGAGTTCAAGTTTAGACAAAACAAATAAATGTTTGCATAGAATTGTAAAGGAGTCATGCAATAAAGACGAGAGGTGAGTAAGATGGTGAGTAACTAACAAAATGAATAACAACGTGGTGAGCGCAAATCAAGTCAAGTCACAGAAACTAGAGAGTGAAGAGTGTAAAGCCAAAGATGACATAACCAAATGAAAGAGAGAGAGAGACAGCAGGCACATCCAGCTACCAGGACAAGGAAACACTGATGACTGTTGCCTTCTAAACAGACACATACAAACATCCAAGTCAGGTGTGTCGGGAGCACTGGTGGTTCTATAAGAAGTGTAATAATTCAACACCATATGTTGACACTGGCCACTTGATCTCAACAAATTCCTCCTTCGAGGTGGTTTACAAAGTGGAGAATGAGAACGTGCATATGGTGATCTTCTTTCTCCCCCTTTGCACCGCTGAAGTGCTAGCCATCCAGATGGACAAACTGGAGTTGTGTTTACTAAAGAAAACCTTTCATCCAGTTCTGTTGTTATGGTAGGGACCTTATTACTGTTTTCAACCCAACTGTTTTATTTATTTTATTCCTCCAATAATTTCTGACTCACCTCTCTTCTCGAACTGCTAGGTAATAGAATTTCTTCTCTCTTTGTGGATGTTTATGATAGCTCATTCATATTATATTATCTGTCCCATTAGATAATTTTGCTACCCTTCCTTATTCGACTTCTCATATATCTTGATAAACAACCTTATCAAAAATTCTCATGATGAATCATCTCTCTGTTTCTATCCACTTTTACGAGGAGAGAACCAAACTGCACCCATAAGTGCTATTGATTGTGTAGCTAAAGAGACGAGAGTGAATTCACTGTGAAAAGAGACTCTTCGCTGAAAACTAAATATCTTTTTTCATCTTTTCCTCATGAATATGCTGTTACAATAGTTTCTGTGATTCAATTTATAACTAGCGTGTACGATGTGACAGGTTCCTCTACAGATTCAAGAACATTCACCTGCCAACTTTGTTCCGTAAACGGGGTGAAATCAAATGCATAAAGGCATAAATTCTATGGTACTTGGTAGATTTACGGGAAATTGTATTGAGGCTACTAGCAATAACCCTTAGGGTTATCGTTACCATACACAGTTTGCTTACTACCAGAACAAGCTAGGTTCGAGAAAAGCGACCATGTGTAGATCAAATTGCAGCGCTATGCCTAATCTTCGAACAGACAGCACATAGAATAGCAGTCAAATTTCCAGCTCAACTTCATCGACTTTGAAATGGCCTTCGGAAGTGTCACCCGCGAAGTAGTTTGTTGACTACTTCTACATTTTAGAGTGCATGGCTTCAAATATTCATCAGTCACTCTCAACGACAACCATATGGCAATTTCCCGTATCAGGTAACCGACGACGGAAATCTCAGCTATTGAAGCCTACCTTTTAAGTGAAGACTGGAGTAAGACAAGGCTGACTACTATCGCCCAGGGTGATATTCCTGATTGTAGTGTACTAGCGGAAAGCCATGTGCGCAGAGCGAGGAGACAATGATACTTTGGACCGACAAAAGGACTCCATAAGATCTGAACTTCGAAGACGATTTACGCAGGTCATGTAAATTCGAAAACTTGCAAGCAAAAACTAACATACTGGCAGAAGAGGCACGAAGAGAAGACAGGGCTTCAGGCGAACATACAAAAGACACGGGTGATGAAGAAACCTAGCGATCAACAGCACCAACCATTATGGACGGGGAACTTTGACAGAAAGTCACCTCTTTCACCCATCTGGCTAGGCAACATCATCTCAAATACAGCCTACTCTACGAATTAAGATATTAAAACCAGAATCAGATAGGCAAAACAGACCTTTATCACTCTGAAATCAGTATGGATATGTCCTTGCTGCACTCCAAAGCATAACTGATAAACACACAGATTTTCAACACCAATTTCAATTCAGTTAGTTGTTTTATGCGGAGCCTAAAATTGGTAAGTCATGAAAAGCATTTCCAACAGGCTACTTCCGACTTTCATCAATTGCTGCATTCACTGCCTTCATACTCAAGATCAAATGACCAGAAGAGGTTAGCAACAAGATACTCTGAGAAAGAACCTATCAAGAAACTTTTGCTCAACAAATATCTGGAAGAAAACGTAGTTGAATGAGATAAACGCAGTGAGAAGACTATCAGGTAACATCGCACGCCAGCCAGGCCACCACTGGAGTGGAATTAGAGCGGGAAATGACGATTTGGGAGTGACTTTGAGGTTGAAATCGAGGAAATTGAAGCTTATGGGTGGCAGTCGTGGAGTTAGACAGCTGAAGAGGAAAAAATGGAGACGTTTACCTCCCCTTTTGAAACCTTACCTTCCACTTGGAACCCAAGGGAATAATAAAGGTAGTAATAATTCTACATATTTACCTACTTAAGCTGTTATACAGTAAGACAAAGCAGTTAAACCACAGAGAATCTTTTATTTGCTTTTCATTGAGTTATTTTCTTCTTTAATCGTAATTAAAGTAAACAGCTTCAAGAGTACTTCATGTATGCCATCTTTATGTCCTCTTAAAAAACTGCGTTTTATTACCTCTTCTTTTCTCCTACTTGAAAAATTTTCTATTGAAGTGTTAAAATAAATATTTACCTTATGAATTGTCGTGGTTTTCTTGCTGTTCGCCAAATTCTCACGCTCTTTATCTGATGTTCATGTAAAATTATGCTCCTGAAAATGTTGTCATTTGATGGTTAGATGCAGTCGGTAGGAAGCTTTGCCTGAACTTAGTTTTCGTATCTGTTGGTTTTCATCAGTCAGCAAGGCGTATCTGCAACGTTCAAGGAAGTTATGTCACCTCCGGGTCATCCAGTTTTGAGGTTAGAGAAGAATCCCGGAAGTAACTTGAGTTACTTCACAACCACTGAATGCAAGCAAGCACGAAGACTAGATTCAAGCAGGGTTTACTGCCGATTGCCTCTAACCATCTAATAACAACAATTCAGAGTGCACCATGATGGCGTGCCACCTAGAATGGTGGCCACACTGCAAAATGACAAGCTGACAGAAATAAGCCTCCGCCAAACGAAGGACTAGACAGGTATGAACCTAGTTACTAACCTGTGTTCAAGCGACCTAAACAGTGATCCAGTCAGTATTTAGATGACTTCGTTCTGAATGGCTAGCAATCAAGTGAACGCCGCTGATTGACGTGTGAGTATTAGTATCCAACTGCCACTTATATCAGTCGATCAGCATCGTTAAGCACTTTTGCTTAGTCTGTTAATTACCTCTTACCGGACCTAGCAGATTACATATTTTATGTGTGTATGATCTGAAGAATTTAGATTTCCTTCGGGAAACTGCAGGGGAAATCTGACATCTTCGATCTGTATGCAATTTTTTAATTTGGGAATTTGAAACAGCGATTATGAATATTGGTCAAAACAGAACATAACAAAATTATATTTAAAAGTAATAGAAAAAATCTGTATCTCAGTCAGATGATTTTGATTTCCTTATGTTCTCTAAATCAGGGGGATATTTTAATTGAGAAGCTTTGGTTGTCCACATTCCAGATAAAACATCGTTTCAGTGCAAGCTGTATCATAAAGTGAACTTTAAGTAACTTGGTGGTTGGTCACTGGTGGTGTGTGGAATCCAGGATAAGTATTGCGTCTAATGTGGGACTTGTTATCTGGGTATGCCTACTTTCCCCAGTGAGTGATGTTGTTCCCTCTGAGGTTGCAACCCAGAAGCCATCTTTTCAAACGCTAAAGCGTTATCCACTAAACCAATTGGACCACAAGAGCTACAATGGGTATCAGTTACTGTTTGGTTTAAATTTAAGCTTTCTGAACAAGGAGCCGATATATCAATAGAGGCTGAACATTTCTGTTCAGTTAACCAACGGAAACGTCCAAATTTGAATTGTATAAAGTGAACTTGTTTGAATTCTCCGTGAATTCGAAATAAATGTGTCTTCAATATTCCCAATTAAGCATTTGGAAAATTAACAAATCGAACGAGAGAGGAAATATTCATTCTTTTCCAATTAATAGTTCCTCATTATCGTCTCTAATTTTTGAATAAACACATGTACTGGGCAAGTAAACAGCCGGAGCTACCCATAGTCCCTAAGATTGCGATTCACGGGAGATGTTAATAGTGATGACATATTTTATCACAACGTTTGAGGAGGGCCTTCATCTAAGGGATCTTTAATGCAGATAAATTATGCTGTTTATTCACTAGCTTATCAACCAATTATCAGTTCAGTTTATAAAAATGAACTGCCCTGTTTCACCTGTTCTATGTGTATTTGCAAGTTTAACTGCTTGTGCGGAGCTAGATACATTGGGTGTACAATTAGGATTTGGTTTATGGTATCACCCGTTCACTGAGTCAAATACTGGTTACATCTCTGACTGACCAACTGCACTAAAGACGATTGAAACAGTTATCTCATAGCTTTTGGATCACCTCAGTCTAGCTAGCAAGCACTATTTTTGTTATCTTATTCCTTTCCTTTCCAAATGGAGCATAGAGCTTCAGACCTCACCTTTTAAGTTTCAGTAGCAGTGGTTTTATTCTTACCGGGTGGGGTCGCTAGCCTCACTCCCAAACTTCCCTCTTTGCAGGCCTTACCACCAGCTTGGCGAGGTCTAGAAGTTTGTCGGCCGGGGATCGGAATCCGGACCACACACATTGTTTGTCAGCGTTCTACGGCTGAACCACCGACGCTAAACATTATCATGGTGAGGTGCATGCACATAGCATACAGCTTTCTTCAGACCTTACACACGCTTTAAGTCGCGTACTATCCTATCGCCCTTCACAGATTTGGCAACAAAAGTCACGAAAACAACGTCAGAGCATGTAACAGGCTAAGTAACCCTTCCACACTACTGGTATATAACCGCTCATTTAAATCAGTCGTGGTATATATGGTTTTATGCAACTATTCAGTGAAAACTTGCACTCCAATTTCTATTTTTTTTCTATTTTTTTCATTGTCGACAGGAACACTTCATCAACTCAGGATTTGAAGCTGTCGAATGCGGCGCAAAGCTGTCTGATATTTGTGGGAATGTATGGTTCAAGAACAGATGTCTCATGGCACGGACAATTACTGCTGAGGATTGTCGATCTGAAGAATACTAATGATGATCTGATAAATAACTAACTAACTATAAAATTTCTGGAAAAAATTATTAGCAAAACGAATAAGATAAATAAAAATTATGTGGTCTCATTTCACAGAAGAATCTTTTTTGTTCAAATTCCTTATTTTCAAATTTATGACTGATCTGATTTGATTTAACTTGCTACAAGTCCACCTAAGTAGCTAGCTAGCCAGCCAGAAATCAGGTGGTTTCAACTGATTCGCTTATCCTTCTGAGCTGAAACAAACCGGTTACACCGCTGACAAGCAGCTCGGCCTCAAAACGAGCATAACACCCAATCGACATGTTTATATCATTTCGATGATTTTGTTGATATGTGACCGGTACAGCTACTTATCATACCAATCAATTACTGGTACTGGAAGATCACGGGTTTGAACCCGGGTGGGTGCATACCACCAAATAGTCCTAAAATATACTGACGAAGCAGCTAGCTGTTCAGTAATTCATTGCTGGTTTTCAACGGTTCTCTAACTGATGTCAGTCCGTAATGTAAAACTTAAAACAAATCTCTATTCATCAAATCCACATACACCTAATGTGTAAGCAATAAAACTAACGCAACACCAAAGAAATAGGTAAAATGTTACTAACAATGAAGTCAAAGGATAAGAAACAACAATGGGATTATATTAGAGACAAAGTTTGAAATTTATGTAAGCAAGTACCCTGATACGACTATGGGCCAGCAGTACACTTTTTTCGAAAATTGGCCATACTGTATCACTCGCTGCGTGATTTGATCGAATAAAATCATTCTTTGATGTAATTATACTCTAACACGACAATATCCAAGTTCTATTATGATATATCATATACCGTATTGTGGTGGACAAGTACAAGAAGGAATAATCATACTATTATCCATTTTGTTCTCTACATTCCCGTTTCGCTTGCTGTATGACTACCCATTAGCCGTTATCTTCTCCACCCTACACGATTGCCTCCATCTTACTGTCTAACCCCCCGTTCAGGCTTCATCCGAGGGCCTAGCATGTTACGTCACCCATCGATATCTTCGGTGTGTGTCCATACCGTCTCACTTTTCTTCTGCATATCTGCTAGGTGATTAGTCCTTGGCCAGTCTGTTGCTAGAGTTTCTTGTTGCTAGTCCTTCCTCCCCGGCGATCTGATCTTCAGTATGGAGCCAGAAAAGGTGTATGTTGCTAAGAGTCTGTTAAAGGCTGTTAGAAACGCTTTAGGTGACGCGTGTATCAAATCTCTAAGCCATATGAAATCACTGATCTGCTTGACATTTGTGTTGAAAATCTCAATCTTCTTCCTTATGCTTAGCGCAGTAAATTTTCGATACCGATTTCAGATGAATTAAAGTGTCTATCTTGCCATTCCGATCAGTTCCCGACTGACTTTGACATCATTCAATCACTAAGAACTTAGGATGAAATGTGAATAAACAATCAAACAACCTGGCTGCGTATTTATGACCAACGAAATATAAGTTCCACTGAAGGTGGTCTCAGTTATATTTGGTCGTTTGATAGGCAATATGAATACTACAAAAATGCATAGGCAAAGAAATCTTGTGGGTTAAATGTAAGTAAGTTCGAGGGATGACGAATAGCAAATATATTTATTAAAATAATTTTGAACCTTATTTGAATTATAGAGACAAGTTGTTATTATATATTATTCTTCCCATGGGTCGTGAGTGGAACATAGCGCTTCAAAAGCACGTCTCCACTTTGTCCTATTTTCTGCTGTCATCTTTAGTTGGCCCCATTATTGCCCATAGTCTCTCATCTCCTCCTCCTTCCACTAACTCCTCCATGTCACCCTTGGACGACCGACTCATTGTTTCTAATTCAGGTTTCACTCGGGCTATAGCCTGGTGCGCGATATCACCCAACGGTTCGCTCAATGTATGCCCACTTCATCTCCAGTTTCTTCGGAATATTTGTTAAATTATAGGTTCTTGGTTGGTTTGTTCCCATAGTTCCTTGCTGATAATTTTTTCTGATCACTTCATCTTCCATATGGAGCGAAGGCAGATGTTCATAAAAGTCTGCAATGCCTTGTTGGAAATGCTTTTCGTGACTCGCTCACCAGGAAACACTAACTGACTGACTTAATATTTGAATTAGTGTTATTAAAAACATTAATGTTATTTGAATAACATCGAATCAATATTAATATCAAGGGATTACATTTCGATAGCACCAACATAACAAACTGAATATCAGAAAAGTTAAGAAAAACACATAATACAAATTCATGAATTTATAGTTTCCACTGATGGAAGGCCAGGGCAGTAGAAGTGGCATACGGAGCACCCGTTATTATATGCGTCGGTGGCACAGTGGTTAGGACTCTCGCCGACCATACACATGGTCCGAGGTTCGAGCCCCTGCCGGCGCACACCCGATATCTATGGTCGGCCTGCAAAATTTGGGCTACCGATATCCATGCTGAAAATGCCATACTTGTACTGAAAATACGGTGTGGCATCAAGCTGTAACCAAAAATAAAAAAAATAAAAATAAATAAATACTTTTGTTTCCTTTAATTCCTAGAGGAACATAGGGCTTCAGCCGTGCGTCTCCATTGCGTTCGGTTCTCTGCTAGAGTCTTTATCTGGTTCCAAGTCTGTCCACACATTTTCATCTCCTCTTCACATGACCTCCTCCAAGTCACCCTTGGACTGTTATTTTAGGCAAATCGCGATAGCCCCTGTTTTTGGAGTATGCAGTATCTGGATGTTTTTAGCAACACTTTTTGGTACCTGGTAGGTGATGGAGAAGGACTTTTTGATACTAGCTTCGTGGCCTGCTTGGACCAGGTGTTGTAATTTCGACCTATTGATGCTTCTCTCTACACCTTTATTTAAGCACACTGGTAGATGTTCCTGAGCACAAGAAATCAAATTCCTAGAGCAACGGCCAATATAACTCGCTTCACAAGAGCAGTTGAATTAGTAGATACAGTTAGAACTGACTATTCTAGGTACTTCATCTTTCAGTTGAGGAATCACCATCGGTCGTGTCGAAAACAAGACCTTTAGTTTACCAGCACTTAAAGTTCTTTGAAATGATTTTCTTAACTTGTTAAGTAATTACTTCGCTAGGTGTGTCACCCTTGAATTTCAGTCGTATGTATAAAGGCTTCTTGTTTATGGATAGTGAATAGTCATTCTCAACTTTATTAGTCATTTGTTTCTTGATGAACTTGACTGGATAGCTATTTTCAATTAAGGTATCACATGCAATGCTTAATTCATCACCTTCCGGTTACAAGGCAAGCTCGTATACCATTCAGCCACTGGGACCCGATTCAATGGCCAACCCATGAATTCTAACTTCTACCAATTCGTGATTTAGCGCGACCCCAACCATTGTCGTTGGTGAGACATCCATCCACACACGTGACATCTAATTGGACCTCACTGGTCACGTGAGGAGAAACCATGAATTCCCCGTTCTTCAGTGGAAGCGTTCGTTACTCAGCCGTTGAAATAATATGTGCAGATTAGAATTCTGATACATTCGTTCAAACGCATTTCAACAGCCTAGAAATATTCCTTATACCGTAATCTCTAAATTCATATGACCTTTATTCTTAAGATAAATATGATAAAGGAAACTATGGGAGATTGTCGAAGCCATATAATTTCTTATCAGGGATACGTTGTTGGGCCGCTGTTTGATAGTTAAGGGGAAAATGTAAAGAATTCACAGGGAAGATAAGTAAAACTCTTGCAGAGTAAATTAGGTGAGTTCCTAATTTTTCACAGCACAAATGTTGTAAGTTAATTTTTGTTGTCGCAACTATTCATAACCGGGATGATCATGACTGCGTCTACTGAACGTATATTTCACCCTGTAGTTATTAACTTCCCTGCATTTTATCTATTTTAGCGGAATATTCGTATTTGTATAATGCAAGAAAGGCAGTTTGCGACGTTGGAACTGGCCAATTTCTCACTATTACACCATATCAGGATAGGATTATGATTATTCAAATGTTCATGAGGTTATCCAGCAGTGAATTTGTATGTGGTTGGTTTGTTGCAAATCGTTTTTGATTGTAGGATTGAAAGATAAGTTGGAATTTTAACTCGTCGTTTTTACCCGCATTCAGCACCGCACAGCGATATGCATTGAGCAGAAGATAACTGTTGATAGGTCTGTTCATTGAATGAGCTACTATTCGGAAGCAGATTGAAATTTACTCCCTGTAAACCCTTCAAATTCACTCTACTTCCTCGTCAGGTCATTCGGTGTCACTTCCGACGATATAAACCAAGAATTTCTTTTAAATCCAGTTATATTTGGATATTAGCATTCCCTTTGACGTACCACTAGTTAGCTCGATATATCAAGGACCACAGTCCTTTAAGTATGTTTCACATCCAATGTACATCGTATATCTCATACTTATGAATACGACAGTCTTTCTATTTGTTTTGTACCAGATTTTCTAATCCTCTCTTTGTCTCTTGATAACATGAGCTTCTGAAATTCCCATTAATATAAGTGCAGAACTTAGGCACTGTGGTATAACGTAATTCCATATTAGATAAGTTTATTTTTCATAATCACACAGTGATGCAGGATTAACAACTGGATGACAAGGTTTTGAGCATAAATTATTACTCATAATCATATCAGTTTAGTCACACGTTTTCACAATTTGTCTTATCTATACATTTTCTCTCTTTCTGTCTCTCCAACTTTGTTGCTTGTTGCCACTTTCCATATCTCCGGTAAAGGCATTGCGTCATTCCCATTGAATGTGTGTGGTTTTGAATCGATAAACAAAGCTTCAGTGATTAACCTGTCTCTCTCCATGTAAAAGTGACAAGCAGTAAGTATTCTTTAGAATTAAATTCTGATACAACCTAGTGATTTGTAACTGAATTGATCATAAGATGATTTTATCGAAAGCTGAATTAATTAGTGATAGTCTTTTAGGTATTTCGCTCTTTCAGATCAATTACAGTACAATACCTGTCCTAGTTTTGTAGTGGGATGTTGTTTCTGAATTATCGTTGTTATTTCCATGGGTTTTTATAGGAACATCCTCATGTCACCATGATCCTTACTCTCCTTTTCAGCGAACCCCATAATTTCTCATGCGATTACAAACAGGTTGCCCCTGAACCCATAACACCTTGACGCTTCCTTTTCTCTTTCCAGTCAATGACCCAGCATGTGATGTTACTCAATGGTCTTTAAAAGGTTGAGGGTGTTGGCGTCCACGGATAGTACGAAGCATACTAACGCAAGATCTAATACCCACAACTTCTATAGTATTCGTTCCATGTAGACCAAAGGAAAGGCGAAATATCAGAACTGATTGTCCAAATTACGAAGTATATTTCACGACCGATTCAGAGTGCGAGGATGACTGATTAACTAGCCAGGGGTCGTGCACGAGTGAACGAACGTAACACGACATCGTGACAAGTGGCGTGGATGCTTGACCGTGAGCCTTCAGCTAAACAAGTCGACTTAAACAGTGAGGATCAGCATCCAATGTTCAGTGATGAATGGTATGGCTAATAGCTCTGGAGAATCACCAACCCCTACAGCTCACTTTCACCCCTAGATGGGTTGTTAGGACCCTAAGACGAAAGTTGCTTGAAGTAAAAACTTAGAGGTGGTACCATCAGTAAAACTCTTCCGATCACCTTGATGGCTTGCCCATTGATCATCTACCCATTCTAATTGGGTGCATGTAAATCACTTCGTTGATGTTCGTCCATTGGGTCTCATACTTCGTTTGCTTTTTGTTCAGTGCCTGTTACATCTGGGAAAGAAAACAAGAATGTAGGCAACCTAGTCGAGGGAAATGTACCAAAAATAACGTGTAAATAATGGTATACATGTACCATACAGAAAAATAATGTGAAAAAAAGAAAAACGAAGAAATACAACTTTTTTAGCGGATTTAACGTGTTGGATTATAAAAAGAATTTGACTTATGTTGCGGGACGCAATGAAAAAAATGTAGGTGCGATAAACTGGGTAGGTCGTATTATCTCTTTATGTGAAATAACTGTGAAGATGTTCTGAGAATCTCACGGTTCATCTGTGAGTGTTGGGTTATACCCCCAGTAACCGCACTTTCTAAATACTTCACCACTCATTAACCTTATCAGTACTCTACCTAGCGTATTAGTACTGACTAACGAAATCAAAGTAAAAGGGCTTGAGACTTGAAGTATATTCTAAAGAGAGTTATGTTTTACACAAATGAAATATCAATTTTAATAAATAAGGATGTTATACAACTTACCTGATGCCTCGGCTGAGTAGTAAGCGTGACATGGGTTTCCTTTGGGGTCTTGATAGAAAGTTCGGTTGCCTTCTCCGTGCTAGTGATTTCCTCGAGGACTAACGGATATTCGGTTGCCTGCGTATTACTGGGCACGCTTAGTTCGAGGCCCAAGCGATTACCTTCTAAGTAGGCTGGTTTCAGATAATCGGTGCTTGCAGAGTCATCGCGGCCTTTTTTGTCTAGAGCAAAACTTCATGCATACGTTTAATGACTGTATGTGATCCATCGAACAGGGATTCCAGTGGGCGATGCACAGAGTCATGTCGAACAAGTACATGTGAAGAAGTTCTAAAACATGGGTGGACAAAGACGTTTCATAATTTACGCACTATAAAATTTTAGAGTGGGTTCGGAATTAGCGAAATTTAATTCAGCATTATAGTAGCCTAGCTAGTACTGACCTCGCGAGAACTGCAGAATGTTTGGGACAGACTGCAGATAACTGTCCCACGTTCTGCGATGCACCAGAAGATATTCCCTGAAGATTCTTCAGTGCACCCGAAGAAAATGCTGCCTGGGAAGCTTGGGTAAGAGAAGTAACGGTTAGGATTCAGTCCAATGTACATTGTTTGCAGTTGATAACCCAGCCTTCAACTGTCAGTGTGAACGTTCTATAATACTACTTGCTTCAATATGACAGGCTGTTGTTCTAAAACGCATACAACCAAGGATTTTAGTCAAGGCTAAGAATAAGCCACTTTCTATTTGTCACCCGCGATCAGTTGTTATGGTGTATGGGCATCCAATATCGTTTTTACAAACTAGTACAAACCAACTTGATTTCTTTGTGCTCGCTTGTTGACTCCGATGCAAGGGTTCCTGGTCTTCGGTAAACTTCTACTTAGTTCATCCCGCTACTCGACTGTCGTAGCTTTGGTTGAATGCAAAAGTAGTGGTGCTGGGATTAATCGTATGTTGTTTGTAGTATGCGAGTCTCTTTTGCTTCCCTAGTATTATTGCCGTGTTTATCTGGAGGGTAGCTACTAAGTTCTCCTCCGTTGAAGTAGTAGTGCTGCCATTTCGGTCCATACCAGTAATACCCATATTACTGTTTAATTGTTTGACGAAGGCTAAACTGAGTGCTTCAGCCATCCCCAGACTAGTGAGGTATTGACCGCTTTGACCTACTAAGGTTCATGCCCCTTGGTTGGTTGGTTTTCTCTCCGACATGAATCGGTACACACTCTTCAGGTTCGCCGGAGGACTTTTGGCAGGGTTAGCTTGAAGTGGCCCCCTGTCACTCCTGACTCTTCCGTTGCACCGGTTCCTGAGTTTCAGGTAGGTATCGTGGCCAGTCTGACTCTTTGATACTCGCCACGTAAACCAAGCCTTTCTCACTGCTTGCAGAATACGTTGCACCTCTCTTCAACCATGAGAACCTTTACTTAGGCTGTGTTGTGACTAAAGGGACGGTATCCGAGATTGCTGTAAGAATAATCTCCTTTGCCACTTCCCAGTGTTCATCCATGGACAACTCAGCCCATTTTATGGGCCATTCTGCGTCGGACAAAAGTCTCCTCATCTCAGCATAATACGCCTTCTGGCAGCACAGACATGGTCGCATAGCGTCCCACCATGAGTGTTAAAGGAAAAAAAGATCGAATACTATAACTGCATGGTCACTTCTTGCTAGTGGAGTCATGATCTGCACATTTTCGACAAGTAGTTGCTCACTTGTTAGAATACAATCTAGTTTCTGTGACTTTCCACTAGTGCCCCACCAAGTGTTGTCTATGAAATTCTCAGTCAATCCCATATTTCTAACGGTTTGCAGTAGATTTCGACAGAATTTTCCCTGAGCTTACTCCGAGCTTAGGTTTAATGATGGAACATTGAAATCTCCAACAATGGTGATTTGGTCATAGCCCAAGTCCTGTATCCCTGTGATGGTATTAAGCAGTTGCTGGTTGTACTTTGCTCCACAGGTGTGTGACTGGTTGATGCCACCCAGTGAGTGCTTTGTGTGGCCTACGGTGAAATGATACTATATAGAGTGTAGGAGTTCAGCAAGTGGTGGCTCCTTTGCACGTACGCATATAAGTTGCTTGTCAAAGTATATGGTAACTTCTTCCTTTCCTTGTTATCTCTGTCTCTCCTGACCAGAACCATATCGCTTATACTGATTTCGTTGTCGGCGATAATGAGGGCTAGCTAGGTTTCATTCAGGTTTGTTATTTTAAGGTGTGGGTGTAACTGGGAGTTTCTGAGCTCACTCAGTTTCCCTCTCAGCCCTCTCACATTGCTATGCAGGCAGCTGACAGTGAGTCTCACAACCTTAGCGTGTTGTGGAGTAGTTGATGTTAGGCTGTCTGATGGTTAAAGGACTTAATAGTGGGACTAGTTGGCCGATTCCTATGGGACCGGCCTGTTGCCGTTTTTTCATTGGATTCAGGTAGGACACTTGGGTGGCACTGATCGTCATTCTTAGTGCCACATCGCCGTAGTGTCACTGAGGCATGGAGACGTTTTAAGACTTCAGCTTGCTGCATCGTTATGGTTCGAGGTCTGCTTTCGCGGCATCGGCTGTGTACTTCCATTTTATTCTTGGTCTCGTTCCAGCGTTGAAGTTCAAGAGCCAACTGTTCCTGACAGTTGAACCGTACAACAAGCAGCCTTGAGGAGCTAGTCAGTGTGAGATGGGTGGGGTGAAGTAGCCGGAAAACCGAGACCGCTCCGGAATCACTAAGGGCCATCTGAGATGACAGACATCTCCATTTCAGTACGTCATGCATATGCTTTTCTCAGGCAGTACCAGTTACCAGCTCCGGACACCGTGTATGACCATACAGCTAGAGAGCATCAGTTCCGGTAACTCCCTCACCATTCGCCTGTTAGTCCATTGCCTGTCATTTCTCGCCCTTATGGTAGAAATCCCCCTAATAGCTAGTACTTGACCCAGTAACAGTATTCTTTCAGCTTCTTTGGTAGAGCCCAGTTTCACACTTAATGGAGGTGGTTTACCTTGGGGTGCCTGAATGCCCCTGTACAGCCTCCAAAATTTTGCTCAATTGATGTTCAGACCTGATTTATTGCACAAATTGGACCACTGCTCCTGATGAAACATGGCCTGTTGTTCAAGCAAGCTATCATTGCACACATTGTACATTAGACAGGATAAGGGAATTCGATCGACTAGCCTCGCACTCAGGTTTCGTCTTTGGCTGCTTGTCCTCCTTTTAAGGGTCGGTCACTTTAGATTTCCTCAGTCTCTGACTAGTCTTTGCCATGTTGTCATGCTTGCTATGGATACAACTGGCACTTTAGCAATTCCACCATCCACTGCTGTCCCAAGTGTAACCTTCGGAGTCGTCAGTTTATGAAGATTGATATTTCCAATCGGTTGGACTGGAGTATTTTTCTTACGGATTTTGCCAAGTTTATGTCGTGTGGTTTTACCAGGTGGAGAGCTGTGTGAGACTGTGTCGGGATAGAAAAGTCACGTGCTGTTTCTGCTACCTGGAGACACGCTGTATGAGACTGTGCCGGCGCGACAAAGTGGCCAGATGTACCAGAACCATGGGCATTGGTTATTTCGAATAAACTCATAATATTGTTTTGGCAACCCTTTGTCACAACGGCAGTGGGCAAATCGTTTCCAAAAATTGTATTCAAATGCTAAATCAGTTTTAGAAATGACAACACTAAAGGCCTGAGATTCGTCTCCTTTTCTAGTTGATGCTTTCGAGGTATTATGACGTCTTGAGCGTTTCCCTTTTGTTTTGCTGTGTGTCACACACTGGCTCCCAACGGATTTTAATGAACTTTCATCTCCACTTGGTTTTGTCTGTGCCGTTTCAGTTCTAGACTGTGGCAATGTAGGCCTAGTATGTGAACAGGGAAGATAAACACTGGCCTTAAGAATCGGCATGCGAGATGGGGTTAATATCCCTGGATTATTGTCCTTGTGTGCGTCGGTGGCATGGCGGTTAGGACGCTCGCCGACCATGCTCATGGTCCGGGGTTCTATCCCCAGCCGGCGCACTCCTTTACCTCGCTAAGCCAGGAATAATGCTGGTGAAGAGGAAAGGTTGAGCATGAGGCTAGCAACCCCATCCTGTAAAATAAAACAATGCTACAGAAACTTCAAGTCACTAGCTTGAAGCCCTATGTTTCACTGGGGAACGTGAAGGAAAGAAAATTGCCCTTGTGACTAAAGAATATGGTGTTTTAGTGCATTTTTAGGGCTTTTTCAACCACAATATTAACAGTTACCATAACTTATACTTATATACGTATAAGAGATAGCAATAGTATCTGTCCAGTAGAACAAGAACAAAACGACTGATAAAGTACAAGATAACGAGAATAAAACGTTTTTAACTTTACTTAGTACTTTTTGCTTACTCGGCTTCACAGCAATCACGCGTCAGACCAACAAGTCTTGTTTTTATCTGAACGAGTGGTGAAGATGCTGCTACAGATGTAGCACCTGAAGCTTTGGCAGTACTTCGAGACAGCTGGACTTACCACACAGAGATTTGATATGGAGGTAATGGTGGAATTTAAACCACTAGCTAGGAAGATCAGGCTTCCCAAGCGGATAATTCACATAATAGGTATTTTCCGGTTAGACAGGAAAGAGTACATCGTACTCAAGGAGCATCCAAAACTTCAGATAAATCGTTTGACAAGGACGTGTGCGACTGTTTTTTCGGATACATCCTTCAAGAGTACTACTTCAGGCCATTGCGTAAAACGGTCAGTGCAGGTTAAGAAATAGACATATCGACGAGATTCTGGGAGGGGTCCAATGAGATCTGCATGGAAGTGTTCTAAACTAGAATCAGGGATAAGAAAGGTGTCAAGAGGGTTCCTGGTGTGTCTCATTACCTTGTACTATTGGTAAGCTAAGCAAGTATAAACCCGTTCCCCTACTTCTTTAATAATAGCAGGCCAATAGAACCGCCTAGTTACGAGCCTGACAGTAGTTCCAATACCTGGGTGGGGTGAGCCATGCAGCGTACTAAAAACGTTACGGCGATAACGTTTAGGCACAATAGGGCAAGGAGTACTCGTGGAAATGTCACATAGAACAGTATCCCTCCAGATGCTCAAAGGTTTCTCAGATAACTGCTGAGATGTTTTCGACAACTCATGTTGTGGCGTCGGTGGCACAGTGGTTAGGACTCTCGCCGACCATGCACATGGTTCGGGGTTCGATCCCCTGCCGGCGCACACCCGATATCTATGGTCGGCCTGAAATTTGGGCTACCGATATCCATGCTGAAAATTCCGTACCTGTACCAAAAAATACGGTGTGGAATCAAGCTGTAATCAAAATAAAAAATAAAAATAAATTTTTGAAGACGAGCCGGTTTCACAAGGTCTATGCCATCTATTTGGGTGAGAGAACAAATGCACCACAAGGCATCTGCCACAGTGCTGTTCACTCCGAATACTTGGCGAACACCCAATGTAAACTGTGAAACGTAATCCAGTTGGTGGGATTCTCTAGGTGAATGCTTATCTGAAGTTGAGTTTATGCAGTATGGCAGAGGTTTGTGGTCAGCGAAAATTATAAATTCAAGACCCCCCACTTAATGCCGAAAATGATGTACAGCACAATACGTATCCAGAAGTTCTCTGCCGAATGTGCTGTACTTTGTTTCTGGCAGTTGTAGACGCCTTGAGGAAAAATTGATAAGTTGCCACTCTCTATTGTCTAGTTGTTGCAGATTGCAGTGTCTGATGCATCAACTGAGATACTTAACGGTGCCGTTAGATCCCAATACGTAAGAAGTGTGGCATCAGTGATAGCCTTTTTTAACCTGAATGAAAGAATTTTGGGCAGACGCATCAAGTTCGATGGACTTGTTGTTCCTTCGAAGAAGATCTGTTGGTGGCTGAATCAGTGAGGCATGGTTAGGAAAAAGCGTTAGCAATAACTTACCATGCCATTAAAATTGAGAAGATTTTCACCACCTTTGGCTTCGGAAAGTTCAGAATTCCCTCAGCAATATAAATTATAAATTCACGCCTCCAACCATCTAATACCAACAATTCACAGAGCGCCGCGTTGGTGAGCCACCTAGCATGGCGTCCACATTGCAAGCTTGGCTGATAGAATCCAGTCTGCACCGAAGATAAGACTAGACAAGTTACACTAGTTACTGACTATTGTCCAATCAAAATATCAAATACAGTCCTACAGGATGTCAATCGCCAGCCTGAATAGCTCACTGGTAACGTCTCTGACTGCAGCGCTGGTTGATGCGGGTTCGAATCTCAGGAGAGACATGGGTTCCTTCGAGGTTCTAGATACGCCTTGCTAATGAGTGCCAAGCAGGACAAAACCTAGGTCCAAGACTCCCTGCCGATTGTCTCCAGCCATCTAGTACTTTTAAATATTAATGGTAGCACCATCCTGGCGTAACTTGCCGAATGCCAAGTCCAAGTGTCTAAAGTGAGTTTCCTTGTCTCGACTGGCAATGAGGCAGTCGTCTAAATATACGCATACGAAGTCAACACCGCGAAATACTTCGTCAGTTAATCGTAAGAATGTTTGTGCTGCATTCCGGAGACCGAGTGGCATACATAGAAATTCAAAAGTTCGAAAGGCGTAGTGATAGCCGTTTTCGAAATGTCATCTGGTGCCACCGGGATTTGGTCGTATGCTTTAACTAAGTCTATTTTCAAAAAATAGTTGCACCAGATAATGTTGCCGTCAAGCCATATATGTGAGGCAGTGGATAGCAATCAGGGGTTGTTTTGGCGTTCACTCGCCGGTAATCACCAATGGGCCGCCAATCGTTGCTATCAAATTACAGTACCACATGAAGTGGGGGGTGCCTATGAGCTTCTTGATGGCCGAGTGATGCCAAAGGTGGGCATTAAGTCGAACTTATTTCCCGCCAGTCGTGATGTGTCGGGAGCAAGTCATCGTGCTTTAGATGTCACGGGTTTATGAGCAAATAAAACCTTGCTGTTCAATTATTCCAAGACTGTATGGACTGCCTAAAGTGCATAAGGAGAATGTCCAACTTCGACCTGTCATAGACATGGTTAACTCACCATATCACTGAATCGCGAAGTGGCTAGCTGATATCCTCGAATCAGTTAAAAGACATATGACAAAATATAGCCTCAGAGATACATTTGACTTCATCGATTCAGTGAAGGATGTCAACGTGTCTAAAAGACAAATGATCTCACTAGATGTCGCCTCTCTATTCACAAGTATACCCCTAACTGAAACAATATGCTTCATTTGTAATTACATCGAAACCAACAACCTAGAAGTTCCTCTCCCAATAAACTACCTGAAGGAACTTCCTCTCAGATGCACATTCAATATCCAGTTCAAATTCAATGAAAAGTTCTATGTACAGAAAGATGGGATAGCCATGGGGTCTCCTCTCAGTCCACTCCTAGTCGACTGCTTCATGGCGAGTCTTGAAAACAACATCCTTAATCCCTTGAAAAGTCAACTGCACTTATACAAGAGATACGTAGATGATACGTTTATAATCTGTGACGAAAATTGTTATTTAGATTCTCTCCTCAAAACCTTCAACGCAGCGCATGCATCAATAAGTTTCACCTTAGAACGAGAATCGAACAACGCATTTCCATTCCATGATGTACTACTCACCAGACGACACGACTGTACGACCCAAAGATCAATATACCGCAAACCAACATGGACTGGACAGTTTATCAACTTCCAGAGCTTTGTCCCACTAATCCGAAAGAGAAACCTGGGACGAACGTTATGTTCAAGGATTAGAAAAATCTGCTCGGAAGGCATGGTAGAGAAAGAATTAAATTTATTACGTAAAACCCTACGAGAGAATGGGTATCCACGGAGATTTATTGACAAAAACATGAAGGAGAAGCCTCCGGTGTCAAACGTCGCAACGGTTCTCAAGAAGACTCTCTTCATGAACCTAGAATTCAGTGGTGATGTCGCAGCGGAAATTTTCAGAAACCGCCTTTCTAAATGTCTGAAGAAGACATTTCCAACAGCCACTCTACGTATCACATTCTCCTGCAGACAGTTAATCGAGTCTAACGCTAAGGACAAGATACCGCTTTTGAACAGTTCAGTGTGTATTTATCAATTTACTTGCTCGTGTGGAGCAAAGTATATCGGCCGTATGCAACGTCATGTCCACAAACGTATTCTGGAACACTGTCCAGCCTGGTTATCCAGAGGAGAAAAGTAGAATAGCAACAGCTCGATCCTCGAACACCTTGTCATCTCTGGACATCGAGCACCTCAACATGAATGCTTCACAGTGTTACACAGAGTCCCTCAATATCGTACTAAGGGTCTTCGGATACGCCATCTGTACATAGTCGAAGCATTAGCTATTCGAGATCTGAAACCGGACCTCTGCATCCAAAAGCGATACATACATTCTCTTGCCCAATCATGGCCAGAGTAAAGTTCTTACCACAATTTTGCTTCTTTCCTTTATTATGTAAGTTCACTATTATTATTATTATTTTATTTTATTAATACTTTTATCATCATTATTATTCCCATCATCCACATTTTATTACCACTCCATTCCTGTTTGTTAATAATATTGCTTTTCATTCATATTTTATACAAAAATACTTTATAGCCTTTCCACTAGTCCCTGTCCATTTTACACGAGCCTATTGATTACGTCATGCCAACTTCTGTCTCCTTTCTAACTTACAATTAGTCATCCCTTCTTACACCTTACATCATGTAAAACAATTTTCCAAGGAGAAAACTTACCAGTATCTGATTGGTCCAAAGATTTCTTTATTAATTACAATTACAATTGTACAGCTCATGAAAATGTATCGTCGAAAAGAAAATTTTCTTCGTTGTTTGTGCCTTTTTCTTATAAAACCAGTATTTGGCTACGTTCACATGCAGAGGAAAATGAGACATTGTATAGTGGTGGGACAACTTTGTGGAACTTTCATCTAGCCTGTATGTTTCGCTCTAATAGTTTCGTCCCTCAGACCACTAACAAAGTATTTTCAAATGTATTCTTGTATTATGATTTGATGGGACAATTACTGGCAGTTAATAATATTATGTATGCATAATATTCATATTTTCTGCACTATTAATTCGCTCCACATTTCAAAAGGAGTGTAAACTATGATGACTGAATTTGTTGAATACTAAAGTCATGCATGTTAATTATGTAAATGCTTAATTTATGTAAGTGAATTTAGTCTATATCACTTTTAGGAATGTCGAGTCGTAATGAGGCCTGTCAGTTAATTAAATTCATTGGAAGCAGATGTAGCCGCATTCGGACAAAGACATCCGAAAAACACCGACGAGTATTTTACGACCTATGACCGGATACATTTGCATAATCAATTGTACGAATTGATTCTACATGCAACAGCAAGTCAAGGTAAGTTCGCTCATTCATTTATAACCTTGCTGATATTGGTTTTTCCAGTTCGTGATACCAGATAACTTCGGATGTGGGCATTCACTTCTGTTTACTTGAATTGCGGAAGAATTTGAAGGTGACGCAATTTGTACACAGGGAGTTTCCGTTGAATAATGGGAGATACTTCCCAAACGAAGACTTACATCTTAGACTGTGCACAGCCCATACATGTTGATAAACTTGTTTGTGCTGCAGCGAAATAAAATTTTCTATCTAATATTCCTGTGTTCTATTTGTTCTGCATGCAGTGGGAGTACGGCATGCTAGACCGGTACTTCCTAGGATATGAACTCGTTACCAAACGTAAGTGTAATTCTGTAGGAACACTATCGATCGATATAAGTGGTGAATTATAAGTACTTTAGTCAAGTCTAAACATCTGACTAAAGTTACGCGATTACGTCTCCTAGTCATAGGTAAATCTGTAGGGACCAATGACAAAAATACCTAACTTCAGTATTTGAAAACTAAGAATAGAACTTAGGCACTGCAGTGGAGTTCGATTTCGTATAAGGTTAAGTGTATTCAAAAGTAGTGCATTGCTATTATTTCACTTAAAGCATGATGTCAATCCATATGATTACGGGTGTTAACGTATAGTGCAAGACGAAGTGTACACGAGACGAATAATTGAATAGGTTGAGCTGTAGTGATCGTAGTAAGATTACACCTACGTTGAAATATGCCAACCATTACTTTCACAAGTCTCATTGATCAGTCAGGCCTCCATCATGTCATGATGACAAATTTAGTTTCACTCAGATAGAATAAGAAAAGTACGGTAAGCAGGATGTTAAATATATTTAATGAAAAATAATAACAAGCAAATGTCTATACACAATTGCTTTTCGTAATTATTTCGGCGATGTCGAATTGCTGTGACGAGATTGACTGATGTTACCGGACATCTGCAAATAAATGAATAAAGTGTATTTTTTAAACCACTGAAGTTAGAAAAAGGTAATGTAAAAGTTAAACACTTAATATTTGCCTACCTTTACTGAAAAAGGTTCATTCTCTTTTCTCATTCTTTGGTCATGACAGCATTCTTGTGTGGTTTTCACTGTCACATGCATTGTTCATCTTCTAAAGTATAGCACCAAGCAAATAATAACAATTTAACATTTCGTATAAACAGGTGTTTAAAAGGAATGCATGCCATTTCTACAGGCGCATTAAGATATGTTATAAATTACAATCGTGAAGTATCATTAATTAATACTCTTTTAAAAGTTTAAATTGTTCAATAATTGTACAAGCAATCAGAACAGGTTATCTTAAATGTTAAACTGTAAACCCTTCACAATGAACAGTGTATATTTGGGTAACTCCTATACCCTCACGTGATTAAAAGCTATTTCAGGAGGAGAACAACGTCCTGAGGAACTGCAAAATGGAATAAAATACAATTATCGATAATGCGTCAAATGAAAGTCCACCTACAAGATATATACGGCAAGTGGCTATAGAGTCCTTGGAATGACAGTATACATTTGCAGTGTTTAATGCCAACCAAATAGGTGGAAGCATGGAAACTGTGACGTTTTCGATGAAAATACAGCTTTGTTCAAACACTGGTGTTGTTGTGTTTCTAATCACAGCAAGCAACTAACAGTCACAAAGAGTAAGTCTCAGCTATCATAAAGGCCTATCCAGTAAAGATAAATTGGAGTGTAATAGTGCGTAAATAAAAAGATTATCGTGAAGTAGATAAATGATATTTCAGGAAATTGAAAGATCTGCAAGCTTAGAATTCGTAAGGCAACCTGACATGTAAGATCTCTCATAAATTTCCGCAGAGCCTACGGAGCAGCATTGATGTTTTGGCGTCATTCTGAACTTTGAAAAGACGATTTACACATGTAAAAGGTAATAATCATTGAAACTGCAGTAATACTTTCTAGCTGTTCGGAATTTTTCCTTTGACGCAGTATCTTATCAACAGTTTGCAGTATTCATATTGAGTTTATAGGGAACTTTATTCTAATTTTATTTTCACCAACTGTTCCTTCACGCACAATAGCATACAGTAACTACAAAAGTGGGAAGCATTTCTTGTAAACTTACCCGTTTATACGAAATATAAATTATTATTATTATTATTACTCAGGCATTGTAACCTGAACACCACAAAATCCCTACAGATAACTTGTTTAATAACAAATGCTATAAAGATACGAGCCATAAGTGCACCTTCCATATCCTTCCTAGCCACAAGTAATTCATTAAGGATCTCAGAATATATTAATGATCTGAAAATGGATAATTATTAAGACCGATATAACTTAAGTAGCAGGTGTAGTAGTTTTAGGACACGGCTGCTAGCTACTATTCGACAGAAAGCTGATACTAATTTTAAGCAGTCTGACATTTTAGAAGGACCATCTATACTATTCTTCTTGCCCAATGTGCACTAATACCAACATAATCTGATGACATGTTATGCACTGAGCAATTATGTTCTCCCGAAATTCCATGTGACAATGTAAATTAAACTAGTATCACATCTTCGCCTAAGCAGTTTTAACTAGGAACTTCATCGAGATGGATATAATCACCAGGATATTCAGCAGCTTGTCTCATTCATCGCATGATCTCTTCGATGTGTTATGGAATATTTCAATCATCACGGATGATGATAAAAGTGTTTAATATCCCCAAAACGTACATCTAACTTATGTTTGTGGGCTACTTCTCTTTCAAATGCACGATTCTCATAGAATAACTGCTATGACAACAACCATTGCCTGTAGTCAATTTACCACCTTAAGATCTAAAACAACTCACGATTAACGGAGCTTTAAGGCTCCAAAACGCAAATAATAGTCTTTCCATGCGAAATTTCTTATAAAGGATGAATTTTTTAGCAATAAATTATCTCGGTTATCAAGACAATTTTGCCAATTAATACGAACATAATACAGGAAAATATTGCTATTTTCGGCCACAGAAGCCTAAAACTAGTCAAATATAACCTATTTTTGCAAAACTAAACGGTCACAACGCCTCTATAAGCGTGAACGCGATAACCTATAGAGTGCGCGAAAACATATTACGATAACGTTTATCCTCAACCTCTGGTAGTACCGTCTGTCAGTCGTTTTTGGCGGACATCAAAGGGTAGATCATGATGGTTGACTAGGTCTGTGCCAATGATAGGCATAGTGACGTCAGCAATAATAAAACTCTACCGAATAGGTTTGCGTAAGCCTACGTTCAGATAGACGTAGTTTGCAATAGGTTTTCCAATCACAGACTGCATCTGAAGGTAGGTTCCTGATGTCAATTTGCTCCTGCAGCAGGAAATACACTGACTTTGGCACTTGTGTCAGCCAAATGCCGGGTTATCCTGACTACATCACGCATGTGTGGTAGGTGGCCACTGCTACCGGTGAAGGTTGCGCTAACGCGTGCCGGCGGTATAGTTTTCCATAACCCTCGAGTCATTAACAAAATTACAAGGTTTTCGGTGACATTTAGCTTCCTGACTATAGCTATTGTGGTACCAACAACAGTCAGGAATTTTAAGTGAACGTGCTTTGAAATTCAACTGATCAAATGGATTCTGCTATCGTAGGCAATACTTTTGATGGTTATAATATATTTATTCCGATCTATGAAGGACACACCAGTTGTACAAGCGTGGATAAGTATTATTTACATTATATAAATTTGATTTATGGTGAAATTACATGATTGCTGTCATTTCTGACATTAGTTTGTGGGGACAATCTACTAACTAGTCATTCAATAGAGCACATTGAAAAACATAGAAACATTGTCTCCGCATTAACAAAATACCCAAGTATGTGTTGGATAGACTACAAATATTTGGGAAAAAATAAGGCTTGAAGTCAATTCCTTGTTGTGTGCGACATCGTGTCTTGTTCTTGATTTATATCCAAACTGGGTATTAATTTGAAATAAGTGATTTATTTGTATAGTTTTGCCAACATTTTTATCGTAAGTAACACCAGGAGTGAATTGTACTGAATGCAGATTAATATTGGTTATTGCCAGGCAGCCCACGTCAACCAAAACCGCCATTTGTCGCTGCATGGTTATTTCGCACGAGTAAGTTGATTAACACGTAGAAAGCTATTCGCAAACCATTTTAGATCATTGATACTGATTGTGTAGGATGCTGTGCAGCGTCTTGTTATGGTGACAGTGGATTTTATCAAGGATGCTGAGCCATTACTAGCCAAACCTTGAAGGATGATATATGAGTAATTGTTTTCCAGCTTCAGTCTGAATGTAGATCTGTGCAACTTCTACTGCAAGGCAAATAGAAGAGAAGAGGCGAGCAGCAAAGTACCAGAGAGCAAAGAAAAGTATGTGGTCTCGACTAGCGTTTGTACTAACATGTTTATATTCTTCGTACATTGTCATTTAGTAAACACATATATATTTCTACTTGGTCTTTTTATGTATCAATGCGACTAGTCTATTTGTCGTTTATAGAGTAATTGGGGTATTTGAGCGCATCTTTTAGGTACTATAGTAAACTAGTAATTGATTCATTCTAGGAATAAATAGTTTATTAATGTAATCAGTGGACTGGAACAGTCTGTACAGAGAGCGAGGTGCAAGTTCTGACATCTAGGGGCAGGCTGTTCCATATTTTAGAATACATGACTGTGAAGGAGTTTTCACGGAATGTTGACTTAAAGGCTTTTATTGTCACTTTGCAAGATTGGTTACGCAGATCGTAACAGCCTTCCTGTGCGAATTGTATGTCCTTACTGTCTGAGAATGATATTTTGGGTAGGACCTTAAAGAAGAATACTGGGTTTATGATAAGTCGTCTTGTCCAAAGTGGGTCAAGATTTCGAATCATGCGCCGTGAGATGTAGTCTTTCTTGCAATCGTAGCCAAGTAGTGTGGACGTGAAATACCGTTGAATACTTTCTATCCTAAGCTTGTCACGTGTGTGAGTGCTGCTAATAATAAATGGACAGTATTCTAGTACTGGTCTTACACATGTTTTGTACAGAATTAGCTTGGTCTCATTGTCATGAAAGTTCCTGAGTACGCATCCTAAGAGCGTTCTCGACTTTCGAGTTTGTGATGCCACTTGCTCAGAGAATGTTAGGTCACTAGAGTACCTCAAACCTAAGTCAACGACACTTCGGAGTTTGGTTAGGTTAGCAGATTGAAGCGTTAATTTCATGTCGATTGAGAGTGCACCGAAGCAGATGCAGCCACAGTTGTTCAGGTTAAATTGTAGATTCCATAAAGAGAACCAAGCAGTCACTTTACCTAATTCTTACTGCACAGCATTCTGGAAGTGCCCTAGGTCATCACACTGGAATGTATAAGCTACTTTCAGGTCATCTGCAAAGATGATTGGTTTTCCATTTGAGAAGCAGGCTCATATGTCGTTGACATATAGCATAAATAGGAGGTGCCCAATGACACTACCCTGTAGTACATCGAAGGTGTTTGGGCTAGTTTTGGAAATTACAGACTCGAGTTTAACTATTTGGGACCTATTGTTAAGGAATGATTTAAGCCATCCTAATAGTGGATCACGTATTCCTTAGGAGTTCACGACTTCTGATCAGAAAATTGAAGAAATATAGGTGGCATGTTAAACAAAACCGGGATTTTAGGAATCCATGTTGGTTCGGACTTATGTTGCAACCAAGTATATGCTTGATTAGGTTATCTTTAACTATTCTCTCTATAATTCTAGATGCGATAGGTGTGATATTGATCTGCCTGTAGTTGCTGACTTCTGTTTTCGAACCAGATTTGTGATTAGGCATAATAAATGTTTTCCGTATATCAGGTTAAGTTTGGGTTTCTAGGGACATTGTGAATATTTTAAGTAGTAGCTAAGGAATGTCAGGGCCACCATATTTATAAAAATAGGATGATATACCGTCAGTATCGAAAGATTTTGAGCTTTTGAGGGTTCTTAAAGTTTGGTTGATGTTAGCATAAGTGAATTCACTAGTAGTAATTTGTTTTGTTGTGAGTGGAGATGAGGTTTGTGCCATATTAGTAGCAGGGTGTATATCGAGTAACTGGACTGAGGGCTTAAGGAGGTTACCTGCAAACGTTTTGTTGAATAATTCACACACACATAGAATAAGTGCTAAGCCCACCTCTGTCTATGAGGCGAGAAATACTGTGATTTTTGTGGTTCATTCGCTTCTTTAAGATTCCCGTGAGTGCATACACTCTAGCACAACTGACTACTGCGATGCGTTCTTCTTTTCTCATTAGCAAATCTCGAGCTTGTGAGATGGAGCTAAGGGTGTTAAGTATTAAACCTAATGTGCGAAATTCGTGGTGTTTGAAGTATTTTTGTTGAGAGTCTCTTCAGTTTCGTACGATCCTTTAGTTTTATAAATGATTTTCTATGTGGGGAAACCCTAAGTGTTTGGAGTGGAATGATAGCATCTAAGCATGTGTTTGAGTTATGGTAGATGTTCAGAGCTCTTGAGAGGTTATCAGTATAGAAGTACTCTCTCCATTCTGATGATCTTAACATTGATTTCACTTACTGTAGTTCCTGTATGTTATTTGTTGTAAAGTAGGGGTATGGGCTGCATTGCTAATCGGTGGAAGTGGCAATGCACACAGCACTGTTTTGTGGTCACTCCCTGGAAACTCAGAACCTACCACGGCTGATAGGGGACTTGTATTGGGGCAGAAGATTAAGTCTAGTACACTATTACCTCTTGTAGGGGTGGTGACAGTTTGTTTCCAGCCAAGTATATCCAGTGTGCCTAAGAACTTATCAAATTTAGTTCAGCCTGTGGGTACATCCCAGTTGATTTCAGGTAAGTTAAGGTCTCCAGATAGGATCTTATGATCGTATCGTAAGGTGGATAATTGCTACAGAGTACTAGTAAGTTGGGTCTCGTAATTACTAAAGGTGCCAGGTACTCTGTAGGTGCATCCAATTAATACTGTTGCGTTATTTAAGTGTAAGTTAACCCATAGAGTCTCCGACAGTATACTATTTTCTAGCTGTATTACAGTAAGTGCATTCAGAAAGTACATAAGACAACCCCCTCCCTTACCACCTTCCCTGTCACACCGAAAGTGTGTGTAGTTATCTAAGCTTATCTCTTCATCCAGTATGTTCAAATTACTCCAGGATTCAGTGATGACAATTATAGGGGGTTTGTATATTACTGTGAGTGCTCTGAGCATCGGGAGTTTATTTAGAACAGATCTAGCATTTATGAGGATCAGGTAAAGATGAGATTTGAAATAGCATTTGAAGTATTTAAGTTCGTTAATCAGCCCCGAATATGGTTCAGCACCCAGTAGTACTGTTTGACATGACGACCCTATGTTAAGAGGAGTTTCAACATCATGCTCACCTATGTCTATCGAGTTGGTGTGTGCTGTTCTCGGTGAAGAATTAAGCGTTGGAGTACTGGATTTGCTATAGGCTACGGCATTTTTATTTTTAGTTAAGCTGGAGACATGGGTAGAGATCTTTATTTGACCTAAACTTGTGCATGTATCAAGTGTGCTTAATGGATGCGGGTGAACTAGACTGTTCCTGTATTCATGCAAAGGGGGAGCCAGCACTAGCGGTTTAGGAGTGTTAACATCCCTACCAGCTGTTTTTTCAACGCTGACAGGGACGCAGGGGATAAAAAATGATTGTATCCTTGTGAAGACCATGGTTTATTATTCCACCTATTGTTTGATACTAGTTGTGTCCTTGTATGGGTTTCGTGTGTACTGCATTGTGGGTTAGTTCCCAGTAGACTTGTACCATATAACCGATCAAAACTTGTTTGTGTGCCATACTCTGAAAACCTTGAGTTGTTAGTAGCCGAGTTCTGACTATTGCCACTTGTACTATTGAGGGTGGCATTGTTGTGACGTTGGTAATTAGTGTGTGCCATGGTGCAATTTCGCACGTTGGGTGCTAATACTACTGGCCGTGGGAAGTGTGGGCTTATTTATACTGCCATTGTTATTGTTGGCATAATATGGGATCTTACTTTCCTTATCGCGTACATTTTTTTGAGAAGCATTTGGTGAGTGTATTTGATTTTTCGATGCCAGTGACATATTTTGAATAGGTTTGTTAACTATTTCCTCTTTATCAATGGAGTTATGGCTGGGAGAGGACAATGTTGACTTTCGGGGGGCTTTGACTTTTTTCTGGGGTTATTTAGTGACATGTCTAAATCTACGGTGATAGGTGGTATAGTTTTATTAGTTATTTGATTGCAGTCTAGTGGCCTTTCGGTTGATGTTGCACTCTGAGGGGATAATCCCGTGTGGTCTGAGGGGGGTGGTGCGGTGAGTTCTACGGTATCTCTCAAAGGGTTCGGTATAATGGCTGCTTGCAATGTCCTATTATTTATTCCACAATTAGGCTCAGTGCGATAGTTATATGCGCGACTTTCTATGACTGTCTTGTCTACCGCAACCTTTATTAGTTTGTAGTTTCTGGCTTGCGACAGGATGTGTTGGGAGTGGATGAATTTTCTGATCTCTGCTGGTGTTTCGAACTGAAGACGAATAGGACAACACTTTTCATGTCGACTCTTCTTCAGCCTGTAGCACTTAGTGTTGGAGTTAGGCATTTTTGCCTCACTAAGTAAGATGCGCTGTACCTGTTTTAGGGCCTCCTTGTCCGGAACTTTGTGGACAATAACACTCAGTTTTGCGTCGAGTCGTTTTGTTACTTCTGTAGTAACAAAGCTAATGAGGTTATCTACCTTGGTTACCGATTCTTTGTGAAGTTTGTTGAGGTTTACAGTTTTCATGAGGATAGTTAGAGGTGTCAGTTCACAGACCTGCGATCTGATATCGCTTATCTGATCCAATAATTTGGATATCTTGGTATTGCTTTCCGAATTTCCAGCATTTACTGACTTATTGTATTTTATTTCCCTCAGCTCAGCCTCAAGTTCTTCTATAGACAACTTCAGAAGTTCTATTTCTGAAGATAGTACTGAAACAGCTTGGTGGCTGGAGTTTTTCGATAAGCACATAAGGTGTAGGGAGGGTTTCTGTATAAGCAGAGGGTGCTGAATTTTTAGGAGTAGCGTTAATACTAGTTGTCAGCACAGATTCATTCTCAATTCCAGCTCGACGCTTACGGCATATAAGCGAGTTATTTGGCTCACTATAACCGTTAGTAGGTAGTGTGTTGCTTGATGTAGCAATAATAGGCGTAAAGTTAGTCACCAGATTTACGGCGGATTGGGTTCATCGCTTTTTACTTTCATTGACCATAACTATTTAATACGAGAGTTAATGGTTACAGGTATGGAAGTAGTATAGTACTTGTGCAAGGATCGCAACAAGATTCGATGTAACGAATCACGCGAAATTGTAACGCAAACGTTGAAAGTACCGCGTTGAGTTTGCAGGAAATATGGCAACTGTTTGGCCCAAGTGGTTGCTGAACGGAGATACATAACCCCATCACTTCAGTGTCCCTACTTGAAAACTGTCTGGCAATCGAGCACATTCCTGTGACTGGACATTGTGTTATTTCTAGAATTTTATCGGCAAAAGTTTCCAAATCGTCTACAATGACACCTTGGAGTGTAGCCTGTGCTGACCGTGGCTATCTGGATAACTGAAGCTCTCTAAAGACTCCCTTATCGGATCGACGTTGGCCGATAACTCCATGCATTCGTGTTAGCATCTTCACAGGTAAATGATCCCATTACTTGAGGTTGCAAAAATGTTCTTCAAGACGCTGCCGGTCGGTGAGTTCGTTTCTCTTTAGGAGGGATGCTCTAAGCAACTCATATGGGTTACTTACCGGTGAGCTCAACTTGTGCACTTCCTTAATTCCCGCGGTAGGGCATCAACAACTGCAAGGAACTGTGAACGTCGGTCAGTGATCCAGTGTTTACTGAAATCCCACTTGGCTATCTGAAACTATGATTCTACATTGTATGGCTGAAATGGCACAGAGTGAGCACCGTCGTAATTTGGTCGGATACGCATGGCCTTAGGTGTGTGGCCACTCATGGAGAAATACATAATTTAAAAGAAGGTACATAAACAAATACAAAATGTGGCCAATTCACCTGTTTTGTCAGAGTTAAATAAAGATAAAAATCGCGACAGGGTTCACTAGTTTAGGGCTGAGCGCATTGACCTACACGGGTGCTACGAAGTATACTAAAGCAAGATCTAATACCCGCAACTTCTATAGTATTCGTTCCGCCTAGACAAAAAGAAAAGCGAAACACACTTTACAACAGTGTATAAATTAGCCTTATCTAACTTATATTTAGCAATAATCCTATCTAACTTCACAGGATATCTGCAGTTTCTTATACTTATTCCCTAACTAACGCCCTAGGACTGAAATGACCTGCATAGTGAAGTTTACCAACTCTGAAGGCTTTCTGAAATCAATCGGTCACCTGATTTATTTTCCATCAAACTGCATCTTACTTAACTTTTTCATTCCTCTTTAATCATCTGGAGTAAATATTTTGCAACAGAACATACTTGCAGCTCTGAAAAATGCATTAAAGTATTTTTCACAATTAAGTTATTCGTACTATTGCCATATTATGGCTTGAACTCATTGCAAGAACCACGACACATGCCAACACACATATTTTAGGACTTTTGATGACTGAAGTTAATCTGTGGATGAAGTATCTCCATCCTCTCAGTCACCCCTCTCATTCAGTCTGATTCAGTCTATCACATATTCTGATTAGCCACAGACACTCTCCTGTTTATTCTTCCACCCTCTGAGCATTCCAGATCAATTTGAAACAGTGTAAATTTTGAAAAGCGCTTAGAAATCTATTCGATGAAGAAGTCTCAACATCCGTTGCAATTCTTAGGTCATTAAGTCGAATATCATATTTAGCACAGAACCTTCAAAATCCGTTGAACTGCTAACATGAGCACTTCAGACATTCTGTTATTCCAAAAGAATAGTGTCTATTTATTCTTCATAAACCCAGCATCGTCCATGAAAAGGATAATGGGGACTTAAACCTTCTATAATTCAATCGTTTCTATGGTTTTGGACCCAACGCCTCGACGAAATAGCTGCCGCCACTGATTTGTGCGGATGGAAACAACACCTGAGGATACATATTCGTGGTGAGAACATGTTGGAACCTGTGTTTATTCATAACCTAATCCCGGTTTCAAGCTATGTTAGTAACAGATTTTCCAGTAGCGACCACATAATGGTACTCCGCTCTCTTCCTATCTCGTGGCTAAGTACAAGAAACAAACAAGATTCAGGGAGCATAATATGCCGTAGTTACAAGTTTAGAGGCTGATCTTATTGACGTCCATGGGTGCTACGAAGTATACTAACGCAAGATCTAATACCCACAACTTCTATAGTATTCGTTCCGCCTAGACAAAAGGAAAGGCGAAACACCAGAATTGATCGTTCAAATTACGAAGTATATTTCGCGACCAAATCGGAGTGCGAGGGTGATTGATTAACTAGCCAGGGGTCGTACACGAACAAACGAACGTAATACGACATCGTGACAAGTGGCGTGGATGCTTGACCGTGAGCATTCAGCTAAACAAATCGACTTAAACAGTGAGGGTCAGCATCTAATGTTCACTGATGTATAGTGTGGTTAACAATACTAGGAAATAGCCTACTGCTTCAGTCTTCTCAGCGCTAATAGCCAATCCATTCATCTCTATTTTATTTCCATAACTTCTGATTTGATATGTGAGCAGAGCAATCACTGCCCTGACTGTGGTGTAGAAAATTCAGACCTTGTCGCTTTGTACTAAGTGCGGTAGACTTCCACTTTGACAACTGGCAACTTCGCTCGTGTCCACGTCTGTAAAATTAGCTTAATTCCGTCAAAAAGTGAAACTATTGATACTAGGACACTGCTATTCGTTGTGGCCAGCTCAGAAACGAATAGTTAAATATTTTTAATTCCATTGTGTTCCTTATAGAACACAGGGCTTCAAGCTAGAGTTTTGAAGTTTCGGGAGTAGTGGTTTTATTTTTATGGGGTGAAATTGCTAGTCTCACGCCCAACCATCCGTCTTTGTCGGGCTAAGTGAGGATCGGAAGTGCGTCTGACTGGGATCGAACGCCAGGGCACCTCAGACCCTGACGAGCATTCCATCTCTGAACCATGGACGCACGGGTAGTGAAATATAGGTTACTGAAATTTGGTATCTGTGGTGTAAATTGTAAACATCATAACATGCTACCTTGTTTATTGATTGTTCGGAATGCAAAATGGCATCTATCGATTTCCACCTTCCCTGAGAACCTCAAAAATTACTGAGATATATATGCACCCAACCAATTAATTGGTCTCCAGGGAAATCATGAATGAAACGGTTACCAATAGCAGCGGTTAATAAAAATACATTATTAATAACTGAAATACATACGGTAAATAGCATTTAAACTTCTGGTAACTTTTCTATCACGATGAGGAATAACTTTTCAAAAACGTTTGTCGCGCTTTTCCGCGTGATTTCCTTTTTTTATTATTTTTTTCGTATGTTAACGTTTAGGTAATATTTTCAGTATTACTTATTACCATTATAAACGGCAATAGTTCTTATGTCTTAACTTGACGTTCTATTTCTGCTGTTTCAGTTTACTGTTTAAGGTATCTGACTTTCGGTGCCCATACTGCAATTGTGTCTTTATTGGCGCAACGTCAAGTAACCTGAGAGTGATATACTTGCAGGTTGGCAGCTCTGTGCTAACTTTACACAAAATGCTAATTAAGTAGTCAAAGCGTCGTGCTTCATTATTGGCCGAAAACGTCAATCTACTAAAACTAAACAGCGTGGTAATACACCTACCCCTCATATGACACAGAAGCCAAATTAGTGCGGGTCAAATATTATTACCTCTTCACCCCTTATGTAATAGGTGATTTTATTAGGGATAGTCGCAGTAGTACAGGTTTTGAGACAGGTATTATAAATACCTTTTAAGCCACGCTGGATCTCAATAAAAGGTATGACACCAGCTCCTTTGATGTGGTTGAATCCACACTACCCGAATACCCTACTGGGAACTGTCAGTCAGAGGGTCCGAACATACAAATAGCCTCACTAATAATAATAATAATTTTTGCTTTATTCCAAAAACAGTATTAATGATACAGCAAGGAATTTTCAGCATTCAGTACAGTATTGCATCTAATTTACTCAAAAACGACAACAACAAACAAAAAAATAGATAAACGGAATAATTAATACATAATAATGATAACAAAACGTTTTTATAGGAGCTATGTAGCAATTACAGTATAGGATAAGGAGAAAAATATAAAATTATAGTAATAATAGTAATAACAACTAAAATAAAAGTAGCAAAGTTATAATTAAACGATAGAAAGGGTGACACCACAGAATTACAGAAAGATGAACAATGAAAGGGTCGATTCACTATGCTAATTACATAGTAGCTTATATGTTTCACGTCTAACAGTGTCTTCATCACATAAAATACGGGCTAAGCACGGTATTGTAGAATTTTTGTACTTAGTGGTACGAGCATATAATTTCTTATATTGACTTCTCGTTCTACCTGATGAGATACAAGGGGATAATTGTGAATAAAGAGGGTGCAGAGGGTCTGACAGTACGGCCTTTGCCCAATTTTTACAGGAATTTACGTGTCTCTCGACCATGGTATTGGCGAGATCACGCAGTGGCAAACCACAAGCCCTACTCACAGCATTTAATACCCTTCGTAATACGGCATAGTCTTTTTTAAGAAGCCCAGGGAAGATTAATGGAGAACAATAAAGTAAAATGGGTAAAATACAGGAGTTTAAAAATCGCAGAACTAAAGGTTGGCTGATACATTGTTGTCTTAACTTTTTAATGTAGAAGGTAAGACGAAACATTTTCTTAGAGACCAATAAAATGTGAAATGACCATGAAAGTTTCGAGGAAAGAACTAATCCAAGGTATTTAATGCTTGATTTGGTTTCAATTTCTGTACCATCTATGCTACAGGCATCATGGGAACTAACTAGTTCATGTATGTCACGTCGATGGTTGAAGGTAAAGTTAACTGCCTGACATTTGGAAGGATTTAACACAAGACCATTTGACTTAGACCACATGCTGATGTCCAACAGAAAGCTATTAAGTTTGGAGCAGTCAGACTCAGAAGTGATAGGCAGTGATACAGTCAGATCATCAGCATATTTGACAAAATTGGTTTCGTTTAAATGTGGCAGGTCATGTAAGAAGAAAGAAAAAAGAAAGGGAGAGAGGACGGCACCTTGAGGAACACCGGCTTTTGTAAGCAAAGCAGAAGAAGATTTGCCATTATATGCAGTATACTGCATTCTATCAGAAAAATAAGAATGCAACCAACTCTTAGCCCAGGATGCTGTGTGCGTCAAGGAGAGCTTATTTAATAAAAGGCCCCTAGGTACAGAGTCAAACGCAGATGTGTAGTCTAGGAAAGCACCACGAACATATTTGGCACCTTTGTCTAAACAAGAAACAACATTATGATATAAGACAACCGCAGCATCCAAGGTACTTCTACCATGTTTATATGCAAATTGCTTAGGGTCATTAGAAGCTTTCAATGAAGGTTCAAGACGAAGTAAAAGTAGTTTTTCCATCAATTTTAAAAAAGGAGAAGTAATTGCAATAGGCCTAAATTTACTATCGGTACCAGAAGATTGTTTTGGTATAGGGACAATTTTAATGTTTTTCCATGCAGAAGGTAGAACATTACTGGAAAAGGAAGCATTAAAAATATTAGTAAGAGGGTAACACAAAATATCAGCACAGTTCCTGAGGACAATGGCAGGTACGCCATCAGGACCAAGGCTTTGGGAAGGCTTAAGAGAACGGAGACATTTAAGCACATCAAGGGTATTAAAACCATTAAAATTATTGTCTATGTGATTTGTATCATTAAGAAGGATATCGTCAGAGGAGCGTATGAAAGACTTATTAAGATTATTAACATTAAGAGATTGTACAGAATTACACCGCTTACCGCTAGTTATTTCTTTAAAAAGTTTCCATAAACTAGAAGGGGTTTTACATGACAAAAATCTTTGGCTGTATAAAACATTTAGTTTGTGCATTTCGAGTTTTATCAGAGGATTTAGCTTTTTTACACCTGACTTATCATTTGTTTTGAACAACAGTTCTTTATCTCTACGGAGCTTTTTGAGATATGGAGAAGAGAAACGGTCAAAACGAGTGAATAATGTTTCTTTAGGACAACATATTTCCAAACAGAATTTAAGATAATCTGTGGTGTTTGTGATTGTGTCATTTAATGTTTGTTCTGTAAATAGGTCCCAGTTAGTATCTATCAACATGCATCTGAGTTTGCTTAGATTATCTTGTGAGTAGCATCTCCGTTGAAATTTACTGTAGAGGTGAGAGAAGACACGTTTGTGTGATTTGGAATATATTTTAGGCAGTACACGTATGATGCAGTGGTCAGAGTTCAATACAGGAGCACGTTTGCGAGCTTCATATATACCAACATCATTGATGAATACTAGATCTAGTGTTTTTTCGAGACGGGTAGCAAAGTTAACAATATTGTCATGGCCAAGTGATATAAGGAAGGAGTGATCACAAGAGTTAAAATCGCCAGTCACTATTGATAAAGAGCTCTCGAAACAAGCTGCAGCAAAAGCGGTGAATTCATCTGCGAACATAGATAATTCCGATATGGTACAGCCAGGAGAGACATAAACATTAGAAATATAAATGAATTTGTATTTTGACAAGCGTCTCGGGCGACATCTGACAGTGATGCAATCAATGTAGTCATTCGAGAATTTGAAACAAACATTGTTAGAAATAGACCATTTTGAGTGAATAAATGTAGCTACTCCTCCGCCGCATTTTTTCTTGGAACAAACACGGTCTTGTCGGAATACATTAAAATCATTTAAAGATACTATATTGTCATCATATGAGTCATGAAGCCAGGTTTCTTGTAGAGTTACAATACCAGTATTATGATAAGTTTCGGACAACAACAGGGACTGAAAATCCAGAATTTTGTTAGGCAGTGACCGACAGTTCGTACTAACGATAACCGGAACAGTAGTTTGATGTATGGGTGTAGATTTTAAAGCACGTTGCCAACCACCATGGTGCTTTTTCTTGAGTTTATTGCAAATATGAAAGTTTTTAGGTTTTAAGCATTTTATATAATCCCGAGAGTGAATGATACGATTAGAATGCATAATTTTAAATGTAAACACCAACAAAATATGAGTAAATAGATGCAAAATGTACATGGAATATGGTAGCCCAAAATGTTCAAACAGGCCGCCAAGGTTAATTCTTTTGGCTGTCAAAAGAAATGATTACTCCCCTAAATGTTTTGCAACCATAGACGTTGATCTGGGTAATCCTTGCACTATATAGGCAGATTCGCCATCATCTAATTCTACCCAACTTGATGCATTTAGCAGGGTACACATGTGTCAGTACAGAGGGTAGATTGTAGCACTACCCCGACTATTACCGATAAAGCCCCCGATGTAAAAATTTCCATGGGCCATCAACGACACGTGGACGTCAACCTAATGCCATGCTTGAAAAAGCCGATAGCTTATTACCTACGCAACACACATCAAACCAAGTCAATAACCTAGCAAATACATTCTTCCATTAGTCCATGATATCTTACCTCTTGGGTATCTGATTAAGCCTGCTGACTACACTACGATACATTACAGTCTTGCGGGAGAATTATTGATCATTTTTCCACGGAAGTGATAAGGCGTGTTCAATGCATGTATAATAATGACAATTTATATTTCGTATAAAGTGGTGTTTACAAGAAAAGCATACCATTTTTACAGGCATGATCAGTTATGTTATAAATTACAATCCTGAAGTATCATAAATTAATACTTTATCGAGAGTTTTAATTGTCCGGTTAATGTACAAGCAATCAGGACGGGTTTGTAAAGATGTTAAATTGCAAACCCTTTACAAGGTTACCAACAAATTTGATTGGCAACCCGAACTTTGTTCCATTTCCTGCTGATAGTTATGGTCAACCAGTGACTAGTGTATATTTAGGTAAGTTCTATGCCATCACGCGATTTAAAGCCGTTTCAGCAAGAGGAAAACGTCCTAGCAAACTGCAGAATGGCATAAAATACAATTATGGACAATGCATCGTTGAAAGTATATCTACAAGATGAACAAAAGAAGGAGATGGAGAATCCTTGGAATGATAACATACACTTTCAATGTTTAATTCAATCGTTCTCAATGTGCTGGACAGTGCCAACATTGAAACATTGAAAAAACACTTTTAAAGGTATCCGAAATACCAGATTCCTATTGTACCTGCAAACAATTGCATAAATCCTCATCTAATTCATCCTGGCCAATAATGTCCAAATTTAGTAGCACTGTGGAAGTAAGCCGCTTTGTAAACAACTGGCACCTACTTAATAGAGTAAGCAGCCAAAAAATATACGTGTTACTCACGACAGTAAACCAACCCAACGTCGTGTCGTGGTGAAATCAGTCACCTAAAAGATACTGCTAGCTCCACTGGTATCAATACAAACGCCCCTTTAGCTTAAAAGAAGCCCTCCACCTAGTTGCCCTTAAACGAAGCTTGACACAGTTTCCATTACTAAATCCAGTATTTCTTCAGTTATGATACAATCTGGAAAGCACTCACCTGCTGCAAAAAGTACCAATAAAAACCATACCCGCTATACTAAAAGTATCGAAAACTCTTGTGATATCTTGCATACTAACCCTAAGATTCTGAGTAAAAATTAAAGGAGCAGAATTCCTGTGCATAGCATACACCCTGTCAAGTCTGATTCAGCATCCTTCACTACTCATACACTTAAACCTCGTATTAAGACGTTCAAGGTATGAAACATAACTGAGATTAGTCAACCTTTCCCCTTTCCTTATCCTCACCATTTTACTACAAATAGTTGCAGCTTCCCAACTTTTGCCATGGGGAGATGCAATACCAAATTTTACTAGTAACGAAAAATTCGTCACACTCATCATATATACCGACCTTAAGAAGGCATTTGATAAAGTATGTCATAATTTACTCCTGAAAATAGTAGTGGCTTGCGGTATATCTAATTACCTCTTACAGTGGTGTAATTCATTTACATATGGTAGGTCTCAATCTGTTAAGAATAACGACATATTTTCTAGTACCACCCATACATCAAGTGGCGCAACTCAAGGTAGTGTAATAGCGCCTCTCTTCTTTCTTATATACCTACATGGCGTCTGTGATGTCATAAGGCATGGCAGAGCCTTACTGTATGACGATGACTTAAAGGTGGTTTACCGCAGTACCATCCAAGAAGTGGCAAATCTGTTTCACAAAATTCAATCGGATGTTGATAATATTGCGACCGGGTGTCAGTCGTGGATGATTCAGATCAACATGGTGAAGTGTGGTCTGTTATGCTCAGCTCGCTTTCATATCGCAGCACACATAAATATGACAAGTTGATCACCATTTTTCCTACTGTATTTTACCTGGGGCTGTTACTCTGCTGATTTTAAATTCTATTACTATGTTACCAGCCAAGTTTCTAAAGCCAGACGATTATTTGGATTTATATTTCATAACTTTCGGACCCAAGAATCTAAAATGCTACTTTTTAAGACACACATACGGCCTCTCCTTGAGTACTGTCCATTTATTCTACACAGCACCTCTGTTAAGGACAAACTAAAGATTGAAAGTGTTCATTGCAGGGTATTATATAAACTAAATTGTTTTGTTTTAAAGGCTCTACAGGCTCCTCTAACCGATAAAGCTTGTTTCTAATTGAGTTTGTGGGTTTGAAACAAGCTTTGCCGGATAAAGGATCCTGTAGAGCCTGCAATGATTGTCAGGTCAAATACATAGGTCAAACTAGTAGAACAGGGGCAGTCAGACTAGCTGAACATAAAACTTAGCAAAATCTAGATTGGTTGATCCAAATAAGATGAGAAATCTAGAGGATAGTTCAGCTATAGCACTACGTGCAGTTTCACACAACCATACAACAGGATGGGATAGGATGACAGTTTTAAAATCTGATGTCACAGGGTGTAGGGAGAGATTGATAACAGAAGCTTTGTTTATCGAATCAGCTGCAAATACGTGTAATAGGAATGATTCATCACCTGTCCCCGATATCGGGAAAATTCTACTACCCCTACGACAAATAGGAGAAAACAAAGAAAACTATAAAACTCAAGTGTCAAAGTCGTGTGATTACAATTGATATCATTATGAACAATAAATGTTGTTCGAAACGTCATCCAGTAAATAATACTTTCACTGTGTGATATGTAATAAACAAACTAATATGGAATTACTTACTGGCACAGTGCCCAAGTTTTTCACATATATTAATTAGCGGATTTTATTTTATTTTGATTGATTTTGATTTTGATTTACAGCTTGATTCCATACCGTATTTTCAGTACAGGTGTGGAATTTTCAGCATGGATATCGGTAGCCCAAATTCAGGCCGACCATAGATATCGGGTGTGCGTCGGCAGGGGATCGAACCCCGGACCATGTGCATGGTCGGCGAGAGTCCTAACCACTGTGCCACCGATGCACAGTGGTTAGTCCTGTATAGTCAAATTCTTCTGAACTATATATAATAATAATATTTTATTCAACTTTGCGCTGATGAACAGATTTCATGTTGGGGGTTGTTCCGTCGTGTGCTAACAATATTCTGAGTATCTACCAAATGTATGTTCTAGTGATTACAAATCTCAGTCCGGTTAAAACAAACGTAGAAAGCAGCATTGCTGTACATTTGCAGTGCTCCAATGCAGTACCTTCGAAAAGATAAGACAGAAGAGAACAGCAAGAAAGGCGCAGAGGCAGCTAGCAAATATTGATAATTTAAACAAACAATTCCCTTTTTTATTACTCCGAGTTTATAGTCATTGAACTTTACAGTGTTACGCACTAAAGGTAGCAAAAAATTTAACAAAAAAACGGATGATGGTGATTGTTCCCACGTATGTAGGCTAATATTGGGAATAGGTACTGAAGAAGTTAAGTCCGAAAGTCAGAGTACATAAAATATTCTAAAGAAAAGCGAGAGTTTAGTAATATTTATTCTGTTGTTCTGATTTATACAATTGGATGTCCTTCTGAATCGGAAAATTCACACGATGAGCTTGTTTCCCGGGAGTTTATACCCAAGATGTGGCATTCAGATAGCTTTTATCTTTATTTCGGTTGAAGTTTTTCAAACTCAGAAGCATTAGCAACTGAGAGCTTTCCCACAGATAAGTGTGGTTCTCTTAAGTCCCCATCATATTTGCTGAATAGTGGTCACCACCCTACTGCCTTTTGATGTGTTAGTCCCTCGAGAAACACTGCTTTATTTTTGAAAACTTTTCATTGCTGTATGTAATATAGACTGCTTTTGCATTCACTAGTTAACTCAACGAAATCTATGTTATGAACGACCACTTTCAGTCAGCCACTTTGTATGTATCGTCTCTAACAGAATTTCAAAAATATGTATGTACAATAAAAATATTAAGAAACCAGCGGTTTGTAGTCTACCAACTGGATTTTATATATAAACATGAAAATGAATGGGCAATATGAAAAGTTATGAGAAACCCTGCATAAAACTACATCGTTATATATATGCATTGGAAGAAACAGTGTTAAGTTACAAATTTTTGAACCCTTATTAATTAATCAAATGATAATGATCGTAAGTTCTGCATCCTATGTCTTTTACTCTTGTATATCAACTTTCTCCTCACCTTCCATTTAACGCAACCTTTCGCGACTCACGCGCGAAGTTGACTGACTTTAAGTACATTAACGATTAAAATTTAGACTTAAACCAGTATATTATAACTTATTCCATTAAAAATTAACATTACAAACTTCTTATAAAGTTTCTAAAGTTTCTCCAATTTTTATGTCATAAAACAGTAATCCATTTAAAATTGCTCTTGTCAAATATGATCATGTCTGTACAAACGGTATGTCAATCATGTAAATGCTTAATTTATGTGAATAAAATATTATTATTATAGTGTCCACAATCAAGGATTTCAGCACAGGCGCTCGTTTATGTACATAATTATGAATTCTGAAGAAGACACTAGTCTTGTTTTGCTTACCTAATCTCTTATACATCACTGCTACACTTGGTTTCATTTTGTCTTTTCCAGATCACAGAATATGTCTGCAAGTCCAAATTTGTGAGAAAAAACACCCATGAACATACCTAGACATTCTATTTTTACTCTAATCCATTGTTCATATGTTTATTTCTCGTTTGGCCACTGAAGCATTTTCCGGGAAATGGCGATACTGTTAAATTATTTTAACTAGCGTTTTTGCGTTACATGGGTCCCTAGATGCAGGTGAGTGTACAGATGCTCGGCATTCAGAGCTAGGTAAAATCCAAGCTCACCAACCCTGCGTTGGGCGGACCAACCTCTGCAGCTCCTCAGATAGTTTCTTTCTCAAGTTAATGAAGCTTTGCCCGTCGTCTCCACAAATAACCCACTCTAGCCGTCAATGCCAAGAAAATGTTATCTTGGTTGTCCAATTGCATATGTGTCTATGCTTTGACCTGCGCTTGCGCAGCTAAGTACAAGGGAAGTTCGTCGAGAAACACAAACCGCCGCGTTCGAGGGCACTGACAGTTTGGCTGAGCGAGAGAGACCTACAAGGTAGTGACTCACCCAAATTGCAATATACTGACAAGGAAGCATCTGATACATGCAGAAAGAATTAGGTAAAGTGACTGCTTGGTTCTCTTTATGGAATCTACAATTTAGCCTGAACAAATGTGGCTGCATCTGCTTCGGTGCACCCTCAATCGACATGAAATTAACGCTTCAATCTGCTAACCTAACCAAACTCCGAAGTGTCGTTGACTTAGGTTTGAGGTACTCTAGTGACCTAACATTCTCTGAGCAAGTGGCATCACAAACTCGAAAGTCGAGAACGCTCTTAGGATGCGTACTCAGGAACTTTCATGACAATGAGACCAAGCTAATTCTGTACAAAACATGTGTAAGACCAGTACTAGAATACTGTCCATTTATTATTAGCAGCACTCACACACGTGACAAGCTTAGGATAGAAAGTATTCAACGGTATTTCACGTCCACACTACTTGGCTACGATTGCAAGAAAGACTACATCTCACGGCGCATGATTCGAAATCTTGACCCACTTTGGACAAGACGACTTATCATAAACCCAGTATTCTTCTTTAAGGTCCTACCCAAAATATCATTCTCAGACAGTAAGGACATACAATTCGCACAGGAAGGCTGTTACGATCTGCGTAACCAATCTTGCAAAGTGACAATAAAAGCCTTTAAGTCAACATTCCGTGAAAACTCCTTCACAGTCATGTATTCTAAAATATGGAACAGCCTGCCCCTAGATGTCAGAACTTGCACCTCGCTCTCTGTACAGACTGTTCCAGTCCACTGATTACATTAATAAACTATTTATTCCTAGAACGAATCAATTACTAGTTTACTATAGTACCTAAAAGATGCGCTCAAATACCCCAATTACTCTATAAACGACAAATAGACTAGTCGCATTGATACATAAAAAGACCAAGTAGAAATATATATGTGTTTACTAAATGACAATGTACGAAGAATATAAACATGTTAGTACAAACGCTAGTCGAGACCACATACTTTTCTTTGCTCTCTGGTACTTTGCTGCTCGCCTCTTCTCTTCTATTTGCCTTGTAGTAGAAGTTGCACAGATCTACATTCAGACTGAAGCTGGAAAACAATTACTCATATATCATCCTTCAAGGTTTGGCTAGTAATGGCTCAGCATCCTTGATAAAATCCACTGTCACCATAACAAGACGCTGCACAGCATCCTACACAATCAGTATCAATGATCTAAAATGGTTTGCGAATAGCTTTCTACGTGTTAATCAACTTACTCGTGCGAAATAACCATGCAGCGACAAATGGCGGTTTTGGTTGACGTGGGCTGCCTGGCAATAACCAATATTAATCTGCATTCAGTACAATTCACTCCTGGTGTTACTTACGATAAAAATGTTGGCAAAACTATACAAATAAATCACTTATTTCAAATTAATACCCAGTTTGGATATAAATCAAGAACAAGACACGATGTCGCACACAACAAGGAATTGACTTCAAGCCTTATTTTTTTCCCAAATATTTGTAGTCTATCCAACACATACTTGGGTATTTTGTTAATGCGGAGACAATGTTTCTATGTTTTTCAATGTGCTCTATTGAATGACTAGTTAGTAGATTGTCCCCACAAACTAATGTCAGAAATGACAGCAATCATTAATTTCACCATAAATCAAATTTATATAATGTAAATAATACTTATCCACGCTTGTACAACTGGTGTGTCCTTCATAGATCGGAATAAATATATTATAACCATCAAAAGTATTGCCTACGATAGCAGAATCCATTTGATCAGTTGAATTTCAAAGCACGTTCACTTAAAATTCCTGACTGTTGTTGGTACCACAATAGCTATAGTCAGGAAGCTAAATGTCACCGAAAACCTTGTAATTTTGTTAATGACTCGAGGGTTATGGAAAACTATACCGCCGGCACGCGTTAGCGCAACCTTCACCGGTAGCAGTGGCCACCTACCACACATGCGTGATGTAGTCAGGATAACCCGGCATTTGGCTGACACAAGTGCCAAAGTCAGTGTATTTCCTGCTGCAGGAGCAAATTGACATCAGGAACCTACCTTCAGATGCAGTCTGTGATTGGAAAACCTATTGCAAACTACGTCTATCTGAACGTAGGCTTACGCAAACCTATTCGGTAGAGTTTTATTATTGCTGACGTCACTATGCCTATCATTGGCACAGACCTAGTCAACCATCATGATCTACCCTTTGATGTCCGCCAAAAACGACTGACAGACGGTACTACCAGAGGTTGAGGATAAACGTTATCGTAATATGTTTTCGCGCACTCTATAGGTTATCGCGTTCACGCTTATAGAGGCGTTGTGACCGTTTAGTTTTGTAAAAATAGGTTATATTTGACTAGTTTTAGGCTTCTGTGGCCGAAAATAGCAATATTTTCCTGTATTATGTTCGTATTAATTGGCAAAATTGTCTTGATAACCGAGATAATTTATTGCTAAAAAATTCATCCTTTATAAGAAATTTCGCATGGAAAGACTATTATTTGCGTTTTGGAGCCTTAAAGCTCCGTTAATCGTGAGTTGTTTTAGATCTTAAGGTGGTAAATTGACTACAGGCAATGGTTGTTGTCATAGCAGTTATTCTATGAGAATCGTGCATTTGAAAGAGAAGTAGCCCACAAACATAAGTTAGATGTACGTTTTGGGGATATTAAACACTTTTATCATCATCCGTGATGATTGAAATATTCCATAACACATCGAAGAGATCATGCGATGAATGAGACAAGCTGCTGAATATCCTGGTGATTATATCCATCTCGATGAAGTTCCTAGTTAAAACTGCTTAGGCGAAGATGTGATACTAGTTTAATTTACATTGTCACATGGAATTTCGGGAGAACATAATTGCTCAGTGCATAACATGTCATCAGATTATGTTGGTATTAGTGCACATTGGGCAAGAAGAATAGTATAGATGGTCCTTCTAAAATGTCAGACTGCTTAAAATTAGTATCAGCTTTCTGTCGAATAGTAGCTAGCAGCCGTGTCCTAAAACTACTACACCTGCTACTTAAGTTATATCGGTCTTAATAATTATCCATTTTCAGATCATTAATATATTCTGAGATCCTTAATGAATTACTTGTGGCTAGGAAGGATATGGAAGGTGCACTTATGGCTCGTATCTTTATAGCATTTGTTATTAAACAAGTTATCTGTAGGGATTTTGTGGTGTTCAGGTTACAATGCCTGAGTAATAATAATAATAATAATTTATATTTCGTATAAACGGGTAAGTTTACAAGAAATGCTTCCCACTTTTGTAGTTACTGTATGCTATTGTGCGTGAAGGAACAGTTGGTGAAAATAAAATTAGAATAAAGTTCCCTATAAACTCAATATGAATACTGCAAACTGTTGATAAGATACTGCGTCAAAGGAAAAATTCCGAACAGCTAGAAAGTATTACTGCAGTTTCAATGATTATTACCTTTTACATGTGTAAATCGTCTTTTCAAAGTTCAGAATGACGCCAAAACATCAATGCTGCTCCGTAGGCTCTGCGGAAATTTATGAGAGATCTTACATGTCAGGTTGCCTTACGAATTCTAAGCTTGCAGATCTTTCAATTTCCTGAAATATCATTTATCTACTTCACGATAATCTTTTTATTTACGCACTATTACACTCCAATTTATCTTTACTGGATAGGCCTTTATGATAGCTGAGACTTACTCTTTGTGACTGTTAGTTGCTTGCTGTGATTAGAAACACAACAACACCAGTGTTTGAACAAAGCTGTATTTTCATCGAAAACGTCACAGTTTCCATGCTTCCACCTATTTGGTTGGCATTAAACACTGCAAATGTATACTGTCATTCCAAGGACTCTATAGCCACTTGCCGTATATATCTTGTAGGTGGACTTTCATTTGACGCATTATCGATAATTGTATTTTATTCCATTTTGCAGTTCCTCAGGACGTTGTTCTCCTCCTGAAATAGCTTTTAATCACGTGAGGGTATAGGAGTTACCCAAATATACACTGTTCATTGTGAAGGGTTTACAGTTTAACATTTAAGATAACCTGTTCTGATTGCTTGTACAATTATTGAACAATTTAAACTTTTAAAAGAGTATTAATTAATGATACTTCACGATTGTAATTTATAACATATCTTAATGCGCCTGTAGAAATGGCATGCATTCCTTTTAAACACCTGTTTATACGAAATGTTAAATTGTTATTATTTGCTTGGTGCTATACTTTAGAAGATGAACAATGCATGTGACAGTGAAAACCACACAAGAATGCTGTCATGACCAAAGAATGAGAAAAGAGAATGAACCTTTTTCAGTAAAGGTAGGCAAATATTAAGTGTTTAACTTTTACATTACCTTTTTCTAACTTCAGTGGTTTAAAAAATACACTTTATTCATTTATTTGCAGATGTCCGGTAACATCAGTCAATCTCGTCACAGCAATTCGACATCGCCGAAATAATTACGAAAAGCAATTGTGTATAGACATTTGCTTGTTATTATTTTTCATTAAATATATTTAACATCCTGCTTACCGTACTTTTCTTATTCTATCTGAGTGAAACTAAATTTGTCATCATGACATGATGGAGGCCTGACTGATCAATGAGACTTGTGAAAGTAATGGTTGGCATATTTCAACGTAGGTGTAATCTTACTACGATCACTACAGCTCAACCTATTCAATTATTCGTCTCGTGTACACTTCGTCTTGCACTATACGTTAACACCCGTAATCATATGGATTGACATCATGCTTTAAGTGAAATAATAGCAATGCACTACTTTTGAATACACTTAACCTTATACGAAATCGAACTCCACTGCAGTGCCTAAGTTCTATTCTTAGTTTTCAAATACTGAAGTTAGGTATTTTTGTCATTGGTCCCTACAGATTTACCTATGACTAGGAGACGTAATCGCGTAACTTTAGTCAGATGTTTAGACTTGACTAAAGTACTTATAATTCACCACTTATATCGATCGATAGTGTTCCTACAGAATTACACTTACGTTTGGTAACGAGTTCATATCCTAGGAAGTACCGGTCTAGCATGCCGTACTCCCACTGCATGCAGAACAAATAGAACACAGGAATATTAGATAGAAAATTTTATTTCGCTGCAGCACAAACAAGTTTATCAACATGTATGGGCTGTGCACAGTCTAAGATGTAAGTCTTCGTTTGGGAAGTATCTCCCATTATTCAACGGAAACTCCCTGTGTACAAATTACGTCACCTTCAAATTCTTCCGCAATTCAAGTAAACAGAAGTGAATGCCCACACCCGAAGTTATCTGGTATCACGAACTGGAAAAACCAATATCAGCAAGGTTATAAATGAATGAGCGAACTTACCTTGGCTTGCTGTTGCATGTAGAATCAATTCGTACAATTGATTATGCAAATGTATCCGGTCATAGGTCGTAAAATACTCGTCGGTGTTTTTCGGATGTCTTTGTCCGAATGCGGCTACATCTGCTTCCAATGAATTTAATTAACTGACAGGCCTCATTACGACTCGACATTCCTAAAAGTGATATAGACTAAATTCACTTACATAAATTAAGCATTTACATAATTAACATGCATGACTTTAGTATTCAACAAATTCAGTCATCATAGTTTACACTCCTTTTGAAATGTGGAGCGAATTAATAGTGCAGAAAATATGAATATTATGCATACATAATATTATTAACTGCCAGTAATTGTCCCATCAAATCATAATACAAGAATACATTTGAAAATACTTTGTTAGTGGTCTGAGGGACGAAACTATTAGAGCGAAACATACAGGCTAGATGAAAGTTCCACAAAGTTGTCCCACCACTATACAATGTCTCATTTTCCTCTGCATGTGAACGTAGCCAAATACTGGTTTTATAAGAAAAAGGCACAAACAACGAAGAAAATTTTCTTTTCGACGATACATTTTCATGAGCTGTACAATTGTAATTGTAATTAATAAAGAAATCTTTGGACCAATCAGATACTGGTAAGTTTTCTCCTTGGAAAATTGTTTTACATGATGTAAGGTGTAAGAAGGGATGACTAATTGTAAGTTAGAAAGGAGACAGAAGTTGGCATGACGTAATCAATAGGCTCGTGTAAAATGGACAGGGACTAGTGGAAAGGCTATAAAGTATTTTTGTATAAAATATGAATGAAAAGCAATATTATTAACAAACAGGAATGGAGTGGTAATAAAATGTGGATGATGGGAATAATAATGATGATAAAAGTATTAATAAAATAAAATAATAATAATAATAGTGAACTTACATAATAAAGGAAAGAAGCAAAATTGTGGTAAGAACTTTACTCTGGCCATGATTGGGCAAGAGAATGTATGTATCGCTTTTGGATGCAGAGGTCCGGTTTCAGATCTCGAATAGCTAATGCTTCGACTATGTACAGATGGCGTATCCGAAGACCCTTAGTACGATATTGAGGGACTCTGTGTAACACTGTGAAGCATTCATGTTGAGGTGCTCGATGTCCAGAGATGACAAGGTGTTCGAGGATCGAGCTGTTGCTATTCTACTTTTCTCCTCTGGATAACCAGGCTGGACAGTGTTCCAGAATACGTTTGTGGACATGACGTTGCATACGGCCGATATACTTTGCTCCACACGAGCAAGTAAATTGATAAATACACACTGAACTGTTCAAAAGCGGTATCTTGTCCTTAGCGTTAGACTCGATTAACTGTCTGCAGGAGAATGTGATACGTAGAGTGGCTGTTGGAAATGTCTTCTTCAGACATTTAGAAAGGCGGTTTCTGAAAATTTCCGCTGCGACATCACCACTGAATTCTAGGTTCATGAAGAGAGTCTTCTTGAGAACATTGGAACAGTGTTAAGTTACAAATTTTTGAACCCTTATTAATTAATCAAATGATAATGATCGTAAGTTCTGCATCCTATGTCTTTTACTCTTGTATATCAACTTTCTCCTCACCTTCCATTTAACGCAACCTTTCGCGACTCACGCGCGAAGTTGACTGACTTTAAGTACATTAACGATTAAAATTTAGACTTAAACCAGTATATTATAACTTATTCCATTAAAAATTAACATTACAAACTTCTTATAAAGTTTCTAAAGTTTCTCCAATTTTATGTCATAAAACAGTAATCCATTTAAAATTGCTCTTGTCAAATATGATCATGTCTGTACAAACGGTATGTCAATCATGTAAATGCTTAATTTATGTGAATAAAATATTATTATTATAGTGTCCACAATCAAGGATTTCAGCACAGGCGCTCGTTTATGTACATAATTATGAATTCTGAAGAAGACACTAGTCTTGTTTTGCTTACCTAATCTCTTATACATCACTGCTACACTTGGTTTCATTTTGTCTTTTCCAGATCACAGAATATGTCTGCAAGTCCAAATTTGTGAGAAAAAACACCCATGAACATACCTAGACATTCTATTTTTACTCTAATCCATTGTTCATATGTTTATTTCTCGTTTGGCCACTGAAGCATTTTCCGGGAAATGGCGATACTGTTAAATTATTTTAACTAGCGTTTTTGCGTTACATGGGTCCCTAGATGCAGGTGAGTGTACAGATGCTCGGCATTCAGAGCTAGGTAAAATCCAAGCTCACCAACCCTGCGTTGGGCGGACCAACCTCTGCAGCTCCTCAGATAGTTTCTTTCTCAAGTTAATGAAGCTTTGCCCGTCGTCTCCACAAATAACCCACTCTAGCCGTCAATGCCAAGAAAATGTTATCTTGGTTGTCCAATTGCATATGTGTCTATGCTTTGACCTGCGCTTGCGCAGCTAAGTACAAGGGAAGTTCGTCGAGAAACACAAACCGCCGCGTTCGAGGGCACTGACAGTTTGGCTGAGCGAGAGAGACCTACAAGGTAGTGACTCACCCAAATTGCAATATACTGACAAGGAAGCATCTGATACATGCAGAAAGAATTAGGTAAAGTGACTGCTTGGTTCTCTTTATGGAATCTACAATTTAGCCTGAACAAATGTGGCTGCATCTGCTTCGGTGCACCCTCAATCGACATGAAATTAACGCTTCAATCTGCTAACCTAACCAAACTCCGAAGTGTCGTTGACTTAGGTTTGAGGTACTCTAGTGACCTAACATTCTCTGAGCAAGTGGCATCACAAACTCGAAAGTCGAGAACGCTCTTAGGATGCGTACTCAGGAACTTTCATGACAATGAGACCAAGCTAATTCTGTACAAAACATGTGTAAGACCAGTACTAGAATACTGTCCATTTATTATTAGCAGCACTCACACACGTGACAAGCTTAGGATAGAAAGTATTCAACGGTATTTCACGTCCACACTACTTGGCTACGATTGCAAGAAAGACTACATCTCACGGCGCATGATTCGAAATCTTGACCCACTTTGGACAAGACGACTTATCATAAACCCAGTATTCTTCTTTAAGGTCCTACCCAAAATATCATTCTCAGACAGTAAGGACATACAATTCGCACAGGAAGGCTGTTACGATCTGCGTAACCAATCTTGCAAAGTGACAATAAAAGCCTTTAAGTCAACATTCCGTGAAAACTCCTTCACAGTCATGTATTCTAAAATATGGAACAGCCTGCCCCTAGATGTCAGAACTTGCACCTCGCTCTCTGTACAGACTGTTCCAGTCCACTGATTACATTAATAAACTATTTATTCCTAGAACGAATCAATTACTAGTTTACTATAGTACCTAAAAGATGCGCTCAAATACCCCAATTACTCTATAAACGACAAATAGACTAGTCGCATTGATACATAAAAAGACCAAGTAGAAATATATATGTGTTTACTAAATGACAATGTACGAAGAATATAAACATGTTAGTACAAACGCTAGTCGAGACCACATACTTTTCTTTGCTCTCTGGTACTTTGCTGCTCGCCTCTTCTCTTCTATTTGCCTTGCAGTAGAAGTTGCACAGATCTACATTCAGACTGAAGCTGGAAAACAATTACTCATATATCATCCTTCAAGGTTTGGCTAGTAATGGCTCAGCATCCTTGATAAAATCCACTGTCACCATAACAAGACGCTGCACAGCATCCTACACAATCAGTATCAATGATCTAAAATGGTTTGCGAATAGCTTTCTACGTGTTAATCAACTTACTCGTGCGAAATAACCATGCAGCGACAAATGGCGGTTTTGGTTGACGTGGGCTGCCTGGCAATAACCAATATTAATCTGCATTCAGTACAATTCACTCCTGGTGTTACTTACGATAAAAATGTTGGCAAAACTATACAAATAAATCACTTATTTCAAATTAATACCCAGTTTGGATATAAATCAAGAACAAGACACGATGTCGCACACAACAAGGAATTGACTTCAAGCCTTATTTTTTCCCAAATATTTGTAGTCTATCCAACACATACTTGGGTATTTTGTTAATGCGGAGACAATGTTTCTATGTTTTTCAATGTGCTCTATTGAATGACTAGTTAGTAGATTGTCCCCACAAACTAATGTCAGAAATGACAGCAATCATGTAATTTCACCATAAATCAAATTTATATAATTTAAATATACACATCGAAATATGTGTAATTTATGTAACTTATCCATGCCTGTACAATTGGTACGTTCCTGCATAAACAGGAATGAATATATTATTAATATATTATTATAAGGAAATGCAGATATCCCGTGAAGTGAGATAGGATTATTGCTAAATATAGGTTATATAAGGCTAATTTATACACTATTGTAAAAGGTATACAGAAACATAAGGCGATAGGAAGGATAGGTCAGGAAATTGTGGGATACTACTCTGGAGTTTTCAATATTACTCCTTGGATTTCTGGGTGGATAATAGTGCTTCAGAGGCACACTGTCACTTCATCCTGTTCCTTCAAGTCCTCTTTAGCTAGCTCAGTGATTTCCAGTGCGTTTAATCTCTTCTACCTCATTGCTGACCCGTGTTATGTATCGCAACAACAATGACATCGAAATAGGAATGCCGAGTTGGTAACAGACGTGCTGATCATGAAAACCGTCTGACTACGCCGACAAAATTATACGACCGCTACTTATTCCCCGGGAATCTCAACTTAGGCGATAGCACAAAACGATGTGAGACGGAAAGCATACTTCACTGTCAGCCATTGAATATTCCACACAATAAGGCACGATTTGAAAAATCACCAAGGATATATCAATAAGTCTATGATCGCGATCAATAGAATAGTGGGCCTTGATTTAGGTAGGCTAACCCTTACTGGTTTATTTTCTCACTGCTCCTGATCATCATATGACCAGTAAAGGACAGTCCATTGTTCATCTGCCCATATGCCGAACTGCAGCTTGTTGTTTCTTCTCTAATGCATATAATACCACTTATTCCTTAGTTTAGACACACCATGTCAGTATAGGTTAGTAAATCGGAGAAAGGTTTTAGACAGTGGGAAATCTCTCAATAGGTGTCCGACCTAGGTGGAAATTAGTAGGATTTCGCTGAAAGTGTGAGTTTAGCCCACCAAACACAATCTTACCCCTCATCTGATTACAGAGAAGATGTGCTGTCAGTTACGTAGAGTACGTGTTGCTGCACTTTTGAAGACTGCGAGGCGATTACTTTTAATGTGTCCTTATAAAAGATGGAAGTTAAAGGTTAAGTCAGGCTTTAGGCGTCTTAACCAAAGTGGCTAAAGCTGGTAGTGTACGCATCCACCTCATAAGCAGAGTTTTCGTAGGTCCATAAAAGGTGCGTTAAGTCGCTCCCTATCTTCGCCACGAATCCCATCTTATCTCAGCATAAAATCAGAGATTATTGTAGAGCGCTATGACATTGCACAAAAACCTGGTACAAAAGTACTTTCGCAACGATGTCGCACGATTTTGGATGCAGTAGGCCTGTCAGTCTTCCGTATATAGAAATACTCTATAGCCTGTGATGTAGAAATTTAGATTTATGCGTGTGGATAACGCTCAGGTGTTTTAGTGAGCGTAGGTCTTCAAGAAAATAGTCGTCAGATGTAAGTTAAGTTGAGGATTACTGAAGCACAGGATTCCATTATTGATAAGTATAAAACTTGGGAAATGTGGTAGAGTGTACCCCCGTTACAGATAAGATTTAATTTTGATAAATCACACAGTGTTATGCAGCGGTATTAAGTGATGACGTTTCGAGCATAAACTATCCCTCATAATCATAGCAGGATTCCATGTTCATTAGCATTGAATAGCGGTTTTCAGGCACTACTTCATCTGGTTAGCCTGCTCAGGTCGTGTCGAATATGCATGAATTTTTCTTTGACAGTCAAATAAACAAAGCTGTGAACAGTCCGTATGCCAGCAAAGAGATAGTGTGTACCAAACGTAGTCATCAAGCGGATTTCGTATATGCAGATCGGGAAAAGCAGAGACCATAGTGCACTATCTGAGACCACTCTACTTCTTGCAGGTCCTTCTGGTGAGTAGATATTAGAAAATTTCACTATTTGGGAATGGCCCTTCCAGTAAGAGTTGAGGTAGGATATCAATGGGCTTTGAAAGCTAAAGAAGTAGTTTTTTGTGAGGGAAGTTTTTGAGGGATTTTTAAAAGTCTGAGATGACGGTGAAGCATGATTGTGTGATAGGAATCAGCCTTGAGTAGTAATAATAATAATTTATATTTTCAAATAAGCATAAAGTTACATGAAAATGCATGGATTTTTACAGGCACGATCAAGTATGATATAATGTCAAGTAGTAGATTGTCTACAAGTTAATGTTTGAACAGCTAAATATTTGATATATATATAAAAACACTCTTTGTCTGACCCATGTCGTATCATTATTGAATTAAACAATAGTCCTCCAGGTTGCGCAGGAAAATCGACTTCGTTTCGTTCTCAACCCATGGTTGTAGGCATACGATAACCAACCAATATTGAGGTAAGTACAACGTTTACAAGGGTTAGTAAGCTGTTTTAGAAAAGTAAAGGTGCAAAGGTGAATCATTAAAGTGTAATGAAATAGGTAAATGCAATGTATCATTAATATATGCATTCCTAAAGGAAATACGATGGGAGACTATAATCCCTAGGCTGACAAAGTCCATTTGCAATGTATAATGCTACCCTATAGGTCTTACTATCATGATGTCCACTTTTGGTTTGATACAATTAACCACAAGCCGGTTGTTTTAATTTCATACCTTTTTGTGTATTTAGTGCACAACTGTACCCTATAGAGAATAGGAATAAGTCGAATCAAATTCATAAAGAGCTATAAAATGTTAGGTTTGGTGGAATATAATGAGCAAGTGAGGACGTTATTAGAAAATGAATGAGATGAGACATTGTTAAGGGATATTCGAAGATACGACAAAGTAAAGCATGTTAATTTATTAACCATCACGTGAAACAATGCTCTTGTCCACGCCATGTAAAATACCAAGTCGCATCATCCTGGAGACAGTTAAAGATGCACTGGGTGCGGAACTCCACCAGCCCGGAACAAGCTGGATTCAGGAAAGGTAAATCATGTGCTGATCAAATTGCAAGTCTACTCATCGGCATCATCGAACGAAGAATGGAATGGCAATCAACTCTCATTCACCTCAACTTCAAGGATTTTGAAAAGGCCTTCGACAGTGTTAACCGAGAAATAATTTGGAAACTGCTTGCTGCGTGCAGTGCTAAAGTCTTTATCAACCTCATTCAGCAGCTATGTGACAATGCCATGTGTCTGGTGGTCCACAACGGAAAACTCATCAAGGCGTTCTGAGCAAATACAGGGGTAAGACAAGCTCGCTGCCTGTTATCCCCGATGATATTCTTAATTGAGGTGGACGTAGAGAAGATGGAGGCAATGAAGATAATCAACCAACCAACAACAACACCCAGCATCAATCACCATCAACGGGAGAGATTTAACAGAGGTTGCTTCCACCACTTATCTGGGAAGCATTGTTTCGACTACAGGTGGAATGCACTAAGATGCCAAAGTTAGAATCGGAAGGGCAAGATACACCTTCATCCATTTGAAACTAGTTTGGAAATCTTCCACACTCAGCATAAGGAACAAGATTCGCATCTTCTACACAAATGTGAAGTCGTTTCTTCTCTACTGGCCGGAAACTTGTCCAGTATGCCACGTTAAGGATTCCCAACAGGCTGCAGACTTTTATCAATATCTGCCTTCGCTCCATAATGAAGATCTAATGGCCAGGCAGAAAGGATAAGTTACAGGAAACTGTGGGAATAAACCAACCAGGAGCCGATCGCTCAACAAACAAATAGGAGAAAGTGGAGATGGGTCAGGCATGCATTAAGAAAACCGTGGAATGACATCGCGTGCCAGGCCATCGCCTGAGTGAAATCCAAATGGAAAGATAGGGGTGGTTCGTCCTAGGGTGATATATGGGAGAATGTGTGGCGAGGAGGAAATGACAGATTATGGACAATTGTGAACCCAGCTGAAGAGAACGACAAAAACTTAAAGAAGGTGGAGATGTGTGTAGGATTAGTTTTGCCTACAGATTTAGTCCTTCTGCTCAGTACTGACAACACAGAGTCTTGGCCTAATTATAGTTCAAAACAAAGTGACTTGACTTAAACTTTATCTGTTTCTAAAACAAAATAAATCATACAGTTACACCAAGAAAAAAATACAAACCCATTGTCACTCAAGAAAGGACGAAAACGTACCGAACAGTATTGAGGGAACGGAGAAAATGAACAGTTAATTAATTACATGTACACACAAATAAAGTGACAGAAAACAAAGAACACTCAAGGTCACATCACATGGTGTGAGTTACATTAAATTAAACAATAATCGCGACAAGAGGGTCACATCATATTGATTAGCTGTCTATCATATAGTCTATCTATCTGTCGCGATTAACAATGTGTTAGTAAAGCCCTATTTTCCACTCGGAACCCAAGGAGAGAATAATAATACTCCCCAAAAGCCTACTGGTCAACTTTAATTCCGTCTGTTCTGGTCAAAGTCATTCCTGTTCATAAGTTTTCTGTTTATTTATCTAGGTAGTGAGTTTCCCACAGCATTATAATTATCTTGCATCCTAGTTTTTGGTTTTTATCCTTGATTATTTCGTAATCGTTCCCCGGGTCATATTTGAACCATTTTGTCACAATTCATTTTGAAAACAGTTCTGGTAAAAAACCCTCGTTAGAGATTTATATGTCATTTTTCAGTTGACGAAGGCATACAGTTTGACAACCGTAACCGCTGATGCCACAACATATGCATTAACCTAACTCCTGCAGTACAAAAACGATGCTGCTCCCTAGCAAACTGTCTGTGTAATGACTGTTGCAGTAAAACCAAACTCTATACTAAAGAGACCATTGCCACGCTTAGCGAGGCATTAAAGCTTCTGGACTGCGAAGGTCTTTCACCACCTTACGCGCGCTCCTTGAATACGACGTGACTTTTCCTCTCTAACCGGAAAATACCTATTTTGTGAATTATCCGCTTGGGAAACCTGCTCTTCCTAGCCGGTGAATTAAATTCAACCATTACTTACATATCGAGTCTCTGTGTGGTAAGTCCAGCTGTCTCGAACTACTGCCAAAGCTTCAGGTGCTAATTTTGTAGCAGCATCTTCCCCACTCGTTCAGATAAACAAGACTGGTTGGTCTACCACGTGATTGCTGTGAAGCCGATCATCCAGAAAGTACTAGGTAAAGTCGAAAACCTTTTCTTTTCCTTGTCTTGTACTTTTTCAGTCTTAATCTTTTTCTTGTGGGTAGATACTGTTGCACTTTTATTCTTATACAGCATAAGTTTTAGCGATAGTTAATATGGCTGTAGAAAGTAACCTTAGAAATGGCACCAAAACACCTTACTCTGTAGTCACAAGGGCTTCAGCCAGAGAAGGCAAAAACGCAGAGACACCAACCCCAAATCGCATACCCATCCTAAAGACCCGTGTAGGACTCGTCTGTCCGGATACTATGCCTGCAGTGCCACAGTCTAGTACTGAAACGGCTCAGGCAATACTAGTAGGACAGGATACTACTACACCTGCACCAACTGAAAGCCAATGTGTGAAGTACAACAAACCTAAAAGGAAACGCTCAAGACGTCATAAGACCTCGAAGGCGTCACCAAGTAAGGGAGACGAGTGCCAGGCGTGCAATATCATTGTTTCTAAAGCTGACTCAGCTTTCGAATGCAATTTTTGCAAACGGTGGGTGCACTGCCGTTGCGACAAAGAGGTACCGAAATCATACTACGAGTTCATGAGAAATAACCCATGCCCGTGGTTTTGGTACATCTGTCCACTCTGTCGCCCTGGTGTAGTCACACAGAGCGTGTCTGCGGTTAGCAGAAACAACACGCCGCCCTTGTGTCCCAACACGGTCTTATGTAGCTCCCCACCTGCTAACGTCACATTGCCAAAACTTGGCACAGACAGTAAGAATGACACTCCTGTCCTACTGACCGAAAATGCCAATTTTCACAAGGTGAAGATTCATAAGGTTGGACCTAAAAAATCAAGGAAAGATAGAGTTAGAGAAGCACCACTTGCATCCACAAGCAAGCTTGGCAACACAATAAAGGCTGGTCAGAACCCGATGAAGCCTAAACTTGCTGATGCTGCAAAGGAATATGAGAAGCCAAAGGCCAAACCTAAGTCTGAGGTTAATCGGTCTAATTCGCTCATCCTCTTTAACGTACCTGTGAGCAAGGACAGCTTGCTTGAACAGCGGGCCCTGTTTGATCAGGAACAGTGGTCCAACCTGTGCAATAAACTAGGTCTGAATATTAGTTCAGTGAAATTGTGCAGGCTGTACAGGGGTGTCCACACACCTCAAGGTAAGCCACCCCCATTACGGGTTATACTGGACTCTGCCGAAGAGGCCGAAAAGGTACTATTGATGGCTCAGGTACTAGCCATCGACAGAAGCTCTAACATAAGGGTGAGACAAGACAGACCATGGGCTGTCAGACAAATAACAAGGGAGTCACCGGAACTTTTGCCTTCCACCTCTATGGTAGTGCACGGTGTCCCGGAGCTGGAAACGGGCACTGCCTGTGAAAAACACATGCATGACGTACAGCAGTGGAGATGGCTGTCGTCTCAGATGGCCCTTGGCGCTTCTGGAGCCATCTCCGTTTACCGACTACCTCGCCCCGCTCATCTCACACTGATTAGCTCCCCAAGGCTGCTTAGTGTCACATTCAACTCCCCAGAGCAGTTGGCCATAACACTTCAACGGTGGTGTGAGATCAAGGGGAAATTGGGAGGAAACATCCGATGTTGCGAAAGCAGACCTCGAACCATAAGGAGGCAGCAAACTGAGGCTTTAATACGTCCCCAAGCTTCAGTGACACTCGAGCGATGCAGTTCTGAGAATAACAGTCTGTGCCACCCAAGTGTCCTGCCTAAATCCAAGGGAAAAAACCACAATGGGCCGGTTCCATCGGAACTGGCCAATTAGTCCCAACACTAAGTTCCCTACCAGCAGATAGCTTCACGTCAACTACCCCACAACACGCTGAGGTTGTAAGACTCACTGTCAGCTGCTTGTATAGCAATGTGAGGGGGCTGAGAGTAAAAATAGGTGAACTCCGAAATCTCCAAGCACACCTACAACTGAAAATAATCATTCTCACCGAAACATGGCTAACCCCCACTATCGCCGATAATGAAATCAGTATAGGTGATATGGTTTTGGTCAGGAGAGACAGGGACAATAAGGAAGGAGGGGGAGTTGCCATATACTTTGATAGGCAACTTAAATGTGTTCGCGCAACGGACCCACCACTTATTGAACTCCCAGACTCCATATGGTGTCATTTCACCGTAGGCCACACCAAGCATTTACTTGGTGGCATCTACCGATCTCCCACCTGTGGGGCAGAGCACAATCAGCTACTGCTCAGCACTATCACAGGGATACGAGACTTGGGCTATGACCAAATCACCATTGCTGGAGATTTCAATGCCCCATCACTGAACCTTGGCTCGGGGTATGCTAAGGGAAAATTCGGCCGAAATCTACTGCAAGCTATTCGGGACACGGGACTGACTGAGAATGTTGGAGACGACACTAGGTGGGGCCCTAGTGGAAAGTCATCAAAACTAGATTACATTCTAACTAGTGACCAACTACTCGTCGAAAAGGTCCAGGTCATGACTCCTCTAGGAAGTAGTGACCATGCAGTCATAGGTTTCGACCTCGTTCTCCGTGAGCACTTGCAGTGGGACGCTACGCAACCATGTCTGTGTTACAGCAAGGCTGACTACGCTGAAATGCGGAGGCTCTTGTTCGATGCAGACTGGCCCTTAGCATGGGATGAGCTGTCTGTGGATGAACACTGGGAAGCGGTAAAAAAGATTATTCATACAGCAATCTCGGATACCGTCCCTTTAGTCACAGCACAGCCAAAAACAAAATCATCATGGTTAAAGAGAGGCACGCAGCGTATTCTGCAAGCAAAGAGGAAGGCTTGGTTTACGTGGCGCGTATCTAGAAGCCAGATCGACCATGATGCATACCTGGAACTCAGGAACCGGTGCAATGCAAGAGTCAGGAGGGACAGAAGGTCATTCCAGGCTAACCTTGCTTAAAAACTCCTGGCAAACCCGAAGAATTTGTACCGATTCATGTCGGAAAGGAAACCAACCAACCAAGGGGCTTGCGCCTTAGTAGGCCAAAACGGTCAATATCTCACTAGTCTGGAGATGGCTGAAACATTCAGTTTAGCCTTCGCCAAACAGCTAAACAGCAATGTGGGTATTACCGTTACGAACCAAAATGGTGGCATGACTATTTCACAGGAGGAAGACCAAATAGCCACCCCTCAAATAAACCCTGCAATAGTACTGAGAAAGCTGCAGCGACTTATACCTGGGAAGTCCCCAGGTTGTGATGACATCAGGCCATCTGCTCTGAAACAGTGCGCCGAAGCTCTCTGTAGGCCTTTATGCGACTTGTTCCAACACTCCATGGAATCGGGGAAACTGCCAAAGGAATGGAAAAGAAGCATCCTTTCTCCGATCTTCAAGGGTGGGGATAGGCAAAATCCCACCAGTTATAGACCAGTAGCTCTACTCCCAGTGGTATCGAAAGTACTGGAAAGTATTATTGATGATCACATCAGGGAATATCTGGATAGGTCTAAAATACTCCATGAAGCCCAACACGGTTTCAGGAAAGGAAGATCCTGCGTCACTAACTTATTATCAGCTTGGGACGATTGGACATCATGCTGGGATATGAATGTTCCTGTCCATGTGATCTTTCTAGACTTTGAGAAGGCATTTGACACTGTTCACCATGACCTTCTCCTACACAAAATAAACCAGGTAGGTCTAGGTAAACCACTTCTGTCATGGTTGAAGGACTACCTAACTGAAAGGCAATTTTGCACCAAGGTCAATCGAGTCCGATCATCTTGGCACAGCTCGTCATCAGGAGTGTCGCAGGGTTCTATCCTGGGACCACTGATGTTCTTGATTTTTATCAATGATTTACCATGCCGTCTAAACTGCCCGACTCTTCTATACGCTGATGACATAAAGATATGGAGGGCGGTAAAGTGTCCGGAGGACTCAGATAGGCTGCAGGCAGATCTAAGGCTTCTGGAAGACTGGGCGGTAACCAGTGGAATGACTTTCAACCTGAAAAAGTGCAAAGTAGTGAAGTTACGCACCTGTAGACTGCAGAATGCAAGTTACACCCTGTGCAATGAAAGCTTGTCCTGCTCAACGTCGGAACGTGACTTAGGTCTAGTTCTAACGGAGAAAATGGACACAAGCGTGAATTACACGGGGGATGTAGCGAGGGCATATGCGGTCATACACTTTACACATAGACAATTAGGTGCACTCACTCCTGAGCTCTTTCTAAGGTTGTATAAAACATACGTCAGACCGCATCTTGAAGTGCATAATATCATTGCACCCCCACTGCTTAAAAGAGACGCCAACCTCCTGGAAAGAGCTCAACGACGGGCAACAAAAGGAGTGGTTGGTCTCCGAAATTAGCCATATGACGAAAGGCTGAAGAAATTAGGCCTATTCACACTCAGTTACCGTCGCCTGAGGGGGGATTTAATTACTGCCTACAAAATAACAAATGATCAGAATCACCCGAACAAAGGTGTTCTGCCATTGAGTAGGTATAGGCTCCCTCGTGGAAATCCCAGAAGGATAGCTCATCAGAGGGCAAGGACCCGGGTGCGCTCCCACTTCTTTTCCCTGCGGGTTTGCCGTCCCTGGAATTCCTTACCGGCAGATGTAGCTATGGCACCATCTGTGGACGCCTTTAAGCGAAGGCTGGACAACCTTGCAGTGACACAAGGACTGTATCCAAATGGCCTATCCCCTTAAAATCGCATATACCATTCAAAGATAGACAATTAAACTGGTCGTTTTACTTCTTCACATTCCCTTCAGTCTTACTCTCCTGACAGCTTTAACTACAATTATTATTATTATTGTTATTATTATTATTATCATTATTACTGGTATATGTTATATATATATATGTATACCGGTTGACTGACTGTTGTTACGTTTTCTTATTTTTTCTCTGTCTGTTAGTCTGAATACCTTTACTAATTATATCTATTATTATTATTATCTCTTTTCCATTGACGACGATACCGAAAGACTAACTGGTGAAAGGATCAACTCCATTCACAGTAGTAACAGTCTTAACACACTTCATACTACAGACGCCATATAATTAATCCCAGCACTACTCCTGTTGGAGTCAACCAAAGCTACGGCAGTCGAGTGGCGGGACGAGCTACACAGACGTTTACCAAAGATCAGGAACCTCTACCTTACAATCAAGAGGCGAGCGCAAAGAAATCAAATTGGTTTATACTAGCTCGTAAAAAGATATTGGATATTGGATATTGGAACATATGCATTAACCCAACTCCTGCAGTACAAAAACGATGCTGCTCCCTAGTAAACTGTCTGTGTAATGACTGTTGCAGTAAAACCAAACTCTATACTAAAGAGACCATTGCCACGCTTAGCGAGGCATTAAAGCTTCTGGACTGCGAAGGTCTTTCACCACAAGAGAACAGCAGCTATTGCTCAGAAACCGATGGTGCGGCTGGCGTCACTGACAAGACACTATGCATTCTCGATGCGCCATTGCCTGGTATCGAGAACCCATTGCCACAGGAAAACATCAGCCGCAATTCAGACACCCACGAAAGGCCTTTCGGTGGCGGTAAAGAAGAGTCAAGGGCAAACTCTAGCACCTACTAGCACATTGCTGGCATCAGAAAAAGGGCCAAGCAAAAGTCGAAAACCGGCAGTTGAAGTCACCGAGAACTTTCAGATCTAGCCTGATCCACGCAAGTGGGTAGTAGGCAGACACGACCAACGACAGATAGAGAAGAAGACGCTGGTAAATGGCATCACCCTATGAAGAAAGAAAAGACGCATTCACCATGGAGCAAGAACGCCATCCCGGAAAAACCTGATTTTTCGGACAGGTCGCTCATTCTTCACAAAGTGGAAGAATCAGTGACTCGGGATTCCAAGATGAGGTTTGGATGTAACTTTAACCTAGTCAAACCAATCAGGTGTGACCATCTATGGCTTATACACAATCGGCCAAAAGGCTGACTCTACAGTGAATCAGCCAGTGTACCTTTTCAAGGTTGTGCCTGAATCACTGGTCTACCAGAATTTCCATCCATAAAAATGCTTATTCTGCACCGTACGTCCTAACGTTTTTAGCCATGTAGTTATATCAAATGATCAATACTGGGACTCGCACACATATTTAGTTGATTTCCCATCATATGCTTCGCAATTTTTGAAGGAATTCAGGAAAAAATGTACACAATGGTTTCTCTCGTCATGTGCAACAACACTACGACAAACCATGTACTTCAGATTACTGCTTTACATGTAGATATTTTAGGCAGAAGAAATGTTTGGGAATTGATTACGCTGAAAATTTCTGTAGTATATTTTCACACACATTATTATTGTGCTAAGAAACCCTCAAACTTTTAAAGCGTAAGGCATATAAGTCCATGCTAACTTGTGCCTAGCAGACCGCGTCAAAAGGCAGTCTGCGGTCTTAGACTTAAGCGAGCGGAAATGGAAAGGTGAGAAAATACTAATGACTTAGGGCTTTCGAGTTGCCAAGGTGGGAAATTTTACGATACCGAAACCCTTTAGGTGGAGCGCGGAAGCGCCAAAGTGATTTAATGGTTTGCTATGTCAATGTCCGTGGCCTGTTGAACAAATAGGCTGAGATGGGTAACATTATAGACTCCGGAAATCCTGATATCATTATCATTACACAGATATGACTCACATCCCATGCCACTGATAACGAAGTTAATCCGTCAAATTTCACATTGTTCAGCGCTGACCGAGCAAGCCGTAAACGGGGTGGCGTAATCATCCATATAAGGAGTTGTCTAACCACGCACAGCACTGAAGCAGTCGCACACGAAAATGAAATAATCGAAAGTCTGCTCTGCAGACCTAAGCACATAGGATAAGGTACTGCCATATGCTGCAGTTCAGACTGCAATGCTGATAGCTCCCAAAGAGAGAAGTTAGGCCCATGACATCAAAATGTTGGGGTCTCATACTCGGCAACTCCAGTTCTTCATTAGTTGACAGGACGAGCTTTATAACGCCACCTTCAAACCACTTCTTTGACTATAAATTGCTAGAATCTGGTACTTCGCTAGCTATAGTCCATCATGTCACAAAGCCCACGCTCTATGACTCACAACGCTCCTCCACAACCCAGGGCCTGGAGTTCTCCCATTGTGAGGATGTGGACCTCCCACAACATCTTCCTCCCTTGGGAAGAAGTGATCACGCTGTGTTCACTTTGAAGTTCACAGTTGCTGTACCGTGGGCCAAAACTCCAATCTGACTAAACGTTTGAGATGTTGATGTCGATGACATCGTCTCAGCGGCCAAATCAGTTAAATCGTACATAAATCCAGGGCCCGAAGTAGAAGCTTCATGGAAACAATTTAAGCAACTCTATCACTAGGTAACCGAACCTTTCATCCTTTGGTCTCTTCCTTGAGGACGAAAACATTGTCCCCCATTGACAAAGCGAAAGGTTCGTAGATTAATTAGGTGTATTCACAAGGGCTGAAATCTGTCTGTAACACTTCAGACTCCAGAGTAGCTATAGAATAGTGTTATAGAAGCCCTGAATTAGCTTATTTTCACTATTTCGTAATTTTATCCAATTTACTCATGCCTCTTTATTATAATAATAATCTGCCTTATTCCAAAAACAGTAGTCATTATAAAGGTATCAAGACAAAATTTGAGGTAACATGTAGTATTATAGATAGTGTTATCAAGAGAGTCTTCATTAAACAAGTCCCACCTTGTGTCTTTGAGCATGTTCCTAAGATCCTGAAGATTCTCCTTAGAGTAACATCCATGTACAATTTTCTTGAAAAGGTGTGAAAAGGTTATCTTATGTAACCTTCCATAGATTCTAGATAAAACCCATACAATGCAATGGTTGGAGTTCAACAGTGGGGCTCTTTTAAGAGCTTCGTATATTCCGCAGTCATTTATAAATACATGATCAAGAGAAGTATCCAGTCGGGTGGGAAAGTTGACGACATTTTCGTGACCTAGCACAGCAAGAAAACTGAAGTCACAGGAATTAAAATCACCTGTCACTATGGACAATGAGTTTGCACAAGAGGTGACAGCAAAATAGTGAATTCGTCGGCAAACATAGGTAGTTCTGAAGTGCTACAACAAAGTGTGACATAAATCTTCGTGATAAAAATGAAGTTGTACTTAGACAGGTGTTTAGGTTGACATTTAAGAGTTATACAGTCAGTATTATCATTTGAGAATTTAAAACGGACGTTGTTGGCAACATACCACTGAGAACTGACAAAAGTAGCAACGCCACCACCACGCTTCATCCTTAAACTGATTCGGTCTTGTCTGTACATATTTAAACCATTCAGGGAGATTAAAATGTCATCGTATGAATCATGGAGCCAAGTTTCTTGGAGCATTATTACACCTGTATTACGATAAATATTTGAACATAATAGAACATCCAAGTAGTTATTTTGTTCAATAATGACCTGCAATTCGCACTCATAATCACAGGAACAGTCATCTGATGCACTGGAGAACACTTAAAGCATCGGTACCACCCACCATGATGCTTTTTCTTAAGGTTATTATCAACTCGTAAATCATCAGGTTGAAAACATTTTTAAATAATCGCAAGGGTAAGTAATACTATTTGGACACATGATTGAATAATTAAAAAAATAAATCCAAGTAATCAGATAATATAAGTGACAAGAAATTTTAAAAGCCCAGGGTTTAAGCATGCCGCCATATGTAGGTAGGATTCTCGTTCTTTGTTGGTGCTTTGAGGCAGCTGGTGAGGCTTTCGTGTGTCATAAATAGATCTCGATGTGATCAGTGAAGAATTACACTAGATATGTAGAAAGGGGTGATGTGAAATTCCGTGACATAACGGGTTTAACCTCGGTTTTCAATGATTTTTCATATGTTTGACTAAAATAAGGAGGTAGCGATCGACAACTAAATACCTGCAAAGTAAATTATTGGTATCTGTGATCAGGCTGGTGGTAACCTCTGCTAACCCCTCCTCAATCTAGATAGTGAAAGTATGATTTTCGGGCATCCCGCCTGGTATGTCTGTAGGCTCCGAGTAAAGCTTAGTTGCTTTAGCATTTATTGCTGAACTTTCGCTGCAATATGTATTAAACATTCGATGTACTACTTTGTGATCATTACTACGGAACTCTTCACTTACTCGAGGGGTTCGGAATATGATATCACCAGGGAAATACAAGTCCAAAACTTTGGTTTAATTAGTTGAATATTTTGTGTTGCAGCTGGTCCTTTGTCGATAAACTATTCAAAAGTGTATCGTATAGTTTGGGAAAGCGAAGTAGTTGTCAAATTGCATGTGGCATGCTGAAGTTCAGAGATAGAATTTTCGCCGTGTGTAGTAGTCAAGCGTGCTTCGGTGGCATAGTGGTTAGGATGCTCGCCGACCATGCACATGGTCCGGAGTTCGATCCCCCGCCAACGCACTCCTTTACCTCGCTAAGCCAGAAATAATGCTGGTGAAGAGGAAAGGTTGGGCATGAGGCTAGCAACCCCATCCTGTAAAATAAACGCTGCTACAGAAACTTCAAGCCGCAAGCTTGAAGCCCTATGTTACACTGGGGAACGTGAAGGAAAACAAACACAAACAAGTAGTCAAGCAGAATTCTCAAACATATCTCCTGGTCTCATATCGCTTTCAGTAAATGAGCAGAGAGAGAGAGCCGCGCAACCTGTAGGATAGATGGTATCTTGCCCGACGAAAAATTGTTCGAACAGACAGAGTTGATGAAACTAGTGAGGGTACAGAGTGTTCGTGATACTGTGACTGACGTGAGTCTTTCTCCTTCCCGTACTACTTGCGTTTACAATGAGAATGTGATGTCGTTTTGGCTATGAAAATTTAGGTGTTATAAGGTAGTAGAGGAAGGTAATTCTTGTGAATAATACGTTGGAGTCAAGTTCTGCAGACCATCAGTATCTCTTCTTTTGGGTATTCTCAAGTTATTTTTGTAGGTTCATGTCTATGGACGCACTCTAGTGTTTTCTATCATATGTTTCACAAGGACCTGCTGCTTTAGACGACACCTTTTAAAGGAGTACTCAGCCCACAGTTTCCTTATCACAAACGTCCCTGAACAGCTTCACGGAGTACTTTAACCATGGATGAAGTTGTGCTAGTTTAGTAGTGAGTCATTTGAAAGATATTTGCATTAGCGACGGGTCTTATATGTACTAGGTGAGTCCCATCTGTTGTCACTATCCTTTGCTTCCAGTGCGCATTATCCATTTCACGAACTAGTGTAGGTCAAATCGATTTCTATGAACTTTCTTTTCGGTTGTATTATGGCTGTATTTTTCCTAATCTTCAATATAGTGAGGTGATTTTTCAGCTGTTCAATCGCCTGGGTAAGTGTTGCGGAGATTGGTTATATGTTGTGTGATTTATGAGGTTTCAAGACTGCACACTTACTGTGGGTGGAGTTGATTCTCTCATCCATTAGTAGTCGTCAAACTGACAGCGATAATAACAGGTAGATTATGCATACTTGAATGTAGATAGTGGTGATGGACATATAGAGTAGTTGAAAGAATGAGACAAGGGGAAGGGGAGAGTGGTAAGGGGCGAGTAAAGAAGGCCTAGTAAAATAATTCTGTTTGAGTGATTCTGTTCTTTTGTAAGCTTGTAACCGGTAATTGTATCACCCCTAAGCTAACGGTAGTTAAGTGTGAAAAACTTAATTTCCACAGTCTTTCGTCATATGGTTTATTCCGTAAAACCATCGTCCATTTCACTGACAGTCTTTGGACCCTTTCCCAAAGGTTGGTCACTTTTTTATGCAATGGTGGAGCAATGATATTGTAAACTCCAAGGGTGTGTCGTACGGATATGCTATACAATTTCAGTAAAAGCTCATCAGTTAACGCACCTACTACCCATGCTCCTTCACCATGTAATTCATGCTTTTTTCCAGTCTTTCCCCTAGGTTGAGACCCAAATCGCGCTCTGACATTGCACAGAACAGGTTGTCGTCAAATAGAGAACAACTTTATCTCTGTGGCGTTTGGTCACGTAGTTGATCTACTTTGCAGTTTTTTTATGTCAAAAGGCATACTACTGACCTGTGGCCAGTCTTACGAAGTATTTGTGTCAGACTGCAACCTGTCCAAAGAAGAAGATGCAGATTAACAGCGTTATATGCCTTTGAGAAACCTAGGATCACATGAACTGAAACACTTATATCACAGCATGATGCTCAGTTATTCTATGCTATTAAGCGATTTGCTGCATTGAACTTAAGTTACCCAATACCGTGTTGTACTCCATGGAGTACATGGCCGATATAGTTATTATCCAAGCTCTCCAGTAGTTCTGATAAATACAGAACTTGCGCCGCTGGTCTATAACACATCGGTTGACTCACATTAGTCTTCGACAGTACGCTGTGTACTTTTCTGAATATAAGAGAATTGCTTCCCAGAGTGAAGTGTGGCGACAGGAGCAGAATTTGAGGTTAGTTTGCTAATAGACTTTTAAAATTTCCCAATGTTCTTCGATTGATAATTCACTCCACTCTGAGGACCCATATATCAGACCAACATTTTCCCATCTTGGTGTATTTTGCTTGTCTATTGCACAGATAAGGTCATGCCCAGCACGCCTGAGACCCTTCAGAGGATGGACTGTAATGGAACCCTCTTCAAATCTCGGACATTTCTGAAATAACATGGAGTAAGTGCGAAGAAATTATAGACTTCGTAGAAGCTTTTCGAAAGACATTGGATATAAAAAGGCAGTAGTTTTGCCTGTTTGTCAGAAGTCGGTGAAACAAATAGTCACAAGCAGTCGAAAAGTTGTAATGATTTCAGTATTTTATGCTCTTAACATCAACACATCAATTTACACTGTTTTGTTTTTATTACTACGTGCAGGACCTAGAGCGGGTTGTTGAAAAATATTTTTCAGTGTTTTGAGCGCTAAAATATTTGGCATGTTTAGGTGCCTTTTAATTTCCTTTTCACTAGTTTAAAGCACCCTAGAGTGAGCTTGTATCATTACTCTACTCTAAGGTTGCAATGTCTATTCGAAGAGCTACGGATCCTGTTTATCTTCAATTTATATGGAATGCTATTGAGGCATGTACCAGAGATTCTATTGAGTCAACATTTCATGAATTATTGTCATTTATTCAAAGAGAATGTGAATCCAAATGTACTGCTGGAAAGTTACAAAGTGAATTGTCAAATGCAATCAGTGATGGATGCATAGAATGTAATCAACGATGTTATGTGAAGTGTGATAATACACCGAAAAATAAGGATAAACACGACTGGTATGTTTACATTTTTTAGTGTTATGTTTACAGTTTAATGAGTGTAATTTGGAATTTATACTGTTTTCCTAGTTGTATATGTCGCCTAAATTGCCGGGTTCCTTTTTTGACTAATTAGGTGTATGTATAGTCGCCAATATCCGTACATTTATGTGAATAAACTTTATGTTAAGCAACAGGAGACTTTTAAATTACGTGTGGCTATTGAGTAGTGATGTCTTGCGCTGGTTTTTAACTGTCCAAACAATCCTAGCTGGTTAGTGGTACTAGTTAGGATGGTTTCTAATTGCGTAGAATTACATGTCTCATTCAGTAGAGTTGGATTTACTGGCTCTTTAAGCGGTGTAAGTACTATCCAAGGGTTTGTAACAGCACACCCCAAGAAGTCCGTCTGAGGGTTATCTTCCTGGCAGCGGACAACAGATGGTTTCTCAAATTTCATTTGGTCAGTTTGGCAAGTGTGTTTAAAGGTGTTATGAAGTTAGCTGTTGGATTTTCCTTCGCCTTTTGGATTTGTCGAGGGTAAATTTTGCCCTGACTTTAACGATCAGGCAGTTTTTCAGGTGGTTTCAACCAGGAGATTCGTAAGGTTATTCCAGTCCCTCCCTCCCCGACCCCACTTGTTTTGTAATGTGACAAGTGGTGATTTATGCAGCGTCTACTGTCACACATATCTGGCATTTTTAGTCGTCATTTCACGTCCCAAAGTTGGAATTGTTCTGACCGATGTAGTCACGTGTCTGTAATTTTTCTGTCTAGAGACATTTGGGTAGACTGCTGTGTTGTATATTCGTTCAGAGGGATTTGATTGTTTTCAAGGTTAATCACCAACTGGCTTCACCTAGGCTTAGAAAGTACTGGGTAGCCATGTCGTCCTCGTCTACTGCTCTTTAACAGTGTTTGAATGGTTTATGAGCTAACATTGTAACGTGAAGGCTGTGGATCCTGTCCCTTTCGGTGGCGTCGGGGAGCGCACTGAAGAGGCCCCAACTGGGGTGAAGCAGCTGGTTCTTTTATTAATGATTCTGTAACTGGAGACTTCTGCTGGGTAGTCCTTTTCATGAATGTATTCTCAGATATCTTCCATCGGACTTACTGGTCAACTCAATGTATCAATCACAAGCTGAAACAAGCAGACAGTCACTGATCCTTAAATAATACTGTGTTTCTGACTCGTTTTTGGAAATGAATGTTATTACTCAGTCCAGCATTTTTATGTACAGACTCGTTTCGACCAATACCTACTAACCGGGTGCCTGGGTTTGCCTACCTCAATGGCTCAGCAAACTACACTGGCTTGAACTAATGCTCCCGCGCGTCCTACCATGCCAGAAAGGTCGTTTGTATAGTGGTTAGACTAAAAGCTTTTCATAGTGGTTTTCCTTTATACTAAGCTGGAGGGGGGTTGAGTGCGAAGTACTACCGCTGAATGGAGATGAAACAGGAGTCAGGTGTTCCCCTTACGCGACCAGCTTTGGTGCCTGTCCACTTTGGGGAGGAGTTTGACCTCGAAAAATCTACACCCCGACTAACAGTCAGTGGACGCAGCTTCAAAAGCAAACTCCGACACATTGTGACCGGCTTGAATCAGCTGTCTTCTGGGTTCTGCGCTCATTCAATGCAAATGCTCTTGTCCCAGATAGCTCAAAAGGAAATAGATTTCCACGGTGTGAGTCGTGGGGAAAAATGACCTCCCACATTTCCATAAATAAACTTCCGCTTCTGATACATACTTGTCATTTCTGTTAGACTGCTTGTGATAGCTTCCTAAATATCCTCAGGCGGAGTGAAATTCAAACCCGTTATCGAGTTGAAAGTAGAGTTCGCAAATTAGTGCACCACTACTCTGAACTTGTATGTACATGGAGTTGCATGATACATACGAAAGTATAATAGTTTGGAAGTCGTATTCGCACATTAGTCATGCTGTACATTGCTGGTAGTAAGTCTCGAGTTCTTAGTGTGGTCACGTGATGGCTGTCTAGTTCACCAGACTCACTGCTACTTATTTTCCGGTCAGCTACTCTCAGGTTTGAACTCAACCCCATCTTTTTCATTCTAAGCAGTCGGGTGTTATCATAATCCCGCACGCTATGTGGTTAGTAGTTTAGCGCATCAAACTGTATCGAGTAGCATTGTTGTGTTTCATAATATATTGGATTGTAACTTGCTCTGTGATCGGTAGGCTTGTTACACATTGGTCCATGTACCTCAAGTTATACCTTCGACAACCGCGTGTAAATCCTGTCTGTGCTGTTGGTATCGAAAACCTCGCCAGAAAGCTTCATAACTGACTGAAGTGTTTTGGTAAACAGTTAAGCAAGTTTAGCTCAAATGGTCTTAACCTTACCATATTCATCTCTAATGATCGGATAACACTGGGCATCCACCCTTATTGCCTCTTGATCCCCTCGTTTGACGTGTACAATAGTGGTGAGCCTTGTATTGATAATATCTTTCTTGCAGTTAACTCTGAGTTCGTATTCCACTCCACGTGCTTCAGCCTAGACGGCTGGGTAGTGTCACGATAAATATGACTCAGTTTGACACGTAAGAAAACTTGTCCTGCTTAACAAATAAACAAAGAAACATTGGCAAATAAGTTGATTACAACCACGATGAGAATGAGACACCATTCTGTCTGTCATAAGATTGTTTAGTTTGCATCAGCTCGCACTGTCTCCACACCTGAGACATGGCAGCTAAAAGGAGATATTGAAAAAATGATTGATATTTTTTATCCCACTGTCTGCAAGAGATAAAGTTACATTCCAGCGAGCGAAAACCTCGGCTGCAGACTGGCTGAGTCTATCAAAACACTAAGCTCTAATGTTAGAAATCGTTCAAACTCTAGGCTAACTAATTCATATGAGATGAAAAAGCAGACCGAGTTTCAACATAGAACTCTACACAGCAGTATGGTAGTTCTATAAGAATAGAATAGAATTGTAGCATTTCTAGTAGCCACACCTTCCATGTAGCACCCAAAGGTAGACAAAAGAGGGAAAACAGAGATTCCGAGGAAATATAACAAGCAGAAATGTAAGGGAGAAACAATGGTAGCGTGGAAGGGTATGGCAGCTTAGTGGATATGGGAGAATGTTGAACCAAGGCACCTGCTCCATATCAGCCCAGATTTCTCCACTCGTATCAAGCCAAAAGTCAAAGACTTCATGGAGTGATTCCAGGTTTTTTGACCACTCCTTTCTAACTTAATCCTGTACTGGTTAACACTGCTCATCGAGAAAGGCGGATGAATCGTCATGCGCAGCACGTGTTGTAAACATTTCAATTGACTCACCCTCACAATTTCATTGATTGATTTGCCCTCCATATCTAACAGTAAGGCTGACAACAATATTGTTTATCATACCATAACATTTAATGCGGTAGATAGAACGCAAACATCTATTGTAAGAGACGGCTAGCTTCTTTCAAGAGTTGTGTGTCATAAATTCTACTGCATATAAGAGATGAAACTACCTCTCGGATAGGCAGACTCTGGCGCACTGCAAACACTTAAAGTAGAAAAGCACGAAAGGCGTAGAGCTCGTATTTCAGGTTGTGGAGTATGTTTGCTTCAAGTTGTCAGTATCTCTAGTGCACTGAAAGTTTTCAAAAATCGACTGGACTTATATATTTCTTTTCATATTTATGTAACGAGGATGCAAAAATGCCGTACGCCCCAAGTTTTTGATTTCTGAAATGCTTGGAAATGTGACCCTAAATGATTCACCCTGGGTAATTAGGTAGTATTTATCTACCTCCACACAATGACCCAGTCTGACACATTAAAAATTGTCCCCGTTTTACTGTTTCCAATTGATAACAACTTGATGTCGAATGTTGCGACACCACGTGGTATTAGATCACTAGTGAATACTTAACGACCGATGTTAACTCAAGTAAATCCACTCAGGGTAGGAGACAGGATTGGCCCAACAAAAACACTGCAATATAATCCGTGATTTTGTTGACTTTGTGAACATTGTTGCATAGGTGCGTGTGATGTTGCTAGAGGTATGCAGTATGAGACTCGCAGTAATATAGCTCAGAGTCTACTTATCATCTAAGTTTCTGGTAGTTCCACTAATCTCTGTCAAGTTAAACTGTTTCTCTAATACCTACATGATTACAGTTGAAGAGTTGTAGATTTTATTGCATTTTACGCTTTTCCAGACGTGACAATTCGAGCCGGTACAGGGTGTTTCGTCAGTTCGTTAGTCAGTTAACTCAGGGACCTCTGGCAAGATCCCTCTCTGCAAGTTGAAGTAGGCGTATATATTTGGGTAAAAACAGGAAGACTGTTAAAACGAAGAGAAAATCATTTCTTTTCAACGAAGTCATCAACTAAGCTTTACATTCGTATATATGTGTAACAAAAGGGATGAGGAAGTTTCAGAACTGTTTCCGGTCGAAAATCAAACCAAAGCAAGATGAGGTTATCTATTATAAACAGGAATTACAAACATTAATAAGGATAAGCAAAATAAACAGGAAGTTGTGATAAGAAACATAATGGGATAGTATTTAGAAAAATGACCGAGTAACCATAGTGTAAAAACAAAGGTGTTCGGACGTACTGTGGATACACTCTGCTTTGACTTGGATTTTTGAATGACAAATAATACTTCAGGTATGTTCTGGATGTCTTGATCTAACTTTTTTTGAGAGATTTGAATGGATCTTGTACATAGGATTTTGAAAGATTAATCAAATGCAGCTAAGTGTCCAGGATTCACGAAATGTTTTGCTGCCGAGCTATAAACACACACCAATGTCCTTCCTTTGCTGCTGGTCAGGCTGAATCGTGTTCCCGAGTGCATTCTATAGATAAGTAGCCAGTGTATTCAGCTCCATAGGAGCAAGTGAACTGGACACTACTCGATAAAGGAGAACCCCAACTGTTGGAGCATATAACTCAATAAGAAGGCCTACTTAGCAGCAATTGCAGTGAGTGAGGCTTGAAGGTCGAGAATTCCAACAAAGACCCGAAAGGAGCGTCTCTTCTGTGATTTGATTTCATCTATCCGATTGAGTAATAACAGTAGTAGAGTTCTTAGGATGCTAAAAATCTGATTGTGACTGAGTGAATTTCAACATAGGAATTTGCACATTAGATCAAGGTAAACAAAAGAGAGAAAGAGATTCAAAAGAACCTATAATGAGCAGAAATGTGAGAGAAATAGTAATATGGAAGGACAATAGGGTTTCAATGGATATGGTAGATCACAAAAGGCTAATTCATCTACGTCGCTGAGAACGATTTTGAGCCATATAACCGATTGTCTGCAGCCGTCATTGCTTCTTAGAATTCTCAGGACCCAAACCAGTCAGGCAGTCTACACCTCGCTACGTGGTCGGCCGGTTCAAACTAACTGTCGAAAACGTCGAGGACTGATTTAGTGTCTTCATCTGACCACCAATATCTCTCATCCAACCTGATCCTATGTCAGCTAACATTGGTTGGCGAGGAAGGCGGTGGCTAGGCATGAGTGGCTTCACAAGATCATCGATTAAATTCCCCTCCTTACCTAAAACTCGACGCCTAACGTCAATATTTTTCTTATAGTTATACCACTTATTATATTCTTTCCTCTCATAATGCATAAGCTCTACAAAGAGCTTATGTATTATAAGAGAGGGGGGTGGGGCTAGCTGACCTATAAATTTGCACTGAATGTTTGACTGATGAAGTCTTCCCAACGCAGAACTTTGCCCAGAAGTTTAGGAGTTCCCATTGCTACACCATAAAATTAGGGGTAAGAAAATTCAGAGGAATTATAATAAACAGAAATATACGCGAAAACGAATAAGTACTTGGAGAATAACGAAATTTTAATGGATCTGGGGGTTCAGGAAGTCTGTGGATGCATTTGCACCGTTGAAAACCATTTTGAGTCATATCACTAACAGTCTCCATGTTTAACATGCTGTCTTCATTGCTCGTATCAATAGTCAAAGACTTTTCAGATGTTACTCTGCAAGGATTTGATCGATTTCAATTTCGATACCGAATTGATTTCAGTTAGAGGAACATTACATTCCGTCTCACTGGCTGAATGGTTCACGAGTTCGCCTTATGACCTGAAGGCCATGGGTACTACAGACTTAATCCCATGCATGGCAGAAACAGCTGTCCAGTACTCCCACTTGCTGATAACTTCCTCAGCGGCCTTCTCTAACTGAAGTCAGTTTGCTATCAAAATTGAAGTCAAAGACTTCATGTGAATTGATGCCAGGTTTTAATTTGATCACGTCTAACGACTAAAAGTGACCAGTATGTCCCATTGTAAGTAACCACAAAGAATCATAGTAACGAATGAAAATGCAGATTATTTACAATCACCGTGAACATTAAAATGACAGTGGCAGTGCCCTTAATTCTTTGAACATAACTTTGTGTGTCGGCTAACATCACTCGACAAGAAAGATGTTTCCTCATGCATCCTAGCCGTCTCTACCAATGTAGTTTCATATAACCTCATCGATTAGTTTGCCCTTCTTACATAACCAACAATACGCGTAACTTCATTGTTACTCCCAATATTGTACCACTTACACGTGAGATAGTACGCAAACATCTGTGGTCGAAGACAGTTGCCCTCTCCAAGCAAATATGTCTATTATTACAAGGAGAAATTTAGATCTAAAAAATAAAGATAACTAGCTAAGTGTCATTCATGCTTCACACAACGAATCCATACGTTCCTGACTTTTAAGTTTCACCTGTTTTGTAATTAATGTCATATACGCTTAAAGTATGATTTATATAGGGCAACAAACGAACTCATTTACTCATTGGAAGTGCTTATTAGACAGTAAATCATCGTTTCTCAGTCATTCAGGCATGAGTGAAGTTGGCTTTATATATTTGACCTCATTGTTGAAAGTTAACTGTCAAAATAGATGAGTCATGTTGCCATGATGATCGCAAACCTGTACTATCATCGTTATGTTCCACATAGCCATAGTGTAGGATGAAATGATATAAAGAGTGACAAAGTTGTCATATTGGTAGGTAAAAAATATTTCATCATGTATCATTATTGTTCCCTTGGGTTCTGAGTGGAACACGGGGATTCCAACTGAAACACATCTCCACTTTGTCTTATTCTCTGCGGTTCTCTTTGTTGTCTGGCTCTGTGATCGCCCGTGGTCTCTCGTCCCCTTTTCTTACAATCCCCCTCAAGTTACCATCGGTCGCCACACTCGTTGTTTCCTATCTGAGTTCCACTCGAGTGATGGCCTGGCGCGTGATGATGTCTGATGGTCTCCTCAGCGGATGTGTGCGTCATCTTTATTTTCTTGTTGATTCGGTTCGTTCCCATAGTTTCTTGTTACTAATTCTTTCTGACTGGCTATCTTATCTTCAGTATGGAGACAGAGAAATCAGCTTTTGATAAAAGTCTTCAGGTGACTTAGCAATGCTTTTCGTGACGCTCTGGCCAAGTTTCTGACCCTTATAGAAGGACCGAATATGACTGGCTGACTTAATATTGGTGTTGAAAATAATGGTAAATCTTGGCCAAAATTAATTGGTAAATATGTGATGGGCTTTTCACATTCTAATTGCAATATTTCAGGATTATTGACCCAACACCGTTTAATCTCTTTATTCTGCAACTCTAAAAGAGAAAAAGAGAGTAGATTAGTCCTTCTAACGTCAGATGGCATTTGATTGATTCACATAGTTTGTCTTATTAACCAAGTCTTAATCTCCCAGCAGTGTCGACATTGATTGTCCCACTTCACTTATTTGGAAAGTTGCCTCTGCTGATTGCTGGTGAACTCATAGAGATACAAAAGCCTCACGTGGCATTTGCCAATTGACGTGATATCTGGTTATCTTTCTAAGGATATGTGTAATGCTCAGCAGTTGTTTGCTCTATCCTCCTTGATGGCTGTGAGTGAGAAATGTCCATTGAGATTGGAAGATGTGAAAAGGCTGGTCAGCTGTCATAGGTGTCTGCGTTCTGTATCCTGTGTTAAGTAGCATAGTATAGTGAGTAATATTAATGTTAGGTGTCGAGTGTCAGGTAAGGCAGGGGAGGAAGTCAGTAGACTAGGTTGTGGAGTTGTGTATCGATCGAGATGTCCAAGAGACGTATCGCACATAACGAGCCATCGCTTCCCTTGACGAGCAATGTTAGCTGACGTTGGATAAGTTGGAAAAGGGTAAAGAGTGGTCAAATAGAAAACCTGGAATCATACTGTGGAGTCTCTTACTGTTGCTTTAAGCCAACCATGTAGGGGGATGTAGACTCCTTGGCTGACTGGGGTTCGTCAAGACGCTAAGAATCACTGACTAAGAGCTTTTGATGACTGCTCAAAATCGTCGTTGTTAATCGCGCAGACACATTCACTTTTTGTAGTTTCCCAGATCCATTAAATGCTCATATTTTCCTATGTTTGAATTCCTTCTCACTTACGCTTAAATCTATGGTCTACCATAGAAAGTATTTTTTTAGTAGATGAACAGCAGATATTATCAACATTGAACCTAGAATTATTGTATAATGGTACCAAGTTGCTACACTTACTAAATGAGCTATCCTTTCTCTACTTTTGATAGTCATATTAAATTTCAAAAATTCACTCGCTACAAGTTGTATTTGAAGTATTGCCAAATACATATATCCTTACAATTTATGCTTGTGTTGGCTTTCAAAAAACGGTTAGGAGGACTTGATTCGTATGGTGGGTTATGGAGTCTTTTTAAAAATGATCAGTGGAAATGTTATTGTTATTTTTCCTTTGGGTTGCTGGGGGATTTCATCCTCAAAAGCAGTTGTACAATCGCATTTTTATATATAAGCTTACATAGTTACAATTATTGTTTAGTTCAGCGTAGTAATGAAGAAGGGTTAGTAGGGGGATAATAATTTTCAACTCGGTATGAAAGCGTTTGAAGGTGTGGATATCAATCTTCACGAAAGTGACACAGAAACAAAATTTCACTGGACTGAAAAGTTGCGCAATATGTAAGTTGGTTTCTTTTTAATGCAGACAAGTATGTGAACGGAACGCGTATAGAGATACAAATTAAAATAATCGTTGTTTTTATAACTGAAGATAAAAGAAACAAGCGGGAACTAAGGTGTCAAACAGATCTGGATCCATAGTAAATGCTTTGAATGTTGGACTGAACACATAACTCCGACTTTTTGATGCATATGGCGAGGGCTTCTGCATTACAAAGAAGTTGGAAACACACCAGCTTTGGTTGATTTTCGTTCACTTTGTAAATGACTCTGTTTGGTGAGTCATCAGTTGAGATGATGCGACAGGCATGCTGATGATTTGTCCAATTATAGTGTTTCTAATGATCTAGCCAGTACCGCCTCTTTGTAACCATGCTGGATAGTGTTCTCTAACATCTGGACAGGAATAGGTGAATTAATAATATATGCACATTGGAGAGTGGTCATATGATAGAGTTTGTCTCTTGCATATTGCTTAGAAACAGTGGGCAGCTAGAGAATACCACTGTTAGTGTTGCTACAGGAAAGTTCTTTCGTTGAGAACTAGATACTCTTTAGAATATTTGCCGCTAGCTAGGTCTCCATTGAAATTCAGGTTCATATAAAGTCAGCTTTTGCTTTGGAGCTGGAGTACATTCTTCTCTTTTTGGCTTTGGTTTTTATGCTCTTCAGCACAAGTTTTGTCAAGTAACTATTTTCAACCAGAATCTTTTTGGAAAGTTGAAGCACCTATGTAAATTTATGTGTAGAAAAGTACGATTGTACAGCTGCTATTGAAGATAGAATTGCGGAAAAAGAGATATCTGTGCGAAGTCCTTAACTTCAAGTCTGACTAACAAGGTAGTGCAGTGGAACAGCGTCAGGAGATGCTGTGTCTCATGGTTTACAGTGTACTGGAAGAGGTTCATACGCCGATGTACACACAGACACCATAGGTGGTGGAATCAGGGTTTTCCAGCTCCCCCAGGTGGAGCTGATTGTCTCCCACCAGTGCAGATGTGTAAGCGCCATATATTCGTATTCGCCATTTTGTGAGAAACAGCCACCATGCTACTTGAAGGGGGCGGTGATGATTAGGACAACTAATTTCACGGCACAGAAGCTATGGATGCCTGGCTACATGTGGGAGCATTTCTAAAGGAAGAACCGGCTATATCAGGTCGTTTATTGGAAATATATATCATATTTTTTATTTTCGTTTTTTGTTCAATTTAGGTATTGTTTTGAATGCCATGGTCCTGGTCATGTTGTCGCTTGTCCAACGTGTTTTCGTGTTTATCATCCTGATTGTCTCCCGATCGCTATGGCAGATCAGTTGTCATTTCGTATCCCTAGTGAAGATGGCGATCCCTTAAAAAATGGTAGTAACAATCACGATTCCTCCTCCTATCCACCAACACATCCATGTCCTGTTTGTCAAAGAGTATCACGGGCTGCATCAGCGTCATCGACGTCCTCCTCGAAGATACCAACTACTGCATCAGAATTACATAAAATCTTTCAAGTTGTCCTTGATCGTATACGTAATAAAGTGAACTGGAAGACAATGCAAGTGGTTGGCTATCTGAATGAACCATTACGCAACCAGTATCTGGTCTATCGACAAATCAATACACGTCTTATGATGGAGAGAATGCGAACTGATCCAACCTTTGCAACAACCACAAAAGATGCTTATCCTAATCGAACTGCCCTCTTGGTTGACGCTGACTTATTGATTCATAATACAGCGATATTCTACGGAAATAAAAATGATATGAGTAATATGGCACGACAAATACGTTCCCAATTGGAACGTGAACTTCGTGAATCCTCCTTTTGTGTCGATTGTTATCTCCGGTTCCATTCATCAGCAGCGATGAATAAGTTGACTGCTCCATGTCGTACTGCACATCGACTGTTATGGTTTCAACACAACGGATGGTCATTTAGACCGTGTAAAATGTTATATGAAAGTGCTGAAGGTTATGAGGTGGTTTGCTTTGGCGGACGGCATGAACGGGTGTTTGTTCCATTATCCAGAGCATTTGATATGAGTTTTACAGCGGATGAGCTGGGTTTACGGGAAACGCCTCCACTGAAAAAGGCATTGAACGAGGCGGAAGAGTATAAGGCGAATCAAGCACTATTTGATCGTCAGCTGATGAAAGGCTACCCGGATCATCCATTGTCAAATGGAAAGTCACTCAGTGAAACTATGATGTTGATGAATTCAATGAAGAACAATCATAATGATCATAATCAAAATTCTGTGATGAATTCCGGGCCAGAAGTTGGATTCTTCAAAAATGCTACTAATACTAATACAAATAGCACTACCACTACTAATTCTTCTGAAACACCAAGAAAGCGGCGACCTGGACGACGTCCAAAAGGGTATAAACCAGCTGAGAAAAATCCCCCGGTGTCGTGTTCTGTAACAACAGTGAATTCTACTAATACTACTACTACTACGACTTCACGACGTGATGTACAGTGGTCAGAGACGCTGAAAAATATGAATGAAGAAGGTGAGTAGTAGTCAAAATCTCGTTTTCATTTATTATGTATTGTACATGTCTGAGTTATCAAGTTAACAGTAAAAGAACCACTGAAAAATCAATGCTGGCATATTCGACAGTTGTTTCGTTTGCGTAATACACACCCACCAACGGGGTTCTAACCCAGGACAGTTTCCGGTTACACGGCGAGCTCGTAGAAGTTCATTGAGCCACTGCGACCCTATCCAACGACTTCGTTTATACCTGTCAGTGAGACATGGCCATTGAAAGTGGAATACATGAAATGGCTGGCTAGTTGCCTTTTAATGATTGCATTCTACCTCCCATGTTAAGTGGTATAATATGGTTGGTAATATTGAGTTGGTTAGGCGTTGAACGTTTATTAGGTATGAAGGAAAAGTCAGTCAATAGGGTTGTGAAACCACTCATGCCTAGCCATCGCCTTTCTCAACGCGTAATGTTGGTTCACATAGGATTGATTTGGAAAGGTGCTGGTGATGGTCAAACCCAAACGTGGCTGGTATCAGTCCATAAAATATCCGACAGTTGGTTTCAGTCAGCCAGCCAGCCACGTAGGGAGATGTAGACGTCCTGACTGGTTGTTTGGGGTCCTCGGAATTCTAAGGAGTAATGATGGCTGGAGACGGTGGGTGATATGGCCCAAAATCGTCGTTCTCATTCATAGCTCAGATGAATTCACTCCTTGTGACCTCCCAAATCCATTAAACCGTATTGTTTATCCATGTTTCTATTCTTCCTCCTTCACATTTCTGCTAATTATCGTTCTTTTAAATCTCCTGAATCTGTTGTTTTTCTCCCTTGTCTTCCTTTGCGTGGTAGATGGAGTGTGGCAAATTGAAGTGCTGCCGCACTTCGGTGTAACGTTCTGTGTTGAAACCAGTTATTCAGAAATAGCCCATAAGTCCCAACTTCTGCCAATAATTTCGTCTTTTTTCACACCCGCCAACCAGTGTCATAGGCGGTAACTAACAACTGTTTTCTTGTGTAGAATTCAACAAAAATTGATGGAGGGACAATTTGAAATCATTAACATGAGAATCAGATTTGAGATGTTAGAGGAGAAGGTGGAGAAACATAATGTAATTAAAAAACCAAAAAAGACACTAAGAACTAAAAATGCATCTACCGTTAAGATAATTAGGTTCATTTTAGTAAGTTCTGTGGCAAACTACCTCTACTATCTGCAAATTTTGGGATTACGATCGCTTATGTTGTTTGAAAAAGTTTGATTGGTTCCTCTGTCGGCAAGGTCTTCGAATACACCCTGTAGGTGACTCTGAAGTTAGTTGGTGGGTTCTCTCAGTGTGTAAAGAGTCGATCAGATATGCCACAAAATAAAGCTGCTGAGAGAGATGGGGTCTTTTTTCATGTGTAAAACCATGCGGTGGGTAAATGTTCGATGGTACGTTTGGATATTAAACGCGACCGACATACTTAGTTCCTCTGCTGGAGTAGATAGTGAGTTAGATTGAATTTTCAGATAAAATTAAGGATAAAAATGTATACCACACAATTAAAGGTATTTCAAAATAATGGTGGCAAAGGTAGGGAAAGAGTCTGAGTAAATTTCTGTTGAAGTTTAGTTTCTTGCTTGGATGGATTCCTACAATTACTTCTTTAAAAGTGGTTAACCAGATAAGTTTATTGACAAGAATATGAATTTATAGACCAAGGTAAGCTACTATATATGAACAGTTTTGAAGAAGACCTTCTTCTTAGGTCTGTAAAGCTTAAAAAAGAGCATTTATGGCAGCATAAGTTCACTGTCTCGTCAAAACCACTTCAATTTTATGTTGGAGAGTCAAAGATAAACTGCAAAGTTTCACTGACTCCTCTTTGTATCTGCCATAGTGTGACTACTTTTGTGAAGCCAGTTAATTACGCTGGACATGATCATCATCGTTGGATTTCTGTGAGCATCATTATTCCGCATAGTGATGGTCAAGAGAAAGAGACAAATAAGGTCTGTTGGCTGTAGTTCTGGTGGGAAGTGTCGTGACCATTGTGGTTCACCAAATTGTTGTTATGAGGACGAACACTCGCTGCTGATGATATTAGCTGTTGCTGACGCGGTAGTGGGGTTATATATATCACAAAAGTTAACGGAAGTTAGAATTCATGGGTCGGTATTGGTTAATCAACACATTTGGTTGTGTAACCTGAAGGTTTCAGGTGGTTTCGTTGCCTGGGATTTTAGGGGTCATTGGTGTGTGTACTGCTGGCTGGCTGAAGGAGGGGTCCAAAGACCAGGATGGCGAAAAGAGGTCCAGTAGTTCCTGTTGGTGGTTTTAGATGATATTCTCTGTGATAATATCAATCCGTGATCAAATTTGTAAAAAGTCAAAGGGTAACTAGCTTTTACACAGTTTTTACAAGTCTATATATATATATATATATATATATATATATATATATACGTGGCAGTTATGTCGCCTAATACAGGGTTGATTTCAATTTCCACTGGTCTTCTTTTATGATTGTAACAATCTTCCTTGCCTACTCACTTTCAGTGCTACATTTGCAGACAAATAAAAAAAAATCTTTTTGGGTTTGGGAGGAGGCTGTGAAGAAGCAACGTATGTTTCTACCTCTAATCATAATCATCATAATTGCTTAGCTCATGCATTCACATTCGTCCATTATCATATAAATTTTTCTTCCCTTCCAGCCCCTGTCCCGCCCCTCAGCCATCAATATTTTGTTTTTACCAACCTGTTTGGAGAGGGAGAGAAAGAGAGAATAACTTTCCTATTCTCAGTTTGCGTCTCTGTGATTGTTGTTTTTGTTCTATACACATGTTTAATCAATTGTCTGACAATGTTACTTTCGATTTTGATGAGGATAATAAAATGATTGGTTATTAGTGTAGTTGTTGATGATGTGACGAGATGAGACAATAACTGTAGTAATAAAAGTAATACTAAAAACGACAACAACGTAGCTGGACAGAAAAGTAGACAGATCCATTCACTTCTACGTTTCCCTTTCTGTCTCCCATTATCTTCCCCTGTATATCTTACCAATGTAGTGTATTTTCGCTTTTTTTTCTGACTACTTTCGTTAGTCTCTGCTTCCTGTTTTTGTAATTGTGATTCCAGTTGATTTCTTCTGTTTATATTTGGATTTTCCAAATGGGATGATGTTGATGAATGGTGACTAGTTCATTTCGTCCTGTTTGTGAGATTCGTCAGCTGGGGATATACCTTCATTCTCAATCAGTGGCGGCAGCCAGTGTTCTCACCACAACTGAGACTTGAACCTAGTACTCACTCAGTCACTCACCAATCCATCGTTTCAAACTGCCCCCCCCCCCCGAAGTGTTAATATCATAGTAAGATCACTTGGCGGATCCCTCCTGATTGACTAGTGAGGTCATTTGTGCGTACTACTGAAAAGAGTGCCAAACAGTTCCCTGCTGGCTATTTTCTATGGCAGTCTTTAATTGATGTGTCACTTTGTGATCTAATTTGAAGAGCTGATCACTGAATCGCATATTTATTCATTTAGTTATGTTATCTTGCAGATACAATCAATATTATTTCTAATTATTTTGTGTTCATTTTTGCTTTTTTTAAAATCTCCAGATAACTTGACTTCCCTGTCATCACTAGATAGCGACAGCGATGATCGTGATCATTATCAACATCGTAAGCGCAAATCTCGTTTATCAGGACATCCTGCCACTACTACTGACGTTTCTAGTAATGTAAATAAATCCCCTGCGAAATTGTCAACCCCTCATCATTATCTCGCTACGACGACTACTCCTACTCCTACTACTACTACGACGACCGCTACTACTGCTAAAAGGAAGTCGTATAAACGAAAACGAAACGATGCTGATGATATTTTCCCATCGCGAGGTAATTTTCCCAATGGTAGTGGCACTACCACTCCTCCTCCCCCTAGCTGTGATGACAGTGATTCCAGTTCATCAGATGAACTGTCACTATCCCCCACACCACTATCTTTTTCGAGTAAAAAAACTTCGAAGAAAACAATTCGAATCAAACCATTGCCGATAAGAAATCAAAATGGTAGTACTACTACTGTTGTTGCCGATGTGGAGGATGGTGACGATATCTCTTTCTCTCTAAAGGAAACAAAGACATCTCTTCTACCTCGACTAACTTGTGTCGATGGCCATGTGGTTCGATCAGAACCCTTACATCATAGCATGTCGTCTGCATCCTCAGCTGCCTCTGGTCCCTCTTCATCTGATCGTACGACAATCCCAGCTGTCGCAAGTTCTTCGGCTAGTGGTGGTGGAAGTCGTAGTCACACTCCTCCGGAATCTTCAGTCTTTTCATCGAATACCTCTTCAACCTACTCTAATGTTACTACTGTCAAAAGATCACGTGGACGTCCACCGAAGTCAGCAACTACGGCAGCAGCAGCGGCTGCGGCTAGGCTATCAAAGTTGTCGGCATCAACAGCGAAAGTGGAATCGTCAACACCATCGGGACCCCCGCCAACACAGACTTCTAATGACTCTGCTTCTTCTACTCGACTAGTGTTGTCGACCAATAGAAATGTATATGAGTGTTCTGTTCGAAATAAGCATAGTCCTTTGACAAATCCTATACATTCTTCAGGAAGACAACATCCGTCCGATTCTGATATTGGCAGTTGTGGTGGGAAACAGCTACCTGCACGTTCTTTATCTCCAGTACAACCTTCGTGTTTATCGGATGCTGAATCAGATTCTTTATCCTTGTCGTCATCGTCGGATGCATCGTCCTCCGCGTCGTCGTCTAGCAGCAGTAGTAGTGTCTCGACGCCTTCATCGTCGACATCATCTCAGCTTTCATCATCCTCTTCGTTATCCTCGACGTCGACACCTAGTCGACAGAGTTTATCCTACTCTACTTCATTGAAATCAAAAATTATGGATCAGGAAGTACTGTCAGTCACTAACAATAATCGAGCTAAGCAGAAATTATCGTCATTATCCTCAGCATCAGTGTCGGCATCAAAGGACATTCCAAATCCTCTAAGAAATCAGGTATTAGCAACAACAACAACAGGATATAAAGAAACTGTAAAGCAGTCTGGTGATAACATAAGTCACAATGTTGCTGCAGTGCCAAAGTTGACAAAGTCAATGAAGTCGTCACGGCATCATTCAGAAACGAAGTTACATGGTCGGCTGTCTTCACGAGCTGTTAATAACGATGTCCTTGTCAGTGATAATGTCTATCAAGACGATGTTGACGATGATGAGATTGGATTTACAATGGCGTCTCCTGATAATAAATGTCCAAAGTCTGATAAGGTAGGTTCATTCTGTATATTATTATAATTATTTATTTTTATTGAAATAAACATTTAAAATAAACATCACAGTTTGTGCAAAATCTGAGGTCCTAAGTATCCGGACACCAAGACCAAAACCGGTGGTGGTGGTTATCTTACGGGGCCACCCACCTCCACCCTCGAGTGTTTGACCTCTCAATTCTGATCGACAAGATGGTTGAACTGTGCGTACGCGTGCTTCCTATTTCATTAGATCGGTTCGGATTTTGGAGACCATATATACTCCCCATAGGGCTGGATTCAGTCAGGGTTTTCCAGCCAATCCCCTGTATGTAGCTACACCAGCTGTGTAAACGCCAGACGTGTTCACATTCATCCTCTCACTCACTTTTGTATGGGACACACGCCACGTGAAGAGGCGGCAACAATGAACAGGCCAACTTACCTTGATGGCACAGACGAGGGTATAAACGGACTTGTGGTCACGTATGAGAGAGAGAAAGAAGAACTCGAGTGTCTACCCACTCTTGGCTATAACAGGTCGTTTATGCAGGTTAGCTATATTTGCATGAGTGGTGGGTGTGTAATTTAACCGTTTTCATGGTGTTGTTGTTAAATAACATGTGAAGATTGGTGGATGTGGTTTTCTTTCATCCTTGTGTAATTTTGACCCATAATTTGCCATGTGGCGGTCACCATGTCACTCTGCGACCGGCACTCAACTCGTCGCTTCACATTCGAGTTTCACTCAACGAACCTGCCTGATATATTATGTTACTTGAATATGTGTACACTGTATATCCAATTCATCCGTTTCCATTTTCTTTCTGAATTTATACTGAGTAGTAGGTTCTTATTTGGTTCTTAACACCACCAGAGTTCATTGTTACTAATCCTCTCTAACAATGGTCATCTGACTGATCTTAGTATGGAGGCATCGAAGGCGACTGTTTCTGAAAGTTGGCAACTTGCTCGAAAGTCGTTTCGGTGGCGTAGTCTTCAAGTTAGTCTCTGAAACATATAGTGGGATCACTGATTGATTTGACACTAGTGTTGTTGAAAATCCAAATCTTGTTCTTTCTGTTGCAGAGTGGATTGATATTTCCATAGGGATTACGGAGTAATGAAGCTTGTCCTCCTGTTTTGCTTTTCCAATCCGGTGTGGCTGAATGGCATTGACATCCTTATGTGTGAGCCTAGATTATTGAAAGAAGTGACTTCCTTCTGTTTAGATTTCTTCTTCTGATAGTGATTGGTTGGTTGGTTAGGCATCTTCATCACCTCTGCTATATATATATATATATATATATATATATATATATATATATATATATCCATCGTGTGGATATTTCACGTCCCCATAGTCTATTTCTTCTGCTTTCATCAAAGTAAGACATGCCTTGGCTGTGGCTGACTAGCTGGCTTCCCGAAGGCTTTCACCGACCTATGCCATTACACCTCTGCTGGCTTCCTAGCAAAGAATAAGTTTATTTATTATATATTTTGTATGTGCTTTGAAGTTTATTTAGCGATTGGTTTGGTTCTCCACGCATCCATGGATGAACAATGTCGTCAGAAAGACAAGGTAGACCTTCATCATTCTGAAATCAGCTCAGAAATCTACTTGCTATACTCCACAGCATAAAGAAGAAAATTCGAATTCTGTTCAACACAAACGTGAAGTTAGTGAGGACTTTTAAGTGGGTCAGAGACTTGACATGTGTGTGCCAACAAAAGCATTTCTAACAGGCAGCCGAAGACTTCATCCAATAGTTAGCGTTGCAGGCTCCATACAAGAGACAAGGAACTAGGTAGACGAACCGACAGACATGTCCAAGAGAACGGAAGTAGGTGGGTGGAACAAACACTGAAGAGAGACCGTTGGGGGACAACACGTGTCAGGCAGGTCGAGTAGAACCCGAATGGAAGACGGCTAGTTGGTGGCGGGGGGGGGGAAGTGAAAGTGTAAAGGCAGTCGTAGAGGAGGTCAGCCAGCTAAAGAGGACTGCAAAGAACAGGACAAAAAGGAGATTTGTCTCGGTTGTGAAGCCCTATGTTTCACTAGAAACCCAAGAGAATAATAATAGTTTCCAAATATATTATATATATATCTCCCATAATCGTTTTTTATCATCTTTCTTGATTTCTTGCCTTCTACTGTTTTTTAAAGCTAAATCCAACTCTACGACATTCTACTGATGGAATGCACACACTGAACAATCGATCTGTGATTAGTAATAGTAGTAGTAGTAGTACATCGGCACCGAATTCATCTGTGAAAACGTATCATCATGACAATTTGATGAATAATCATAATCATTCGAAGCTGAACACGAAACTAACTCACCCGTCAAATTGGTCAACTGGTGGCGGTGGCAGCATAAAACTCTTGTCTTCTATGAATGATCAGTTACCGTCTACAACGGGAGGACACCTCGGTCATCATCATCACCATCCTACTATGAATGCTGTTGCTGGTGGTGCTGCTAACACCTCGGTTGGACCAACTCCACCTTTGCCATCATCTTCAAATTCTTCAGCTGCCTCATCGTGTTATTCCTCTGTGTCGCCAGCGGCGTTATCATCCACCTCCGGTTTGGGATCGAGTTTAAGTGATCCAAAATCGGTTGATGCCTCACCTGGTGGTGAAGTGGCGAATATGCTTGGTGGTGGAAATGCATCTTTCTCGTCGGGCAGTGGAAATGGTGCTACTGGAGGATCATTGATTCATTTACAAACTGATAGTAATAGTGGTATCAGCAGTAATATTATGATGAAAACAGAGGTAAGTGTGTGTTTGTTTGCGTGCGTGTGTGTAGCCTTGAATTCTTTCTGTTTCTTTTCTCTCTGGTAAAACCTTTTATTTAAAGATTGATCATGAAACCGATGTGATGATATCACAGTTGTTAGAGAGAGAGGGCCATTGAAAACCACTACCTGTAGCATCAGTACATCCCCATTACCTCGCCACTTGAAGGGGGTTGGTTGGTTGGTTGGTTTCCATTACAATGATTAACTAGTAAACAAACTTAGACTTCATGTGAAACGCGAAGGCAGAGAAAGAAAAAAAAGGGAATTCAAAAGTGTTATTTATAATAAGCAGAAATATGGAGAAGAAAGAATAGTAACATGAAAAGAAGAGAGCTTAGTGGATGCGGCGCATCATGCAAAGAGTGTATGCATCTGCGTCATTGCTAATGATGACTGTGACCCGTGTCAGCAGTGGTCCCCAGGCGTCATTGGTTCTGAGGATTACGAGAACCTCAACCAAGTAGTCTCCACCTCTCTACGTGGTTGGTTCAAACTAACAGTCAAATATTTCATGGACTGAAGACAAGTTTTATATTAACCAACAAATCACCTAAGTATAGTACTCAGCATATTGCGCTATTTGATGCGAGAGACTCCAAAACCTAGGGTCAATAGTCTTATATGATGTCTACGCCAAAGACAACGTAAGTTATCAAATGTCGCACGAGCCTATCGTGTCCGTGTTGGGATTTTGTCAGCAATCAGTCAGTGTATTAGGGTCGGAGCAACTTCCCAAATATATAACAGGTTCAGGTTTCCTGTCATAAAAAGTAGGATAGTGTCGCATTCATAAAACAGTGAAATGGACATGGCAGTGGAAGCGGCAGTTGTAGTTTATTTTTCAATTTCGTACGAATCATCAGCTTTATATATAATCTAAGTTTCACTGCACAGAAGGATATGCACTTGATTTCTTTCTGTTTTTTCTCTTGTATACACTTTTATTTTCAAGACTGACTGTCATGCAACTGTGAAGTGAATAGGAGTCATTGAAAACCTTCAACACTAGGAGGAGAGACTCTCCAGCAGCACTAGCTACCGAAGACCTCCCCTTCACCATTTCGGTGGTGGGTTTGGTTAGTTTCTATCACAATGGCTCTGAATTCATCTCTTGTAACTTGCGGGTGTTCTCCACGTGGAATAGTACTGATAGTAAAAGAAAAGTTGGGTGATGATGGTGATGTAGATAAAGTGCTTCTAGAAGTGAGTAGGCGATTGTAACTTCCCTACCACCGATACACCGTAGAAGCTGATTCTCTCTTGCGAGGGGATACTTGAAACAAGAAAGAGAATTCGTGCTGTGACCGCACATAGTTCAGGGGAAACAACTGCTTGAGACAGGCCTTTGTGAATCGGTTTTTCAGAGTTGCATTTCCTGTTAAGAACTTGTTATTGACTACAGGACACCGTCGGGTAAGCCGGGATGTAGAATTGTTGGTGTTGACCTTCTTCCAACCCTCGGTACTTTTCAAGAGTAGAAAGGCAGCATAGTCAGTTGGCATGCTGGTCATCTGAGGGAAACATATTCCCCTTGCTGCCTTATAGTACGATCTTGCTCACTATGCTGGTAGCTGATTTGAGTTTAATCGCTATCTTAGCAACCTTTCTAGCATGATGGTAGGACCTCTAGGAACATTAGTTCCCGCAAGTGTAGCTACTCTTTTGGTCATTGCGACATACAAGCCCAACCACCATTACACTACGTCAAAAGAACATCTATCGGTAGAGACATGGAAAAACCTAAGGGTATCATTAGAGAATGGACGAAAAGTGGATTAATTTACGTCATTGAGAACGTGGATATCATCACCAATAGTCTTGAGAAATTGGTTCTTAGCGTCTCAAAAACAACAGTCAGCCACATAGTGGACATCTATCAATGTGACTGGTTCAAACTGATCTTCAATAATGACCTGTCTGGTTTTGATTTGACATATTCTGAAGTCGGGTAACTTTGTTCGAATAGGATGAGGATGCTTTGTTGTACGTTACACGTTTCCCAGGCATCAATCGATTCATTTACTGCATAACCTCGTTGATTGGTTTGTTTCTTACGTGAGACGCTATATCTAAAGTCAGTATTAGTCACCATATGATATCATGTAACCCGGGGCTTTAAATTTTAACACCTTTGGTCGAAAATAGCTAGCTACTTCAAGTCTTCCACTTTTGACGGCTAAAATGGAAGACTCTTGGTCAGCACCTACTTCCTTTGATCGATAGTTGAACACACCTAGATCAGCGAAAAGTCTCTTTTCGGCGAATTCCTCTTCGCTGATCTACGTGATTTGTTTTCATTAATGTCTGGATGAAGATTATACATGAATTGAAACGTAGCAAGTACCCCTCGACAGTCAAGGAACTCAATAGGTTTCTGCGGTACTCTGTCAAGCTTGCTGTGGGGAAAACGAAAGGTAGTTTTTTCGAGAATTTGGCTCGCTAAACATCAATATCCAAAGTGGTTCTGGAAAGCACTGCAACGCAATCATATGTATCCAAATACGAAGTCCCTTCAACGTCATGCAATGAATTGTACTGATTCTATCAAATCACGTATGCCCGAACTGTAGTGGAATATTAATCAAAGATCCTCTGCCCTATACGAATTGACTCCTGACGAATGTCAAACATTCACCGAATATATCAACTTAGTTGCAAATAAACGGTCGCAGTCTGCCGTAACCCAGCTCAACAACAGCCTTAAGCAGATGAAACCTCATGGCAAATTTCCTGACGAGCCCACAAAATTTGTGTTCAATTATTCCTCAGTACCTTTAACTGACGTGCAACTGGAAGTCCTATCTCTGGGCCCAAAATTCCCTGATATCAGTTTCAACGCTGACAAACTTCATACTCAGGTCCAGTTTGAAAATCTAATCAGCCAAACGAACGACCTCATCCCAACTTCTCAGGACGAGTTACAGAGATTCAAGTCAACAATCATCGACTGCTGCCATCAATACTTGAATACAAAATCAAAAGTCCGCAACCACCTAACAAAGTGGCACCAAGAAGAATTAAAACAGTTGAAAGATAACAAAGATCTACGTATAACTAGCCCCGACAAGGGTGCCCGTGTAGGGCTTCTCGAAACGACTACATCGAGAAAATGAACGAGATACTGTCGAATGAAGATAAATTTTTCCAACCTTCTAATGAAAGAAACAAAACGGGACAGATTAATAAGCAGCTCACAGACGTCTTGAAGAGAATGAAGGCCAGTTAACTAATCAGTGGGGATATCTATGACCGGATCCGGCCAGCAGGTTCAATAATACCAAGACTTTACGGTCTACCGAAGGTACACAAGGTTGGTCTCCCACTTCGTCTAACTCTGGATATGTCAGGTTCCTCTTACCACTCTATTGCGAAATGACTAGCAGATATTCTGGAACCTTTAAGGAAACAATTATGTACGCACTCGCTTCGTGACACCTTCCAGTTCATCGACTGCATACAAGACATGAATGTATCTAACAAAATTATGCTATCCTTCGACATTGAGTCACTTTTCACCAATGTCCCACTCACGGAAACGGTCTGCTTCATATGCAAATATATAGATGACAACCATCTCAATATTGGAATACCAACAACATTTGTGAAGGAATTACTATTGAGATGCACTCTGAACGTCCAGTTCACATTCAACGACACCACCTACAGACAAAAAGATGGTATTGCCATGGGATCTCCGTTGGGTCCACTACTATCAGATTGCTTCGTCGCAAGCCTCGAGAAAGGTTTACTAAAGCCAAGCATTGACAATTTGCGACTGTATAAAAGATACGTAGACGACATATTCATTATTTGTGACAACAACAATGACCCCAATCTACTACTGAAGACATTTAAGGAATTCGTCGAAAAGAGACAAAGTTGTCTCATAGTTTGTGCAGGGACTAGGATACTTACTGCTTGGGTACCCAGATGGCGGAAGCAAATGGTGGTGGTTGTATTAGCGGACATTTACAGAATCCCTACCCCCGAGTCTTGAAGTCTGATTCACATGGCACTACAGTGTGGCACTGTGAAGAGCTGCTGCTACGTCGCTGTGGTTTTCGGTGACCGAGGTAAGGTCTACCCTCCATTCGATCCTCCGTTTGGATTCTGGAGCCAATGTACGCACACACACCATAGGTGGTGGAATCAATCAGGATTTTCCAGCTCCCTTAGATAGGTATAAACCTGTATGTTTTCCGTTAGTCCATTTATGTAAACGCATCCATCCTTTCCGCTCACATGTGAAGGCATTGATAAACAGGACAACTTATCTAGGGTCACATGTTATGAACACCAAAGATGATGTAGATTAGTAAATGCCAGCAATTAGTCAGTCCTTTAGAGCTGATGGAATTTCCTGAATATATTACAGGTTCAGGTTTTGCGTCATAGAAAACAGGATAATGTCATACTAACTTTGGCCACCAATTATTTTTCATAAAATGGAATTTCAAAAAGAAACTAATTTAATAGAAATTGATGTTGGGGTCAGAAGTTGTAGTTTATCCTTCACTTTCATACAAATTATCAGTTTTATGAACAGAATGAGTTTAAGTTCCACTGCTAAGAAGGGTTTTCTTACAAGGACCTGGCACAAACAAGTTTCTAAGTATTTCAGCCGACGAGTTTCTGTCGGACTGTCAGTTAATGACAGAAAAGACTCCAAACGTAATAAACAGTGCTCAGAAATGATATTTGCACACAGAAGGTTCGAGTTGAAACAAACTATAAGTGCTTGGACTCATTTCAAAGAAGTTACGAAATAAAGACAAGGGGCGGACTAGAGGTGACTATTGTGGTGGGTTCGATTCAACTCAAATCATAGAAACAAACGACAGGCAAAATTACATTATATGAAAATAAGGAGGTGAAGGAGGCAGTTGAAGCCAATGACTACGTAACCAGATGGTTGGAGGCGATTCGTCAAGAAGGTCTGCTTGATCTCCTACATTTTGTGCTCGTTGTCATTCACACCAGGTAGTCAGCAAGGCTTGTCTGCGAACACCTTAATATAATTCATGCCTCTCTTTCTGAGATTCGAGCCTCTGCTACCCAGTGCTTACGGCGAGTTGTCATTTGAAGTGGTGAGGACTAGTGGTTTCCGTCAGGATGCCCATTATTCCCATTTCTATTCAATTTCGTCATAGATGTACTAATGGATTTAACCCTAACTCACTTCAAAAACTCAGGGATTGACTTGTTACCAGGCAATAATCTCGTTGACTTAGAATATGCAGATAATATAGTCCTTCTAGGCGAGGACGCTGACAAAATGCAGAGTCTTCTGAACACCTTGAGCAGCAATGTTCGAATGTTTGGTATGAGATTCGCTCGTGCTATCAAATCTAAGATGATGCTACAGGAATGGACTACACCGACCCCTAGATTAGAAATAGGGAGTGAAGTGATTAGTGGGGCGTGTTGACTACTTGACTTATTTGGGAAGTTGCAACAGCCAACGCCAGAGGGTTGATCTCTGACAAAATCTCAGAATGCCGGATACAGAAGGCTATTTTCGCATATGCCCGTTTACGCCGTCTTTGGCGTAGACGTGATATCCAGCCGGCTATCCACCAAAGGGCGTGTGTACTGCTCAGTAGTCTGCTCCGCCCTCCTTTATGGCTGTGAGACCTGGCCATTGAGAGTGGAGGACGTGATGAGGCTAGCTGTCTTTTATCATAGGTGCCTGCGTTCTATCTCCCATGTGAAGTGGTATAACAGAGTGAACAATATTGAGGTTGGGCATCGGTCGAGTGCTAAATAAGGAGGAGAAGTCAATCGACGAGGCTGTGAAGCTGCATCGACTGAGATGGTTAGAACGTGTGTTACGTATGCCTAGTCATCGCCTTCCTCGACGGGCAATGTTAGCTGACATAGGGTCAGACTGGGAAAGAGCTAGCGGCAGTCAAACCAAAACATGGCACCAGTCAATGAAATCCACAACAGTTATTTTAAGTCAGCCACATAGGAATGTGTAGACTTCCTGGTCGGGGACGGTAAAAACCAATGGCTCGAAACAATTGGTGACATGGTTCAAAATCGTTCTCAATGGCGCAGATGCATCCACTCCTTGTGACTTATGACTTCCAATTAAACTGTTTTGTTCTTCGTTAGTACTATACCTTTGTCTCACACCTCTGTTTACTGTCTCTGATATGCATTTCTCCTACTTTCTCTTGCTTTGTGTGCTACAAGGAGGGAGTGTGGCGACTTGAACTGCCGCACAAATGTGCAAAGTTCTATGTCGAAAACAGACAGACGAGTAGTCAAACACGCGTTACCACTGAGGTATTCGGGCTGGTGCGACTGACTTCCTGTGGGGTTGTTTGTATTGAATACTTTAATGATTTGACACTGGGTAGTAGATGACTAGTGTCACGCGTCTAGTCCTTTTCGTGCTGTTACAGACTGAATCCTATCGTCAGTCAAGTTTATGTAATCAAATAAAAGGCACGCAGAGAGAGTGAGAGGGGGTCAAGACATCGAGTTACCAAATGTGGAGAAGGTCGAAGAAAAACTATATATTTATACATATAACTGCCATTTCTTTCTGAACACACACAAGCATAAGTCGAGTTGCTTCGACAAAATCTGTATTGTTTGTTGATTGATGATTGAAAATGTTTTACAATTTCCGTTTATTTTTCTTCAACAGGAACGTATCCACCGTATCTATGCTGATCGGCTAATCGCACTGACAACAGAACGTGATCAAGCTCGTGAAGAAGTACACCGACGTGATATACTGATCTCTGAACTGCGTCGTTCTCATGAAGCGGAAATCAAGCGCATAAAACAAAGGACATGGTGTCAAGTCTGCCTGAATGAAGCATTCTATCATTGTTGTCCTGGGACAGCCTACTGCTCAGAGACATGTCAGTTGGAACATTGGACAGCACAACACAATAGGGATTGCCGACGTCGAACGGAATCACAACAACAACAACAGCAACAAATGAGAAGTTAGCCGTCACACACACATCCTCCTCCATATTAGTGATCTAAGCTTCATCCGCCCCCTCCCCGCCCTTCTACAACAAGGCCAAGAGAGAGAAAGATGATCCAACTTTTCTAGTCTTTTAACCACTGTTTTTACTTACTATTTATTATTATTTTTGGGTTCTTCGCGCTAATTATAATTTTTTTTCAAAAATTTTCCTCACCATTTAAAGTTTTTGTGGCAGCTTTTACTTATTATTACATTTGTGTTGTATGTGTGTGTATCAAATGAGGAGGAAAACATACATACACACATAGAATATTCGTTTAAACCACCCTGCTAAAAGTATTGTCTTTATGTCGGATCAAGTGGGGTGTGTGTGTGGGTATTGTTGTCTCTTGACCTCTCTGTGTTTGTGCGTATGTGGCTGTATCCGTCTGGACTGTTTGAGCACCGCTTAGTCTCAATGTTTTTAATCAAAAAGTCATCGCCTTCCTCTTCTTCTACAAGTGTATATATATTTAAATGTGTACGCGTGTGCGTGCTGATGCATAATTTACTGATTTTCTCTCCTTTTTTCTCTGCATTCTCGCTTGCTTGCTTACTTGCTTTCATGTGCTCGTTCGATGATGCACATTGTGATCTGTATTTTTTGTGATCATGATGAACGGCTTTTTTTGGGTTCGGGGGCGGCGAAGGATCGGTGTTGACGAGAGATGTGTTCCTTCGAACGGTTTGGACAGGTATTTTTTATGCGCGCCTGACAGTCAGTCAGTTGTCCCACTGGTCGACGACTTCGTTAGTGATGTTTATGCCTCTCCTACATACACATACGGATCAATATTAATATTAGCATTGATAATATGAGTAGTATATATTTACTATTTGCGAGTTCTTATTATGTATAGCAGAAAACAAATCAAATTTTGATTCCTGTTTTGGTTCTTTTTAAGAATAATTTTGTTCGTTAAACCTTATTTCCCTCTCTGCATATACAATACCTATCTGTCTATCTAAAATTCTCATGCTGTGAAGTATCTACGACACAATGTCTTTATTCGTCTGTTTTTTGTGATCCAATATCTGATGTCATCGAAGGTGAATACATATACTGAACTATTATTATTATTATTACTCTATGTAACTATTTATGCCGTTTTATTTCCACTTAAGCAATGTTCCAGTATTGTATGGCACGTTTCTTTCATAGCTGGCTGGTTGATTCGTTTGTTTGTTTGTTTGCGAATTCATTACTGGAATCTAGCCTTGAAGAAATGTTCGTGCGGCGGAATTGAATTGGACGCGCATACAGAGGCAGCCAGTCAGTTGGTCAAGAAGCCCCATTGACCTGCCGATTCCCCAACCCCTCATACATGTATCTCCCCCTCCCTGCTTTCATTATTGTCATATTATCTAGCATATTTTTTCTGTTTTGATTTTATTTCTTTTCACGATTTATTGTGTTTTTTATCACGGGTTTCTCTGAATGATGAGTAGCAGAAAGGTTGGGGGAGGAAGTTAATCCTGAGGAACGTATAGATATATATATATGATGTATAATATGTAAAATTTAATGCTATCTATAAATAATAATGATAATATGCGTATAAAACTTTTTTTGCCTGTGATTGATATTTCTCTTTCCCCCAGTTTGTCTCCTGTGTTAATTCCTCCCTCCCTACCATGCATCTCACAACCTCGTCTTTAATTCTGCATCCAAGAATAACGATGATGATGATCCGTTTTGTTATATTGTTTTACTGCTTTTCCCAGCACTTCTTACCAATACTTTTCTTTGTACATAACTCATAGATGCGCATAGATAGACGTGTTGAGATTATCTCACATTCTGTTCCATTTTTGCAACAAATAATGATGATGGTAATACTAATATTAATACTAATAATATTAATTATAATAATATTAATAATATAAAAAGTTAGGAGAAACAAAATCGGTTCTCTTCTCGCTTTTTTTTTTAATTGTTCACAGTTTATCTCTCTGCTTATTGATTTCGTTAGTTAGTTATTTAGTCATGTAGCTTTAATTGTATTTGAATATTGGAGTTGTGTGAGTACAACTCTTTTCTCTCATGTCTTTTACTCATTTATCTTTTTGTGTTTGTGTTACTAAATGTGATTGAGATGGCAATCAGTCTTAACCTTCTACCGCTTTTAACTACTCTCTTGTACACTACCAACACTCACCCACCCTAAGTACACACAGATATACTCACTCAACATATATATTATGTATATTCAATGCAGATATTTTTTTGTTTGTGGATTTAAACGTCGATGAAAGACGGATAGAGAAAGATTAAAGGGCGACAGAGAGAAGGGAGGACGAACATTGCCATGAGGAGGATGAAATGCAGTGCAAAGACAATACCGCCATGCCTCTTCAGTATCCATTCATTTATTACTCATGATTATTTTAACGTTGGGATGCATAGATTTTTTTTTACCCAAATGTCCTTTCCACTATGACTGACTACTATTATTATGATTTAAATTAGGGAAGTCTGCTGACGTGGCTCAGGATGCGGATGAGTACTAGTAGTAGTCGTAGCGGTACTTCTAAAAATCGCTTGTTGATACCCTTGTTTTTGGTAATTATTATTATTATTGTTATTATTATCTCTCTCTACTTTTTCGCATCAAACATGCGCGTGCTTTCACTCAGCATGGGATGTTCCGATCCCCATTATTATTGTTATTATTATCGTTTTAAAATATGTCTCTTTGGTCGTAAAAGAGAGGCATAGAAGCGTTTTTTTTAGTGTGATGTAGACACCAGCGTCGTGTGTGTGTCTGACTTGATCTCCATTTTTTAAAATCATATTCATATAATATAGAACAGTAATAACAATCACTATTACTACTTTTACTACTATTTGTACAGATAGAATTGTAAATTTTTCGTCTTTTGTTTGCGTTTTGGAAAGAGAGGCGTTCTTCTGCTTCTTCTTCGATTTGTGTTTGAGTGATGTGGTCCGATATTGAATAAACTAGATTATTATTATTATTATTGTTATTGTTATTATCACTATTCCTACTTGTTATATACTATTGTGATGTAATTTCCAGGTTTCTGCTCCGAAATTTTCATTTGATTTCTTCACTTCTTAGGCATCCGTCAATGCCTTTCCTTTACCCCCTTCATCTGACGCCTTCAGTTTTTTTCTAATCCTCCTGAGAGATTCATTCATTTACAGAAGAGTCTAAGTAACCAATTTATAGAACTCTGTGCGTGTTATTACTACTGTAGATAATTATGTAGTGATTTCTTCATATTTTTGTTTGTGTCTTGTGTTTTATTGTCGTTTTCTCTTTCTGTTTTTCTCTTTCTTTGTTTGTGTCAACCAGTTTATTCGTCATCTCATTTTAGATGCACTCACTGACAATATTGATCAATTCATCACATAGCATACGTGTGCTTTCATTCTATGACATATAACACTGATGAAACAGAAATTGTCACCTAGAGAGAGAGAGAGAGGGAGAAATATAAAGAAGTGACGAAGACAGATACTTCCACTGTCTCTCTCACAGTCAATCGAACTATCCGTCCAACGATCGTACAAGTCAGTGATCAGTGTCTTCGTTTTTTCCTTATTTCCTTGACCCCGTCAGCATACGGCATCCAGAATTCTTCTGGAGGCGACGTGTGAACGTTTAATTCTCTTTCTCTCCCTTTCTGTTGCGTAATGGCAAATAGGTCCTTTGTTCTCCTCGTAATATGTTATTTCTGTGTGTGTGTGTGTGTGTTTGTATCGGAGTGTGTTGTGTCAGGTAGCTTTGTCTGCCGGTCACCTAGTCTGGTTCTTCCTCTATGTCTCTCTCTCTGTCCCTGACTATGGTGTTAATAATAGTAATAATGGTAGTAATGACAACATTAGTGTTCATACTTCTACTCCTTTGTTTCTCTTCAAAATTTCCTTTTTTTAAATGAGATACATCGTGTGTGGTTGGATTTCTGTTCCCACTTCAGCACCACAGTGTTTTTTAAATTATATATATATATATATATACATATATATATATATATATATATATATATATGATATAATATGCATAAGGCTTCTTTCTCTCTGTACATGTATACACCTCTTCTTCTCCTGTTTTTTTGTTTGGCGAGTCGTTTTTTTCCAGTTTCTCAGTTGGTTTTTTTTCTTGAGTATTATTCTTATTATTGCATTGCAATGAATATTAATATATGAAATATATATATACATATAAATAAATGAATGAAATTGTTTAAAGAATAGTGATATCTTATTATTGAGCTTATATCTGATTCGTTGCCACTTACCAGTTGGCTAAAATACCTGTATTACCAGCCAGAAATCGAGTGGCTAAACACTGATTCGGCTACCCCTCTGAGTTGAGTCAAATACCAGCTGTACCGTTGACTGTGATTAGGTTGTCCCAAAACGAGCGAAAAACGGTTGTCCGACAGTGTTTAGTTAGACAGCTTCGATCTGATTGTCCAAGAAGAAGCACTACGGGGGTTGATAGGTGAGTTGTTTATACCTACTCATCTCATTCAATCAGTAGTATATAGTTTTACGCAAATATGCTTGCTTCATAATCACCTCTGGCGGTATCACAAACAGATCATTTATTTTGTGTGGTCTGAATAATTTTGGTTTGTAAAGGATATTTGACCTCATCGAACTGCGTGAATAGCTAATCTGATTTAACAAGAGGAAGGAATGTCGCCATTGTGTGACCCCGGGTCGATTTACACTTCTCAGTGATTGACATTCTTGAGCTGTAGACTGTGTAGGTGTTTCCGGAGAGAATGTATGCGGTCTTGTGACGAGCACGTATATCTTGGCACGTCGCATATGTAAGATGACTAGCCATCTCGGTGGGGGCCATATCATTTGCCTGTGGGAGGGAGTGATGGCTGATGAAGCTGGTTTGAAGTTTTATTTATCAGTTTGCATCGGTGTGATATCCGTTTATGCCTTGTGCTGTGCAGCCGTTTTAGCTCTGTGCCTCGAAAGGTGGTCATAAGAAGGAGATGTGGAGAGAGAGAGGGGGGAGATCAGCGCTTCTATAGCTGGTTTTTACTACAAAGAGGTTAGGCAAGCAAGGAGGATTCAGTTGATTTGAGATGTCTACAGTAGGTCGAGCTACGTCTTTCATCGATTCTTCTGCTATTTTTGTTTGTTTCCCGTGGTTTCTCTTGCATTGCAATAAATATGTATGAATGGATGAGTGAAATTATGTAAAAGAATGATGACGTCTGATTATTGCACCTATTTCTGATTAGTGTAGTCCCGTTTGCTGGAGAGAGAGGAATGGGATACTTAATGTCATTCCTGATGTGATCTCCGGGGGGTGGATTTCGAATTCTTACCGGTTCGAATCTTGTTGAATTATAGAACATGGAAGTGTTGCTGACATAATGTGGAGTATACTGAAAATATGAGTGTGTTCCATATTCAATCTATTCTTGTCTTGATAAATGTAAGACGTCTTCGATTGACTATTGTTGCGACTGCTGTTTGCTTGTAGGTGGAAGTGTGGCCGCAGATGATATTTCGAAAGATTTTCTGATAGTGACTTCGAAGAACTACCGCCTCACTGTGACTTGACTCAAAATCTGACCCACTGCGGCGTCCTCATGTTTTCAGATGACCAAAACTGGTTTTTTTACGCTATTAAATATCTTTCGGATTCTGGAGTCCATGAACACACTAGTTTTGAAATCAATCAGGGCCTTCCAACTCCCCTTGGTACTAGGTCAGTGTATCGGCAAATCAGTCCTGTAGCAAATGCCACTTTTGTGGTGAACACATCCCTATGCAACGTAAAGACAGTGAAGAACAGGACAACTTTCTTGACGGAGGGGTCTGTGAATGCATGGTCACATGTGAAATCATTTCAAGTGTAAAAACTTTTATCCATATCAGGTCACTAATGGAGGCGTTGACATCTTGTTGCTTAATTTGATTATCGATATGTTGTAGTGTAGTATCTGCTCACGCTGAACAACAAGGAGAGAATGTTTAGTGATTGTCGGAATATCAGATCACAACTTCTCAAAGACTGAGATTTTTGAACTCTGTATTATGAAGATTTCACCGAAATAGTCTTATGAACACGATAGTATGTTTGCTGTGTCATTGTTTCTTGGTTAGTAAATCTATGACGAGACTTAAGGGAGTGCCATTGGGGAAGTGAACGCAGTAAGTGTATATTGGAACCATTTAGCAAAATGATGTCTTGTTATTGCTCATATCTGTACTTTTTAAGTTGTGACATCTTACTTTTGCTTACATCTGATTCGTAACCGGTAAATCCGACCGACAACTGCTACTTTGACATGGTGGTCAGGCTTGCATATCGCAATGACCAAACAAGCTATACTGGCTGGAACTGTCGTTCCTGCAGGTCCTACCATGTCAACAAGATTGTTAGAATATCGGTTAGACCAACAGCATTACCAGCATTTTTTTTTTCTTCACGTTCCTCAGTGGAACATAGGGCTTCAAGCTTGCGGCTTGAAGTTTCTGTAGCAGTGTTTATTTTACAGGATGGGGTTGCTAGCCTCATGCCCAACATTTCCCCTTTACCAGCATTATTTCTGGCTTAGCGAGGTACAGGAGTGCGTCGGCCGGGGATCGAACCCCGGACCATGTGCATGGTCGGCGAGCGTCCTAACCGCTATGCCACCGACGCGACAGTTACCAGCATAGTATAAAATTTTTCAACACTATGCTGGGAGTGTGTGGGCAAAGTGTTATTGCTGGGGAACAGGGATGTAACGGCAGTAAGGTTTTTCCTTCAGATGGCCAGCCAGGTAGATCCCCAAAATTGCACATCCCGACTTCACATACGGCGTAGCCGGCGATAAATTTACTAATACGGAACCAGTTCATACAAGACGTGTGTGACCGGCCTCAAGCAGTTGTCCACTGGGCTCTACAGTCATGCAACACTAACCCTCTTTCTGTTTCAGGTACCCGAAGAATCAATCAACTTTCACGATGGTGTGGGCAGCCGGGAAGCCCTCACACTTCCCAAAGCATACAAAGTTAGCCCAAGCAGCTGACTAACTAATCAGAAATCGAGTGGTTTGAACACTGAGTGGGCTCTCTTATCTGAGTCAAACACCAAGTACGTTGTGACTGATGGGGTCGGTTCCAAATTAGGGAAACGACCTTTCATAAGTGTTTAGTTAGGTCACTTCCATCTGACTGGCTAGCAAGCAAGCATTATTCTCAGAAATGTGAGTGAATGAGTGACTGGTGTGTACTCATCTCAGTCCATCACTATTATGTGGTTTTTCGCATCTGTCGTTGCTTTCTTCATTAGCGTTTATCGCAGTAACAAATAGATTATATAATGTTTGAAGCCAATGCCAAGAAAATATATCACACTGATTAAGGCACCCTACTATAACTCATGCAGCCAGGTAAGAGCCTACGGCGAGTTGTAATCTGAAGTGACGATGACAAACAGTGATGTCTGTCAGGGATGCTCACTACTGTTCTCCTCATTTCTGTTTAATTTAATCATAGATGTACTAAGGAAGGAATTGACCTTAACTGACTTCAGCGACTCACGGGTTGACTTGTTACCAGGGGATAATCTCGTTGACTTAGAATATGCTGATAACATAGTCATGCTCCTATGAGAAGACACTGAGAATATCTAGTCTTCTGAATACTATCATCAGCAATCTTATAATGTTTGTCATGGGATTCGCTCCTGTCAGTTTAAGATGATGCAAGAGGGACGGACTCGATTGACTTCCAGTTGTCTTAAATATTCGCAGGAGCGAATTGGTAGGGCATGTTGACCAATTTACCTACTTATTTAGGAAGTTGCGTCAGTCCAAGCGAGTTAATCGGTGAGGAAATCTCAGCACAAACAGAGACTGCCCGCTAGGCATTCTCCAGATTACACCATCTAACGTAGACGGGATATCCGAGTGTCAACCAAAAAATGTGTGTGCTGCTAAACAGCATTTCAATCCATCTATTACAGCTATGAGATATGACCATTACAAGTGGAAGATAAAGAAAGGCTGACTAGCCGTCTTTGATAATAAATGTCTGTGTTCTATCCCCATGTTGGGCGGTTCACTACGGTGAGTAATATTGAGGTTAGGCCTCAGTCAAGTGCTAGTTAGGTAAAGGGCGAAAATCAATCAAAGACGTTGTGAAGTTCTATAGAATGAGAAGGTTAGGACGTCCGTTACATATGCACACGAGGCTATCACATTCCCCAACATGAAGTGTCAGCCACTGACACAGGTTCAGGTTGGATAAGAGTTAGCTATTGGTCGGTAGTCGAACCAAAACATGACTTCATCAATCAGTGAAATCCATAACAGCTAGTCCAATTCGGTCAGCTAGCCAGCCAGCCACGTTCATAGGTGTAGACTGCCTGTCTACCTGGTCGCGATTCTCGGGATGGTAATAACCAATGAAGGCTGGAGACAATTGGTGAGTGGTGAGGTGACATGGCTCAAAATCCTAGTTCTCAATGGTGGCTCAGATGCATTCACTCTTTGTAACTTGTTATATCGTCCAGTAAAACTGTATTCGTCATCCACACTACTTACTATTCTTTCGCCTCACTCACACATCTATTTATTATCTCTCTTTGCTCTGTCTTCTCTCTTGTGCTTTGTGTGCTACATGGAGGGAGAGTGGCAACTGTAACTGTTGCACATTTTGCAAAGTAATTCTGTGTTGAAACCAGTCACACGTCAGTGTGTGGGTGATCTGAAATACTTTCCGTATCCAATGGATGTTCAGCTGTGGTGAAACTTCACCTCGAACTGTGTGTATATATGTTAATTGTGAATTTGATTTAAGCAGATCAAAATTTAATTGTTTTTTTGGGGGGGGACTGAGATTTGTCTCCAGGACATCATCACTGATGTGGGAACCTCAAAATGCTCGTTTATCCATTTTGTTTGTCAACTTGCATCAGTGGCATACCTACTTGTGTGCGGTATATCTGATTGAATTCAGTCGTGGAACATGGTGGTCTCTGAATGAAGGAGTATCTCAGTGAACGCAACTGTTCATCAAAATGACGTCGGATCAACTGTGTAGTATTTTGGTCGAAAACACTAACGCCGAGTGTCAACATGTGACACTGAGTTGGTGTTGACATTCAAGGGATTGAGTTTGAAGACTTTGCTGTGAAAAATATACAGTCTTCTGATGAACACGCGAATATGTTTTGACGTGTGGCAAATGCAAGATGACTTAAGTTATCACTTGAGGGTGAGGGGCTGCAGTGACTTTCCCCTTTTCGAGGGAGTGATGGCTGGTGAAATATTAAAAAGTTCATTTGAAATTTTAGCTGTCAATTCGAGCCGTGCGATTTCCCTATGTGCATTATGCTATGCATCTATTTTAACTCTGTCTATCGTGAAACGTCGTCGTTGAAAGACCACCATCCATTGGATACGGAAAGTATTTCAGATCACCCACACACTGACGTGTGACTGGTTTCAACACAGAATTACTTTGCAAAATGTGCAACAGTTACAGTTGCCACTCTCCCTCCATGTAGCACACAAAGCACAAGAGAGAAGACAGAGCAAAGAGAGATAATAAATAGATGTGTGAGTGAGGCGAAAGAATAGTAAGTAGTGTGGATGACGAATACAGTTTTACTGGACGATATAACAAGTTACAAAGAGTGAATGCATCTGAGCCACCATTGAGAACTAGGATTTTGAGCCATGTCACCTCACCACTCACCAATTGTCTCCAGCCTTCATTGGTTATTACCATCCCGAGAATCGCGACCAGGTAGACAGGCAGTCTACACCTATGAACGTGGCTGGCTGGCTAGCTGACCGAATTGGACTAGCTGTTATGGATTTCACTGATTGATGAAGTCATGTTTTGGTTCGACTACCGACCAATAGCTAACTCTTATCCAACCTGAACCTGTGTCAGTGGCTGACACTTCATGTTGGGGAATGTGATAGCCTCGTGTGCATATGTAACGGACGTCCTAACCTTCTCATTCTATAGAACTTCACAACGTCTTTGATTGATTTTCGCCCTTTACCTAACTAGCACTTGACTGAGGCCTAACCTCAATATTACTCACCGTAGTGAATCATCTAACATGGGAGATGGTTTCTTATGAACAGCTGTTAGGTGTGTGATGCTGTTCTTAAGCTTAGTAGCACTATTCACTGGTGGTGTATAACGGTAAACAGTGAAATCGTGAAGTGTGTTGATAACTATGCCAATTTCGAGAAGTCGTGTTTGCTCGGACAATTTGATTACTGTGTGAAACCTCAGTACAGGTAAAGTAAACTCTCATTTAACATAGCCGGTAATTTGCGTTGGAGTGTTACGTGCATGTGATTGTTTCACTAGGAAATTTGTTGTGTTTTTTTTTGTTTATTATTATGAAAGTAGAATCTTGGTACAATATGGACATAATCGTGTGTTCGTAGGCTGGGACACGTTGTATCCAGATGACTAGATCGAAGCAGATGTAGGTTGTTTTGATGGACAATCCCTTACCAAGCCTTTATTTGACTCTCATTCTGATTGGCAAGGTAGTGGCGCACAACGTCCGGTGAGCAGGGACAACTCCATACACTATTAGATCCTTATGGACAGTGCTAGAGCCCATTTAAAAACCATAGGCTTGAGATCATCTCGCCTAGATAATAGACCAAAGTGCAGGCACCATCACTAGTTGTCCAGTTGTGTCAGTGCTAGGTGTTCGCATTTACACCTAATATTTTTGTGTTAAACACTCCATCCATGTGTATGCAATGAATAGGACTTAACTGGCAGAGGAGTTGATGAATGTGTGGCATCATTAGAGCACTTCGAAGGTAAGAGACATGAAGTCCCGATCGTTTACCCACCCTCAGTCCTACCGGGAAGTCTGTGGGGACGTTGACATCTTGTGTTTGCTTATATCTGATCCATGTAGTGTTGTCGTCATCGAAGACGATGTCTGATGTCATCGTGTACTAATTATATTTTGGATCTCAGGTCAACTCCTCAGACACTGTAATTTTGTATTTAGGCTATGAAGATGCTGCCTACAAAATATAGTCTCTTCTATATACCGGAATACGTTTCGAAGTGCAATTAACACTTGCCTGGTTAAATGTGAAATGAATTTAGTTATTTTTTATGGGATAGTAGCGGGAGTGGCATGCCCCTGATGGGTGTGGTTACGAATAAAATCTTAATACAGATATAAAAGGTTCGTTTGGAATTTAGTCTGCCAACTTACATCGCCATGATGTCTGTGTATGTTCTGCGCGTCTGCATTTTACTTGGTGTGTTGTGAAGTAATTTTGTTGAAAGTGGGAGGTGCGGTGGAGAGATCAGAGATTTTTGATCGTATATCTTAAGTCTCTCCTGTTATGTGGGTCAGTATGGTCAGTTAATATTAGCATAAGTACTAAACTAGAGTCATTTGGTTTGAGATGTCTAAGGTATGTGCTTCTCCTGTCTAACTAAATGTTTCCTTGATAAGAAATCTCAGGTGGAATGTATATATATATATACGTATGTATATATACATATAATTGTAACTGTCCCAAAAATGATGGCAATGATATTTCTGTATTACATCTAGATCTCGTTTATATATTATTAGTGTGATGTTTGCCGGAGAGAGCAGGAGGCTGCTTAGTGCCATCACGTGACCCTTGGGTGGACTTTGACCACTACTCAGTGATGAGCATTTTCGTGAGCTATAGGGTATGAAGATGGTATTGCCTATTTTCCGATGCAGATGTTACTGACAATGTGCAAAGTTTTCTGATGAAAACCTTAGTATATTCTGATGTGTGATTTCTTCTTGTCTTGTCAGATATAAGGTAGCTTTTGGTTGTCTTTTTTCCCCGGGACTGTAATTCGCCTGTAAGTGTAAATGGGATTGCAGATGAAATTCTGGAAGGTTTCGCTAATGAGCACTGCCTCCCAGCCGATTTTCTCGAAGTCTGATTTACAAGGGAGTGAAGCTTTCACAGCTTTCCTATGGTCACCGATGACTAAAAAGGGTTTTTACGCTTTCCAATCCGTTCGGATTATGGATCCAGAGTATACATACCATAGGTGGTGGAATCGATCAGGGCTTTACAGCTAACCTATTTTAGACTGATAAGTCCAGCCGTCCACTTACAGATGCCCGACGTTCTCACTCACCCTTTCACTTTCATGAGAACACCAACATGCACACTGCGTATGGGAAGTTATAAGTACGACAACTTAACTGAAGGTACCAAGTCTATGAACGTGAGGCCATGTGTTTTAGCATTTCGAAAGCAAGGTCTTCGGCCTGACCAGATCTTTAATTTGCCTACTGAGACTTTGTTATTGCTCATATGAAGGGATGTTTGATGGTTTCACATACGAATGATAACTGCGATCCCGAGTTAGCCAAATTAAAGAAGAATATCAACTCAGTGGGACAAATGCACCGATGATTTCGCTTGAAATGCACAAGCAGGATAATTTAGCGAAGCTTGGTAAATGACAAATCTAATCCTTACAAACCGAATATTGAAAATAATTAGCGTTCTTTAGGCTGTGTGGAAGATGATGGTTTCAGTTAGCTAAAGAATAAATTAGATTTGTGACCGAGTTAGGGACTGAAAGTTGCCCTTCGAGAGCGATTACTGGTTTCCAAGTCATTGGTGTGCATCGTCGCTGCCACTTTTTAGCTTCCTTCTTCCGGATCAGTTTCTTAGGGGTTGAGCCGTTTTCCTGAGACCACATTCTTGTTGAAGATGATACTGTCATATTTTCGTGTGAATATGCTGCAAAAGAGTACAGAGTTTTCTAGACACCTGAGTATATCTGATAAACGATTCACTTTAGTGGAGTTTACTGATGAAATCTCAGCCACGAGATTAAAGTTTGGTTCAAAGCTTTCATCTATCAACTTGAGTTGGCGTGATTTGCGTTTGCTGTGCATTTGTCGTCCAAAGACGGACGCATGTTGAGAAACATTATCATTTTTGAAAAGCAGTATGGTCGTTTGCAGGCAATTGGTTGGAAGTCCTAGCTTACTCAAGTTTTGCGTTTATTTACACTCAACAGTAAGCAAGGCCTATCTGCAGTCTTCAAAGGGACTTACTTCACTGCTGAGATTCGACCTGCGTTAACCAGTGCTGCGGTTTGAGACGTTATCACTGAGCTATCTGGGCCCACAGAGTGACCTCCTGAAGGACTGTATTCGAAACTTTGATTGAACACTAAATAGTAAGTAAGAAGTGTCATTTGTCTAGTCCTTTGTTTGATGCAGTAGTAACGTCTCTGACTGCTGGTAGCACTGGTTGACACGAGTTTGAATATCCGAGGGAAGGTATATGAGTTCATTCAAGGTGGTTGTAGATAAGCCTTGGTGTATCTGGTTGGTGTCACCAAGCACGACACCTAGGTTCATGGAGGGCTTCCTGTTGACTGCTTAAGGAATAGCAATAATTTGGATTTAACCGTATTGTTGAGCCACTTAGCATGGGGGCCGCATAACAAACTGATAAACCGATCGAATTCAGTCTGCACTAACAAGAAAAGGACTAGACTCATGACACTAGTTACTTACTACCTAGTGTTCAATCAAAGTAAGTTCAGTGCTAATGAAGTTAGTGGTAAGAGGAGAAATGTCAGTTGAAGTGGCTAAGATATATGTTAGTTGTATGGGCCTCATCTTTCTTTGACAGGCAACATCAAGTGGGATGTGACAAGAATTCAGGGGAGTTAGGCATCAAGACATCCGCATTCATACAAAAAGTTTTTGAAAAAGATGTGCACTCCCTGGCTCAGGTCTTCAGGAGGATAAGAATCAATGACACAATAACAGAAGAGAATTCTACAAAAGAATGTTGGTATTTGATAAAACATATGGCGAGTGATACGGTACCATTTACTCGTGACTTTTCAACCACAATTTATTACTCGTAATCATACCAACTAACGTCGCCTAGTTAGCTAGTTTGGTAGTTTTCTGACCGGTCTCAAGCTCAGGTAAAGAGTGTAGGGCTTGCGACCCTACACTGCAAAAGTTAACAAACTGCTAGAGGAACTTCAATGCACAAAAAATATATTAAAAATACAAGAAATTCAAATAACAATCTTATTCTTCGCTAGAATCGAAGAGAGGTAAAATGACGCGGGCAGGTGAAAGCCTTCATGAAGCCAGTCTGTCAGGTGCTTTGTCTCATTTTGACGAACGCAAAAATAGAGATGGGAATGTGTAATTTTCGTACGATGTACGAGACTGGGAAGACTGTCCAGGTGGCCAAAAGGATGCGAAGATATGGTATACAAGTGCTGGGTATCCGCGAGAGCAAATGGAATGGATGTGGATTATCAAAATTTTCAAGTTGAGAGTCAGTAATCTACTCCGGTCTGTCACCCAGACGACAACCACGAGAACACTGATGAAACGGCTATCATGATGTTGCCAGTGGCAGCCAAGGCCCTAATGCAGTGAGAACCAATATCCTCACGCAGGATCATGACAGGAAGATTTAACTCAAAAGTAGGGAAGGAAGGTCACAATGATCCAAAGCTACACAATGCTATAAACAACGCGTAACAAGACGGGAAGGAAGATTTTTACAGACAACTACAAACAGTTATGGACAACATCCCAAACGGTGACATTAAAATCCTCATATGTGATATCAATGCAAGACGAACTGGGAGCAGACAACACAGGAAGACAACTTATCGTGGGTCGAGAGGATGTGGCTCGACGAAATGAAAGAGAACGGAGAACACTTCGTAGTCATTTGAGCTTTCAGTGATTTTGTGATCGGGGTTAGCGTGTACAAACACAATGATATACACAAATCCAGTAACATGGATTTCGCCTGACAGACACACAACTAACCAGATAGACTTCAACTCAGCGTTTCTCAAGGAAGTGAATACGCAGCTAGCCTGCTGGATACAAAGTCGAGAAGGGGAGTAGATGTTGGCCCTGGCCAACACCTAGTTCAAGGAACCTTCAAGGGGAAGTTAAAATCCCTGAAAATAAATAGAAATAGGCCACTGTGATTCAAGTTTCACAGTCAAAAACTGAAGGACAAAACTACAAGTGATGCCTTCACTACAGATCAGATCAGAGCAAAGTCTGAGAAACTACGTGACATCACTGAGGAAGTCTGTGTGTGGAAGAACATCGGAACTCTCTGAAAGTGATGTTCGATGGAACGTGTACAACTGTTCTGGGGAGAAAGAAGAAACACGACAAAGAAAGGCTCTCAAGTGACACCTGGCAGCTAATAGGAGAGAGGCGGATGGTGAAAGAGAAGACGACTCAATGTAAAGATGAACAAGAGAAGGAGAAGCTGAGTTCACAGAAATGTACACTGCTTGAATAAAGAAGTGAAGAAGAGTGCTAGGAAAGACAAAAGACATTTCTACGACACACCGGCAACTGAAACAGAACAGGCAGGCCACAGGTAGAAGAGACCTCAGGACATTATATCAGATAACCAGGTTTCTATCAGGGAAGAAATAAACACAAGTGAAACCTGTTAGGGATGGACGAGGGAACCTGATTACCAAGGCGGAGAGACAAATAGAACAATGAGCTGACCACTTTACAGGACTCTTGAATCAACCGTAACCAGCAGCTCACCCAGAAATACAATCGACAGCATGCACAGGACTGCCTGCCAGTGGACACCAACCCTCCAACGAAAGTAGAAATGTTGATTATGATCAAGCTTCTGAACGTCGACCGGGAAGGCATCAAAACCAGACGGTACTCCCCCGCCCCAAGTCACTGAAAATGGATCCGGAGACTGCAGCAATGTGCTCACGCCATTGTTGCAAAAGGTTAGTAGGGAAGGAAAGGTGCCTGCCGATTGGAAGAAAGGCTGTCTACATTGTCAAGCTGCCTAAGAAGAGCAACTGACGCCTTAATCTGCAAGGACTGGCGTGGAATAATGCTCTTGTCCACGCCAAGTAAAATACCAAGTCGCATCATCCTGGAGACAGTTAAAGATGCACTGGATGCGGAACTCCACCAGCCCGTAACAAGGTGGATTCAGGAAGGGTAAATCATGTGCTCATCAAATTGCAACTCTACTCATCTTCATCACAGAACAAAGCATAGAATTGCAGTCAACTCTCACTCAACCTGAACTTCATCGACTTCGAAAAAGTCTTCATTCGACAGTGTTGAACGAGTAGTAATTTGGAAACTACTTCGACATTACGATGTGCAGTGCCAAAGTCTTTGTCAATCTTATTCAAGAGATATATGACAATGCTACATGTCAGGTGGTTCACAACGGAAAACTCATCAAGGCGTTCTAAGCAAATACAGGTGTAAGACAAGCTGACTGCCTGTTATCACCGATAATATTCTTAATTGTGGTGGATTGGATTATGCGTCGGACTCTAAGTGGTAAGCGAGGAGACAGGAATGCGCTGGATCGCGGATAAGAAGACTCTAGAAGATCTGGATTTCGCAGATGATTGTGTCTAATGTCACACAAACTCGAAGGCTTACAGGCGAAAACCAACAAACTGGAGGAGGAAGCAGCCGCAGAAGACAGAACTGCAGGTGAACATAGAGAAGATGGAGGTGATGAGGATAACCAACCAACCAACAACAACAGCCAGCACCAATCACCATCAACAGGAGAGATTTAATAGAGGTTACCTCCTTCACTTATCCAGCTAAGAAGCATCGTTGTAATCACAGACGGAATGGATGTAGATGTCAAAGCCAGTCGGAATCAGAAAAGCAAGATACACCTTCATCAACATGAAACGAGTTTGCAAATCTTCCGTACTCACCATTAGGAGCAAGATTCGCAGTTTCAACATCAGTGTCAAGTCGGTCAGTTCTTCTATACCTGTCAGAAACTTGGCCAATGTGTCACGAAAAGGATTTCCAATGGGTTGCAGACTTTCATTAACATCTGCCTTCGCTCCATAATGAAGATTAAAGGGCTAGAAAAAATTAATAACAAGAAACTGTTGCAGCGAACCAACCAAGAACCAGTCTCTCAACAAATATGTAAGAGAAAGTGGAGATGGATCGGGTATAGATTAAGGAGACCGGCGAATAACATTGAGCGCCAGGCCCTCGAGTGGAATCCAAATGCAAAGCGACAAGTGGGTTGTCGTTGCGAGGTTGGCACGGAAGAGATTGTGTGAGTTAGAGGAGGAGATGAGAGAGTTTGGGCAATCGTGGACCCAGCTTAAGAGGACAACACCAAATAAACGAAAGTGGAGGTGTGTTGTTGAAGCCCTATCTTCCACTCGGAATGCTAGGGAATAATAATAATCATATCACCTGCACGCTCACATAAACTTCAGGTTTCAGTTTTCTATTTCGGCTTTTTACCTATCGTCTAAGTTGTTATTGGTTGTGATCCTATAGACTGATGTGGCTAGGACGTATGCTACACATGCCTAGCTATCTCCTTTCTCGACAAGCAGTCTTAGCTGACATATATAGGATCAGGTCGGAAAGGCCTTAGTGATGGCCAGTTCATGACATCCTACATACTTCGCTTGAGCTGGTCAGCCAGTCACGTAGGGAGGTGTAGACTACCTGACTGGTTCTCGAGGTTCTAAGATCCACTTATGGCTGGAGGCAACTGGTGGGTGCTGACGTGGCTCAAAGTCCTCATTCTCATTCATAGCTTAGATGGATTCACACTTTGTGAGCTGCCATATCCATTAAAACCCATTAAAACTGTTTTTCCATGTTACTATCCTTTCTCCCTCAAACTTCTGCTTGTTATCGTGCTTTTCAACCTCTTTTCACCTCTTTTTATGTCGTCCTTTGTGTGGTAGATAGAGGCAATGTGGCAACTTGAAAAGCTGCTGTACCTCTCTTCAAAGAAGCTCTATGCTGAAACTTAGTCAGTCAATTTTTCGGAAAGAGACAGTATATCTGGCTTTCTGGTCACCTGAACGGAAACACTTTAATAATAATAATGGCTTTATTCCAAACAGCATTTGTGGTACAGGTATGGAATTTTCAGAGTACATTACAATATTGCATCTAATTACCTCATAAAATTCATAAGGTTTTAAAATCAAAAAGCAACAACTAAAAAAAAGTAAAAAAGAAAAGCGATGCGTTTACATTTTTAAACAATGCACCACAGGATATGAAATATAAAATTAGTGTGTAATAGAAGATGTGAACAACAATATAATAGTAACGAAGAAAGGAAAACAAAAACTAATGGGACTAATTGTTAGAGTGCCACAGTGAGCTGATCGTGTCATACCCAACGGATTCCTCATCACATAACAGATGTGCCAGATAAGGTATTGTGGAGTTTTTGTACTTGGTAGTCCTAGCATATAGCCTCCTATAACTGCTTCTAGTTCAACCAGATGAAATGCAAGGAGAGAGCTGGTATAGAGAGGGTGTTCGGGGTCTGATAATATAGAATTCGCTAGTTTCTCACATGACATTATATGTCTATCCACAATGGTGTTAACCAGTTGGTTTAACGAAATCCCACTTGCCCTACTAACAGCTTTTAGTGCCCTACGCAGCAAAGCAAAGTCTTTCTTAAGTAGTCCAGGAAAGATTATTTATTTATTTATTTTTGATTACAGCTTGATTCCACACCGTATTTTCAGTACAAGTATGGAATTTTCAGCATGGATATCGGTAGCCCAAATTCAGGCCGACCATAGATATCGGGTGTGCACCGGTAGAGAATCGAACCCCGGACCATGTGCATGGTCGGCGAGAGTCCTAACCACTGTGCCACCGACGCACAGGGATGGTTAGAATACAAGAGTTGACAAACTGAGAAAGCAAAGACTGCTTTATACCAGACTGCCTTAACTTCCTAACGTAGAACGTCAAGCGAAACATCTTTCTAGTAACTAGCAAGATGTGAGAGGACCAGGAAAGATCGGAGGAAATACACAGTCCAAGGTACTTGACATTAGATGTAGTTTCAACCTCTATGCCGTCAATGATAGTGGGACCATGTGAGCTAGCTAGTTGTTGTAGGTCACGTTTTCGTCTGAAAGTGAAATTTACTACCTGACATTTAGACGGATTCAGCTTAAGACCGTTTGAAGAGGACTAATGACTAATTTCCGAGAGAAAATTATTTAATTTGGAACAGTCTGACTGAGAGTTGGCAGGCATGTAGACAGAGAGGTCATCAGCATACTTGACAAAATTTGCTACATCAGAATGGGGCAAGTCATGTAAGAAAAAAGAAAACAGAAAAGGAGAAAGAACAGCACCTTGAGGAACACCAGCTAAAGTAAGTGAGGTAGTGGAGGACTTTCCATTGTAGACAGTGTACTGCTTCCTATCAGAAAAGTAGGAATACAAGCACTTATTTATCCAGCTCTCACTCTGTGTTGCAGCAAGCTTACTTAACAAGAGAGACCTAGGTACAGAATCAAATGCAGATGTGTAATCAAGGAAGGCACACCGAACATATTTGGCTCCTCTATCTAAACTAGAGACTATATTATGATATAGAACTACAGCGGCATCTAAGGTACACCTACTATGTTTATAGGCAAACTGGTTGGGGTCATTAAAAGGCTTTAAAGAGGGTTCAAGATTAAGTAAAATAAGTCTTTCCATAACTTTTAAAAAAGGTGAGGTAATAGCAATCGGTCGAAACTTAACAGTAGGTCCACTTATTGATTTAGGCACTGGAACCATCTTGATATTTTTCCATGAGTCAAGTATAATACTTTTGGAAAAAGATTCGTTGAAAATATCGGTTAATGGGTAACATAAGATGTCAGCACACTTCTTAAGGATAACAGTAGGAATACCATCAGGACCAAGGGGCTGAGTAGGCTTAAACCGTTATTCTCACTACTACCTGGGATTCAAGTTATGTGACGTTGTGAATAGTTGAGGTCATCCAGTCAGATAAGAGATCACTTACTTGCCGATGACATTTGCTGGTAGTTGCACTATATATGTAGGTATATATTTCCAGTTGGCGGAATTTGGAATTCATAGGCCATTGGATGCTGGCGTCTCCGTGAATGAGTGATGGACAAGCTCACTTCGTAACTCAGAGGTCGTGAGCTGGAACACTAAATGAAAGGGGAGAAAACAACTGCACTCCATGCTAGTGGTTTGCCAATGGTTCCCTAACTGGTGTCAGCTCAGGATGAAACCTGTAAATATGACGGTGGTACAAAAGCATTCTAATAACCTTTTTATTAGATATTTTTAACTGAGAAAAATGCAAATCTTTGCACCGACAGCACTCAGCAGGCTTGACAGAAATAGCAATAATAGTGCTGAAACTTATTGAGTTCTTTCCCTTTCCCGATAAATGACTTATATTCAGTTCACTCTTGGATGAGTACACGACATTCCCAACAGTCTACTAACCTCATTCAACAGATAGACGACATTGCCGGATGTCAAGTCATCCACAGCGTAAAATTCAGTGAAACCTTTGAAGGGAAGACAAAAGTGAGATAAAGTTGCTAATAGTTTTCTTAACTGTGCTGAACTGGGTCATGCTGCAGACTGGGCATAGGGGAAGAGCATACAGAAGGATGTTGGACTGATAAGAAGACTCTAGACGATTTGAACTTCGCATGAATGGTCTATATCTAATTTCACATGAATTTGAAGACGTACAGGCAAAAATGAACAAGCTGGCAGAGGAAATAGGCAGAGAAGACATGACTTTAGTGAACATAAGGAAGACAGGTGATGAGGATACCAAACTACCATGAACAACAACCACTGATCAGTAACATGCCGTTCCATTACCTTGCCATTATTGTTTCAGTCCCACGCAGTTGGCAAGGTTGAGGAAATCGAAACCAGAATCTGAAAGTGAAACACACCTACATCACTCTGAAATCATTTCGGAAATATGGTTGACGCTCTCTGCAGCATAAAGAACAAAATTCGACTATTTCAAAACCAATGTTAAGTCAGTCACTTCCTCAGAATAGGACAAAAACTTGACGAATACATCACTAGAAGCATTCTCAAAAGCCAGCTGAAAACTTTCATCAATAGCTATCTTCACTGGCTTAACAGGGAAGGTAACATGACTGGTTAGAAAGAATGAATGACGAGAAACTATGGGAATGAACCAACCAAGAACCCACTGTTCCAAAAATATGTTGAAGAAGATGAAGATGCATGGGTTGGGCACACACTGAGGAGATCTTCGGCTGAGGTCGCTGACCAGCCAGGTCATCGCTGTAGTGGAACATGAAATGGAAAGGACAGCTTGGGCGTCCAAGGGGGTGACACTGCAGGGGATCACGTGGCGGAAAGGAGATTACAGAGTATGAGCAATCATGGAGTCAGCAGAGAAGTGGTTGAAATGGAGATGTGCTCCGGTTGAAGCCCTATATTTCACTAGGAACCCAAGGGAATAATAAATAATAATAACTATAACCAGATTAAATGATCTGCTTAAATTTCACTAGTATAGGATAGAATACTTTGTTTCTGATAATACTAGCATTTTGTTTTATGCAGTCTAATATAAAAAGAGTAGTAAATTGACGAATAAACCCACATTCGTTAGAAGATATCATCTTGAGCTGACATCAGTTACAAACCGTTGGAGAATCTGGGGGTTTTGTCAGCCTAGTTTGGGACTTTTCATCATTACGCAACCGCCGGGGTTCGAACCCAGGACCTTTTGGTTACAAGGCGAGCTCGTAGACCATTGAGCCACTGCTACCGGACCTAAGGACCCATGAATTCTAACCTTTGCCTGTTCATGACATAGCAATGTTTTCTTCGATGAGTTACTGCCTCACCTTCAACCTGCTGTATCCTACTGGTCACAGCTTCCCACTAGAACCCCAGGTTAACTGCCTGAATAGGGTCAGTCGCTAGTGGGCATCAGATTAATTTTCAAGTATTGGTTTTTGTAGGGATTTTTTTTGTTTGATCGGTATGAGGATGTCATTATGAGCTGACATCAGTTAGAGGATCATTAGAAAACCTGGGGGTACTGAACAGCTGTTTCGTCCTAGTTTGGGACTCTTAGTTAAAAGGTTCTTGGATAGTATATTCGCTCTGGTCAGTCAATCAGTCATCTAATTTTCACTGTCCAAGGAGTTGATGAAAGCCTTTAGTAGGTGGCCTGTTGGAATTTTTTTACGGGGAGCAAACATCAGTTCTCTGAAGTGTATAGTAGTATTGGCTAACTTACCCTTATTGTTGAATATTTGGATCTTGTTCCTGGTATTGAGTGAGTGTTTTGTGTTATGATCTCCACATTGATTTCAGATTGATGAACGTCTTTCTCAATTCCTCACTCTCGTTTCCAAACAACTGTTTGAAATTTGGTGATCGCTTTATAATAATAATCGCTTTATTCTAATCAATGTTTACATAATGTATAGAATTTCCAACGGAAATTATTGCATGATATTTTCTCTTCTTCCAGGAGCTTCAAATAAAACAAAAATTGACGGCAGATCGTGTTACACAGTCCTATCTGATCTGAAGGGCAAACCAACCTATTATGTGCTATCTCTTCTTTGTCTCCTTCGAGAAATACACGACGACACCTTGTTTAATGCCAGTTATGCAGAAAGTTCGGGAGTACATTTTGTGAACCAAGGACACCATTCAGGGACGGTCATCTCATGTGCTGGGATATGATGCCATACATAAGGAATAATGCTTTTTCTCATGTTTAGGAGAAATCTGCGAATCAGCAGGGTTGTAAATGCTGAGTAAAATTATTTCCCAGTGTTATTTAATAATATTTACTAATGACCACGTTTCAAGCACATTTTATTGCTAAGTAGAACCATTTCAACTCACACAACTTTCTGACTTCGTTTGTATTATTCCATTATTTCTCATCTCTTGATTTAATTGGTAGTAGTATTTTCAATATCTCTGGTACTAGTAATGAGTCACTTCTATTGGATGTCTTGGGTGTAGATTCAATGAAAAAGGATTCAGTAATCAACCTCGCTCTCTCACTCTCCACCTATCTATATTACTTTTTAGAATTTCAACTCTGTCCCACCCTACACTGTGATTATGTGTTAATGCATGCATTGCAACTGCTGAGTGCTTCTTTCTAAATTACTTATCTTCGCGGGATCAATAACTGCTTACTTCAGCTAAATTCTTATGTTCTGATAATCTGACTACCGCTGATGTACTGGTTTCACCTATGTAGTTCACGCAACTCACAATGAATGCAAGATATTTCGTAAATTATATTATTTTGTCAAATTGAGTCAACTGGTCCTTTAACCTACAGAGTTTTTCCTACCTGAGTGAATTTGTAGGGGGAAAATTGTTGCGTAATAGATTCTCTCTTTATCCAACAGCTTCAGCTGAAATAGTAACTGATGACAGTAAATCACGTGACATATTGCTTGTTGTCTGACCTGAAGCGCTACACACTAATCCCTTATGTGATACTTCTTCGTTGCCTCACTTGCGAAACGCAAAATATTTTGGTTGAAAGCTAATTAGGGCGAAAGGCGCAGGAATACGACTTGAGACCCAAGGACATAAGTGAATAACTGAAGACTGCCTGTGGTTAGTTTTCTATTTCTCAAACAGTAACAGTTAGTGATAAAAATCTCAATGTGTATTGGGATACGCTCCCACCCTCACGATTGCGATTCCTCTCTAGTTTAGTAGACGCTTTTATATCAACAGGTTGTCGATATTTTAAATACTCTCAAGAGTAGAAAACACCATTAGAGGTAGTATTTTTTAATAGATTAAGACGAAGCGAAACTGCCTGCAATGTAATGATGCAGGTTGTTTCACTAACCCAATTTTTAAATTGGTCCCCGGTAAACATACTGACGATTTTCTATCGAAAGGGAGAATGAAAATTCCGCCAATGAATTACCATTCACTTTTGAGATAGTACCATAATAATCCCAAAATCATTCATTTGAATTCTAAGACTTACTAATTACTTCAAAATAGTTACAGAATTTCCCATATTTTTTAAAATGTCTTAGGCGGTTGAAGGCAGCACGCACTAGACACTTGTGTCACGGCAACGTGTATCTACAAACACCTTGAAGGTGCCTTCACCTCACATCTCCCTTTCTGAAATTCAAACCTGGAGCCCCCTCGGTTGCACAGTCAGAGACATTAAAGTCTGAGCTACATGAGCTGGTGTGGTTGACCTCCTGTAGAACTGTCTGCATTCAATACTTTGATGAATATACACTAGGTAGTAATTAACTAATGCCATGCTTCCAGTGCTTCGTTCAGTGGTAACGACTCTGACTCTTGGCAGTGATGCATTGAATGACTCAGGTTTGAGTCTCAGAAGAAGGGAAGGGAGTTGTTTCTTCAAAGAGGGAATGACGTCAGCTGTTGATGGAAGTCTGCAGTTTGGCCTGTTGGGAATGCTTTTCGTGAAATACAAGCCAAGTTTCTGACGAGTAAAGTAGAATTGACTGATTGCCTTCATATTGGTGTTGAAAATAAGGACTTTGTTTTTTATGCTGAGAGGAGCATCAAGCAGATTTCCAAACTAATTTCAGAATGATTAAAGCTTCAGCTGCCCTTTTGATCCTGACTGGATTTGACACCCTCGTCTGTGCAACCTGAAACAATGCTGCATAGTCACACAAGTGAAAGAAGTGAAGTCATTCAAATTTATTCTTAATGCATTTATTCCTCTTCATGAATTTGAAAAAAGCAAGAACAACAGTGGTTTGTGCAGAATAATATGGTAACATCATTTATCTCATTGGCTCCTCATCATCTGCTTACAGCCTGAATAAATTATGAGGTTGACAGTTTTAACATACTTGCAATTTTTCTCATGGTGTCAGTTGACAGAAGGTTCCACAATTAGTGAACAATGCTCAGAAAATTGCACTTATATAGTTTTACACAGGCGGTTCAAGTTTAAACAAAACAAATGTATGCATACAATGGTGAAGGAGTTACGTAATAAAAACGAGAGATGCGTAAGATGCAGAGTGATTAATGAATTAGATAACAATGTACTGAGTTCAACTGAAATCATAGAAACAAGAAACAAGCAAAATTACACTCTGCCAAAGGGGTGAGATTAAAGCCAAAAATCACGTAATCAAATGAAAGAATAAAGAAATCCCGTTACCAGGGCAAGGAAAGACTATTAACTGCTTCTTTATGAACACATAACTATGGTTTCAAGCGTTTGATAGAAATTGAATTGGCAAACTTGAGCAGAATCGAGTTCCTTTGTCTATTGATAATTTTAAAGGATTTCTCGATTTCCACCTCATGACCCGTATTGAGGAGATGTCCGGTAATAGCTCTATTATAAGAGTTTGTCCCCTTGAGACGTAAGCTTTTCGGCACATGTCCAGAAAATCGGAGATGTGCTCTTCTTTCTGTTCTTCCAATGTAACTGCTCCCACAGATACATGTAAATTTGTATACACAGTTGAAGTTAACATGAGAAGGGTATCTATCTACTTTTGACTGCACCAAAGAGCATGTTTTTCGATGGATGGAAACCAACTTAGCTGCAGCCTAGGCTCTGGCTAGTGACGTACTCAGTCTTCTGTTGACCATTGCTGCAATGTTTTCACCTTTAAAATCTAGTTAAATGAAGACAGGCTTTTTTCAACTGTGATTTGTTTGATATTTGAGCCTGCATATCTTCCGTATTTGACAATTAAATCGTTGAGGATAACGGTTGTTTTCAACACCTTTTCGAGAATCGTAAATTCTTCCTCTAGTTTCTCTGCAGAGCAAACTCTCCTCGCTCTATAATACAGAGTCTTGACTAATGCTGGTTTATAGCTGTTTGGACAAACGCTACAAAAATGTAAGTATTGTCCATTCCATGTCAGCTTTCAGTAAATTGACCTCTGGAGACTACCATCTTCTAGGCGTTGCATGACAATTTCAAGGAAATGGAAGTTTCCATCATTTTCATGTTCCATAGCAAATTCAATATTTGTATGTGCGTCGTTGAATAGTCTGAGTAGGTAGGAAGAATGACTTTCATTGTTTCACACTACACATGTGTCATCAAAATATCGACAGTAGGAATTTGTTTCGTCGATTGCATGCTTCAACTTTGTTCTTTCAAGGTTGGACACGAATATACCTGCTAAAACTGGGCTAAGTGGAATGCCTATAGCTACACCATCTATTTGTCGGTAAAGAGTGTTGTCAAACTGGAATTTTACACCCATGGTACACATTAGCAGTTGGCGTTTGAATTCCGACTCTGGTAGTGGGAGCAGATCAGACTGCTGACAAATGATCTCAATGGTTTTATTGTTTGGGATCATTTTGAACAAGGAGGTTGCGTCAAATGACGCCATGAACTTATTTGAAACGTTCACGTGATTCATCCTTTCGGCAACAGTGTGCACGGCTAGACGTCGGCGAACGGGTTCCAACTTCTCCGCAAGCGAACGGACAACCCTATCTTGGGCCGAGTTGATCATCGAAAGTATAGGTCTCAGGGGGACTTCTTTCTTGGGTGTCTTTAGAAGGCCATACATGTGCGGCAAACGGGACCCTCGAGGTTTCAATTCATTGTACATATTGTTGTCAATTAATTTCTTCTTCAGAAAATCTCTCAGCACGTTTGTGATGCGTTTTTCAGCTGCATCTGTCTTGTCTTTCTGGCAGTTATCGATTTTAAACCTCAACGGGTCTTGTTTCCATGATTTGAGTTGAACTCAGTACATTGTTACATAATTCATTAGTCACTCTGCATCTTACGCATCTCTCGTCTTTATTACGTAACTCCTTCACCATTGTATGCATACATTTGTTTTGTCTAAACTTGAACCGCCTGTGTAAAACTATATAAGTGCAATTTTCTGAGCATTGTTCACTAATTGTGGAACCTTCTGTCAACTGACACCATGAGAAAAATTGCAAGTATGTTAAAACTGTCAACCTCATAATTTATTCAGGCTGTAAGCAGATGATGAGGAGCCAATGAGATAAATGATGTTACCATATTATTCTGCACAAACCACTGTTGTTCTTGCTTTATTCAAATTTATTTTGTCGATGACAGTCATTGGTGCTTGTTTTTTTGGTCACTGGGTGCATTCATCCCATTTTTCCTCTCTATGTTCACTGAAATAAAGTTCTGTCTTCTCCGCATACTTATTTTGCCAACTTATAGGTCTTCGAATTTGTGTTGCATTCGACATAAATCATGCACGAAGTCTTAGTCTTTTACAGTCTTCTAATCAGTCCAATTGGGAATGCAATCGTGGGTGATATTAAGCGGACAGTCCTGTATTACCCAATCCTGTGTTCATTCACTTCATAGCCAGATTTCGTTGAGTTTTCCATTGTGTATCACTTAGCATGTGACGCTACTTGTTGATTTTGTATGGTGTCCAACCACTCATGTCAGTTAATTCAGTATTATGCAGCGTTATTCATTAACGAAATGTGCCGGTGTTAGTGTGTTCTCTCTGTAGTGCATATCTCTTCCTCTGTCTAAATACATCCTGGAACAGATGTAATTATCATTTTCTTCTTTGAATAAATTAAGTTGGAGGAAGGAGTAGGTGAGAGGCTGCTAGGTGAGTCCTTGTCAACAAGTTGGGAATGCACAGGCTAATTACTAGTCATATGTACCATTTTGTAATTCGCTTAATAAGTCAATTTTCTGCACTACTTATACTAACCAACGACAGCTATCAACGCATATCAACACCGTGCAAGAACAAGAAGGATTTTAGTAGTTCTACTGACAGAGTAGGTTTCAGCATAGAACTCTGCGCAGAAGTGCAGTAGCACTCTAAGCTGCCTCACTCCATGTGCCATACTACACAAAGGCGGAAAAAAGAGAGGTAAGAAGAGGCTGAAAGGCACAATAATAAGCAGAAGTCTGAGAGAGAAGCGACAGTGACATGGAAAAGTAGTTTTAGTGGGTTTTAACGGATATGGCTGCTCTCAAAGTGTGTGTACTAATCTGAGCTGTGAATGAGAAGGGGGATTTTGAGCCGCATCACCCACCATTTTCCTTCACTCCTCCTTGGATCTTATAATGCCGGAGGCTCCAACCAGTCAGGCAGTCTACACATCCCTACGTGGCTGCCTAGCTGGCTGAAACCAACTGTGGGATATTTGATGGACTGATACCGGCCAAGTTTTGGTCTGACCATCATCACTAGTGCTTTTCCAAGCTGATCGTATCTATGTCAGCTAACATTGCTTGTCGAGGAAGGCGATAGCTAGGCATGCATAGTACATGTCCTAGGCATCATATCAATATTATTCAGCCTATTATACCAGCTGAAAGGGGAGATAGAATGCAGACACACGTATAATGAAAAACAGCTAGCCAGCTTTTTCATGTCTTCCACTTTCAATGGCAGTGTGTCACTTATACCTATAAAGTAGGTTGCTGTTCGCCTGCAGTACACACTTTTAATCCATAACCAAATACCACACGTGTACGCCAGCCAGATATGACATAAATTGGCAAATGTCACACTATCCAGTCAGTTGTATCTAAGTGCTTAGATTTATTCAGCAATCATTCTGTCTGTTGGTGCCGCTACAACTTCTCAATTATGCCAATTCATTTCTCAGCTTTAGGCTAACTAGGAGTTAGAGCAGTCCAGTCCTGTAGAATTATGTTACTCATTTTACAGGAGCGTGGGCACATGGCAAAAATCCTCAGATTTCTATTCAAGCTGATCTCAAAAATTACACATCCTGTGGTGGTTTGTAACCGTTGGTAAAGTCTCTTCTTGCTGACACACCTCCAAAGAGGCCCTGACCTTTAGATTCACACACACACTATTTCAGTTCAGTTCAGAGTATCTTTTAATGAAGTGTGGTATCCCCCCTGTGGATTGTAATGTGAATTATCCTTGAATGGATGAAACACAATAGGAAACCAAGGCATTATAAAACCTCCCCACTGGTTGTCATCACATACAGGAACAAAAAGAAATCAAGTGGCGTTGTAACAACAGAAGACAAGGGCCAGGCAACAGATCGTTTATTAAGGAAATCAACACATTTTTATAGATTTTCTTGTGCATTATTATAGACAGTTGTTAGTGGAAAAACACAGTCTTCTGATTGGTTGTTTCTCACTGAAAGTTATTCTTTCATCTCTTTGTTGCTGTCTCTTGAATGTCAAATAATCTATAAGCTAAGTGTATCCGCCTACCCAAAGTCTACTGTGTTTGGTTGTTGAACCAGTCTTTGTTCATATTTTTCTCCCGACCAATATTGAGGACGTAAACATTGACGTAAATTACTGTCTACCAACTTTGCCTAGCAGCCAGCTCTCACCACAGTGTTACTGAATTCAACATAACCTTTCTCGTTGACTGATTGAAACGAAGTGCTCAGCCTCATTTTGACATGTTGGCGCCATGTACAGATGCTTCGAAGATGTCTGATCATTTTAATGGAAGTGAATTGGTGGATGGTGACTAGCAGTGGAATCGAGGATGCGTATTTCCTCCTATTCGGGGCTCGTCATCTAACCGAATGTACCAACACCTTCCCCAGTCAGTGTCGGTGTTCTCACTGGGGCTGGAACCCAGTAGTCATCGTTTCAAAGGCTGAAGCTCTATCCACTAGACCATTTGGGCAACAACGACAGCCACCTCTTGTAGTGTAGTAGGCGTTGGTTTTTATTTAATTCAGTTTGGACTTTATAGTTGATTGGTTAGACCTGAGGGTTTCAGCCCCAGTGGGAAAATCACTTTCACTCACCGGTGGGTGGGGGAATGCAGGCACATCCAGTTGAATGGTGGTTCTCATATAAGAAAAAGAGACTATCCGAGAATCCGCACACCACTAGTCATCATCCACCATATTACTTCAGGTTAAATTCTCGGACATTGTTAAATTATGTGCACAAGGAGCCAACAAGTGTACTAGAGTTGCGCAAAAGATGAATGATTTTAACGGATGAGTTGTAATCAGGATGTTCACCTAGACACGGAGGAAAATATGGAATTATGTAAGAGTTCTAAAGAAATATTTGAGTTCTAAGTAGTTAGAAAAACAGATAATCAAACAAAAATCATGGCAGTAGAAGCCAACAATGATAGTAGAAGTAGCGGTTGGATAATTTTCTTATATTCGAATGTTGGTTTAGTAGTACATTGCAGGGGACTTCATTCTGTTTGTAGTCAGTCACTCACTAGCAAGCACATTAAATTGATTTTACTAGTTTCGGACTCTCCTCCAGCAGTATGCATCCTCGATGCCACAGCCAAGGATTGAGCCACCCGGCTGCTTCAGGTGGTTAAAAGACCAAGCCATTTGAGTGCTGAAATTCAGTGACTTGTGTGAATTCCAACTTCACCAACTCGTGAGGTGGCTCTGCTCTCACTTGTGCCTTCGATGAGAATTCGCCTGATATCCTTGACATAGTGCAGCGCACTAGTCACGATTTCAGGAATTCCAACTAGTAGACATCGGTTAGTTGGTGACGACTATTCAAATTGTAGGAGTTACTTTGTTTCACCTTTGATCATGGATTGATATCAGTTAGATGAGATCATTGAAAACGGCCGATATGGAGTACTGGACAGCTACTTGGTCCTCCAAGGCTGGGAATGACGTTTCAGCAGTAAGCAGCCACTGACGGGATTCAAACCCGGGACCTTCGATTTGGTGTTGTATCGTGACCACCTGAAGTTTCGGGGGGGGGGCTCGATCTTCGTTGATCGCGTAGTGGGTGCACGCTACCCAGGCTCAGTCACACAACTGGGTTGTTCAATGTTCTGCATCACCTTGGTCTTCATTGATTTCTCTGAGATCCCACTGGTTGGTGACGGAAATTTATCCCAAATTCCAACAAATAGCAATAATATTAATAATGCTATCAATGTCACCAATGTTATTCAGTCAGTCAGGCATTCAGTCAGTTACTTATTGAGTAATTTATTTGAAAAATTACGTTTTCTCTATGAAAAAACAAACATTGTTTACCAATTTTTCTCTCTAATTGTCGGTGGGTGTGTGCTTATTTGTTTGTCTGTTTGTTTATTTATATTTTTCTGAAAAATGCTTCATCAAACTCTACAAAACATCCAAATACAGGTGAGGATGATACATGGAAAACATTTTTCGATCAATAAATATTATTATTATTACGCTAATCAAAACAATTAAAATGAAATATTTATTTATTGATTTATTTATTTTTAAAGTTTAAGGTCACTTGCACTTAAGCTCGCGTGTGTATGTATACGTGCACCTATTGGTTGCTGTTGATTACGCACTAACCTTAACACAAACATACACGCACGAGCGCATACAGGCACACAAGCGTGCAGTACACTAGCACTGCACACACACACACACACACAAAACATACTTCTTTCTGTAAATAAATGCTTAAAAAATGAAGAATGTTACATAGAAAGTTATTCATGCAGATAGATAGATAGATAGATTGATCGATAGAAAACTAAGTTACTAACTAACTGACTACATCAATGAATATTCATCAATCAATATAAATATATTGATTACTTACCTTTTAATGGTATGGCATGTGTTATTCTACTTTTGAAATCAATGAAAAAAATCAATAATATTGTTATAATTATTGATCGATAAATAGTTTTTGCAAAAATGATGAAACAGTGACAATAATGTCAACTAGAGAAAGCCATTGATGAATACTGGCAGGCATCGTGTGCGCCTAGTTTTGGACACAGTGTCCATCAGGAAGCGTCGTTGACACTACTATGGAATGAATCCAGGTAATGAGGCTGAGCTCTTTGACCACACAGTTACCTGGGTCGAAATCCAGTGGCTGACGCATGAATGAATTCTAACATGTGTGAATTCGTGATTTTCAGCCCAATGACCACCATCAACCAATGTCATCGGGGAGTAGTTTTCCTGACATCCGACTTAGTGCATAGCGAATTCGTCCTGTAGCTACTCACTGTCTATTGAGCATCACACTGAATATTACTGATACCTAGTTATTCAGAAATAGTGGTTTATGAAGACAAAAAGAGACTACATAATAAAGTCAACGATACACAATTGAAGGCTGTCATTATTCTCTTGGATTCCGAGAGGCAGATAGGGCTTCACCCAGACCACGTCTCCATTTCACCCTGTTCCCTAAACTCCTCTTCAGCTAATCGACTCCACAATTATCCATGGCCTCACATCTCCTACACCTCACTACACGATGTCTTTCATGTCACCCTCGAAACAACGTCAAACTAGCCGCTTCTCATTCGGGTGCCACTCGAGCAATGAACTGGCTGACCCACGATGTCACCCGACAGTTTCCTCAACATGTGTCCTATCCATCCATCTATATTTTCTTCTGCATACTTGTAGAGCAGTAGGTTCATGATTGATTGATTGATTCCCAAAGTTCATTGATGCTAAGTCTTTCTGGCCACTCGTCTGGTCCTCAGTATGAAGACAAAAAAGGCAACTATTCATAAAAGTCTTCAGTTGTCTGTTGAAGATGCGTTCGCCAAATTTCTAACTTATATAGAAGAACTGACTGGCTAGGTTTGACATTGTCAACCGTGCCACCGACAGTAGCTGAAACGATGATACCTAGCCAGATAAGTGAAAGAAGTTACCACTCTCTGATTCCTCCCACAAAGAGCATGTTACTCGTTGTTGTTGTTGGTCAGGTCGCGTCGGCTCGAGTCGACTCGGATATCTCTATCACCACTTTCGTTTTCTCTATGTTCACTTAAAATCCTGTCTTCGTCTGTAAAGCTTTGAACCTGTGTGACATTAGACGTGATTCAGTCACGCGAAATCCACATCTCCTAGATTGTTCTTGTCACTCCAATATATTCCTGTCTTGTCACACCACATTATCTGCCGCATCATCCAGTCCACCACAGTCTGGAATATCAGCGTTTATAGTAGGCAGCAGACTTGTCTTTCACTCCTGTCTTCACCTAATAGACTTCGCTGAGCTTACCACTGTGAATCACTTGGCATGTGGTGTCATAATGTAGGTGTTAACTGAGGCTCTTCATAGTGTCGTCGACCTATTTAAGATATAAAACACTTTAGAGCTACTTCGGATTGATGAAGGTGGGGCCATCCGAAGTGTGAAACCTGAATTATTGGTGTTTCAGAAACAGCCTCGTACTAACTTAATACTGTTGATATCTTGCGTAGGTACTGAGACCCTTCGCCTCAACTAATCAAATTCCTATTTCATTTTATTTCTCTGTGACGTAACTTGATGTATTTACATTCATATGCTAAAGAAGACGTAACAGTATAGAAGGAATTTTTCCTTCCCATTTCAATGAATCATTTTCAAGTGTCACTATACTAAATTGTGTTTATATTCAACAGAGAGAGAGCGAGGGGACTCATGGAAAAACAATCACTTCTATACACGAGTAACTATTTTCTGGAAAAATGAATTACGTAATTTGAGGTGTATTTTCGTCGGCTGGTTGTCTAATTTACCGAATCAGGATAGCGGAGATACATTGCTATACTTCACATTAGTGATAAAATCCGAATGTTGTTCCTTATGCTGAAAGCACGCAGCAGATTTCCACACATCAGTATATTTCCCTTGGATGTCTGACAACATCTTGTCTAGCCAATAGAATAGGTTCATAGCCACATGTTCAACAATCCTCGTAGACAAACACCTTTCCATTCTTCCCTAATACCTGTTGCTTCAAGGACATGTAAATTAATATACACAGTAAAAGTAAAGTGAGAGTCAGATACTGATCCATTTCGGATTGTGTAATTTGAACAGGCTGGCATGAGGCACGGGAGGACAATAAAAGCCATCGCCAGCCATGTTTTTGCACGCATAGTATAGTATAGCAAAACACCACAGCCGGAATGAATTTATTACAAATCAGCATAAAAAGTCTGTAAAAAAGGCTCCCCAAAATGTCACACTTCCTCTTATTACAAAATCGCCTCCTAAGCACTTACTCCAAAGCCACGTAAGTGCTAACTGACTAACTAACTGATGCGTCGGTGGCGCAGCTGTAGAATACTCTCCAACCACGTATGTGGTTCGCGGTTCGATCCCTGTCCGACGCACTTCTTTACGTTGCTAAGCTAGTAATAAGACTAGTAGAGTGAGAACTTTAAGCCTCTAGCTTGAAGCCCTATGTTTCACTAGAAACGTTAAGGAATAAAAAAAACAGCGCTGATCAAGTTTCTAATCCATAGAGAAGCACTGACTCTAAGTTAACACTGGTGTTGAATAGAATCTAAATCTAATTCTTCATACTGAGTGCAGAAGATTTCCAAACTGATTTCAGATTGATGAAGGTGTACCTAATCTTCTCGATTCTGGTTGGTTTTGACATCCTCACTCACTCTGACACCTGTGTTTGAAACGATGCCTCCCAGATTTCTCCTTTGATGCTGATGGGTGGTTGACTGGTTACCTTCATCACCTCCATCTTCTCTATGTTCACCTGTAGTCCTACTCTCACTACTTCTTCAACAGTTTGTTGGTTTTCGCCTGTAGGTCTTCGAGCCTGTGTCACATTAGACATAAGTCATCCACCCGCAAAATCCAGATCTTCAGAAGTCTGTGACATGACAAAGATCATGTGAATACCCATCTGCAATTGTTATCTGACTACCCTGAGCACTACGAAGTTGTGCTTTTGGGGGCATATTTATTTCACCTGGAAGGTAACAGAACGAATATTAAGGAAAACGAGTTGCTATCAGCACAACTGTTACATAAACCTTCTTTACCACATCTAGCCAACCTCCAATTCTCCTTCCCTCCGTCAAATAGCAACATTTGATAATTAGTCGAATCTTCACTAGTGAATGGTTCCATACAGAAGAAGTCACCTGGAGTGAGTTATAGTAAGAAGTGGCGACCAGTGCAGTCAACAGCTGGTCAGATAAGAGAACAGTTACTTGACCCCCAAACCATCTACTGAAGGCTGCACCGAAGAAAAATATGGATAGAAGTTAAAATTCACGGAAAAATATTCCTCCAGACATGGAAATAAAAACAAGCGGCTAGGTGAAGAGAGTGTTTTCAGAGATGGATTCATTCAATTAGCTGTACAATCGCAATTATATATAATTGTTTATATATATATATATATAAGGTTTGTGGTGCGTCGGTGGCATAGCAGTTAGAACGCTCGCCGACCATGCTCATGGTCCGGGGTGCACTCCTTTACCTCACTAATCCAGAAATAAAGCTGGTGAAGAGGAAAGGTTGGACATGAGGCTAGGAACCCCATCCCGTAAAAATAAACACTACTACAGAAACTTCAAGAATCTAGCTTAAAGCCCTATGTTCCACTGTTAACATGAAGGAATAAAAAAAATTAGGTTTGTCAAACAAGAATCAAAATTGGTTTGAGTTATTGCTTGAGTCATCTAAGAATTTCAAAAAATGGGATAAGTAATCAGAATTGTAACTAGGAGACGGGAGAGCGTGAAGATCAGTGAGTTTTGGACCAAGGCTGCATAGTACGAAAAACGTTCAGAGAAGAACACTGGATATTAGTGATGTAGTATGGAGGCAAGTACCACAAAATAAATTATGTGCTAGATGAACAAGGTAAACAGAAGGTTCTTTAAGAAAATAATGATAGTAAGTGTCGTACTGGTAATGCATAAAATAGTATTCATTGCAGCGGTTAGGACTCTCGCCGACCATGCACATGGTCCACAGGTGGATCTCCTGCCGACGCACACCAGATATCAATGGTCGGCCTGCAAAATTTGGGCTACCGATATCACATACTGAAAATTGCATACTTGTACCAAAAATACGGTGTGGAATTAAGCTATAATCAAAATTTAAAAAAAAATACTGATAGCAGTTGAACTTAATATCAGACAGTAAGCCTAAGTATAAAGTGAACGTTAGTCATGAGACTAGTATATCCACTGCGTTGAAAGTTGGCACTCTCCCTACTAGAGCTTGTTTATCTAATTTCATAATGATTTTCACTTGTGTCATTTGATGCATACAACATACTAAAAAGCTTTGTCGTTTTCTCCAACACCCATCTTCTCCACCAACCATGTCATTTAATTTTTACTATGTTTTCTTATTTATGGTATGCAGCTCGTCAAATACATTTGAAATACGGTACAGAGAAATATACTGATTTCTAATGAGTAGCTAAATAATCGATATTATTGATTATTTTCGCTTTGAGTTTTTCCGTTTGTTAATTCATGATGGGAAGTTTCCACCTCCTAAAGTATCCATCGTTACCAAACAGCATTTTGAAGAAATGAAAGGCGGTATGATGACAATGTTGATGACGCACCCTCCCGAAACATAGAGATTTTTCTGCTAATTGTCGACGTAAATAAGCGGAATCACATGACTTTTGAGTTGAAAGTGTAGACAAAGGAGTCAAGTGACATATACTGAAAAATGTTTTTCGCTAGTAAACAGGGACAGATAAAAAAAAAGAGTAATCAAAAGAACACTCTCTTATCTATAACTTTTTCCATTTATCAGGTTCTACAGTTAGCTCTCAATGCATCGAAAGCATATCCTTTTTTCATCTTGTTCCCTGAGATACTCTTCAGCTGACCGGTTCCACGACTGTTCATAGACTCTCATCTCCTCACCACCACCACGACATTATTTCCTCCATATCACCCTTGAACATACACCCAACTCATCGTCTTCAATTCGACTTCTACTCCGATGATGTGCGGACTGACGCTCTATTTCATCCAACTGTCTCTTCAGTGGGTATGTCCCATCGGTCTCCATTTTCTTCACCATATTTGTTGTATAGCCAATAAATTCTTGGTTAGTTCGTTGTCAAAGTCTCTTGTTGTTAATCCTTTCTTGTCAGTAGGTCAGCTGGTCTTAAATATGGAGCCGGCGAACGATGCTGTCTAGCTAGATAAGTGAAAGAAGTGACCTCTTTCAAATTTCTCCCGCTGACGGTGATTGGTGTTTGTTGTTGTTGTTGTTGACCGGGACGAGTGTTTTCATCACCTCTGTCATCTCTGTATTTACTTGAGGTCCTATATTTTGTGTTTTTTGTTTTAACAGGTCGGTTTCCTTCTTCAGGTCTTCAAGTTAATGTGAAATTTAGTGTAAATAGTCCTTGAAGTTCGGATGTTTCTTGCTTGATTAATGTCTAAGTTGCCATCCTTATTTCACTTGGTCTTCTGTAATCCTCTTCGCCTGACTCCATCATTTCTTCTTCTTCATCACATACCTCTTCATAAGCTCCCCCAACATGGTTACATTGGCAGATCTGTCTGGCTCATGGTGTCACTCCATGGTCTCCTCAGTGTGTGTACAATCCACCTGCATTCATTTCCTCCGGTATATTATCTGAGCGACAGATTCTTGGTCTCACCTTATTGCCCGTCATTTCTAGCTAGTCATGTGATATTCAGTATGAAGATAAGGAAGGCCATGAATAGGCTTTTGGAAGTATTGTACATGACGCATGCGTTAAGGCTCTAAACTGTAGAGAAGCACTAACTCGATATTAATGTTACATATCTGGATCCTTTTATTTGTACTGAATACTGTAGATCTCTACACTGATTTCGCTGTGTTCCACTTGGAACCCAACGAAACATTACTAATAGAATAAACGATTGAAGGCAATCGACAGTACGTCTCGGACTTACATTTATTGCTTAGTGACACCGAACACTTAGCAAGAAGTATTTTCAACCCCTTGTTTAAAGTACTTTGTCGTGTCAAATAGCGCAGATTTCAATCTGAGACAACCAGTGTTGCATGCAGTCAGGAAGACGTTATCACTGACCTTCTCAGGCTCGCACGATTGACCTTGTCTAGGACTGAGTGAATTTAGTCGATATTTTGTTTGATGTCACCAGGCAGTAATCAATACCATGCGATGGTTGAGTGTTGGTCTACGACTCCATGACAATTTCCTCCAATTACGTAGAATTATCTTTCAAGGTGGTTGTAGTATGGATATTATGAGTAGGCAAAGAAAATATTCTGGGTTAAGGTGAAAAGTTTGACATTTTGGCAGCACTAACGCTTCATTTCAATAACGATGAATCAATAAAATAAATCAACATATTTCAGTTCAAAAGAACATCTCTAAAAGTGACTAGAAACGTTTAGTTTGCACACAGATTTTTGGTTGTCTGAAGCGAATTGCAACAGCCCTTACTGATATAAGTATAAAACTTGGCCACTGTGGTAGAGTATAATTCCATTATGGATAAGATTTTATTTTGATAAATCACACAGTGTAGTACAGTTATATTAACTGATGACGTTTTGAGCATAAACTATTGCTCATAATCATATCAAGTTAGTCATACAACTTCTTTCCTTCATTTATATACATGAGTGAAATTAATGATTAGATATTTGAATAAAAATCAATATGAGATAATGTACATTCAGAAATAATTATACGACTGTTATTGATCAATTACAATTAGATGGGAAACGAAACGAGTGTTTTTATAGTCATAATAAGTTACTTGTTAGAATGTTGTGATGTGTTTGAATTGAAATAGACTTTTGAGATTATTTATTATTCTCTTCTGATTTGACCGGCGGTAACAATATCTTCCATATTTCTGGTATTTGCATTGAGTCATTCTGTTGCATGTGTTGGGTGTAGACTCGATGAATAAGGATTCCGCAATCAACCTCTCTCTCCACCTACCTATGTTGCTCTTTAGAATTTTAACCCTATCCCACCCTATTGTGTGGTTGTTTTTTAATGCGTGAAGTGCAATAGCTGAGCTTTTTTCTAGATTACTTATCTTTTCAGAGTCAACCATTCTTCCCTCAGCTAAATTCTTATTTTCTGATAATCTGACTACCACTGATGCAGCGGTTTCACCTATGTCGTTGACTTAACTCACAGTCATTGCAAGGTATTTTGTAAATTATATTATTTTGTCTCATTGGGTCAACCTACAGGGTCCTCTAACCAACACAGCCTGTCTCTGAGTGAATCTGTAGGTCTGAAAGCCACCCAAACTCCTGCTTTATTGAGAATCCTACGTAGGGTCTCACATGTCCCCTCCTTATATGGTGAGACCTTGCCATTGAGAGCGGAAGACAGGAAAAGATTAACTGTCTTTGATCATAGGTGTCCGCGTTTTATCTCCCACGTGAAGTGGTATAATATGGTGAGCAATACTGAGGGTAGGCGTCGAGTGCTAGGTAAGAAGGGGAAATCAGTCGACGAGACTGTGAAATTACATTGACTGAGATGGTTAGGACATGTATTACGTATGCGTAGTCATCGTCTTCCTCGACGGGTAATGTTAGCTGACATAGGGTCAGACTACAAAAGAGCTAGCGGCGGTCAAACCAAAACATGGCACCAGTCAATGAAATCCACAACAGTTATTTTAAGTCAGCCACATAGGAATGTGTAGACTTCCTGGTCGGGGTCCTCGGGACGGTAAAAACCAATGGCTCGAAACAATTGGTGACATTGTTCAAAATCGTTCTCAATGGCGCAGATGCATCCACTCCTTGTGACTTATGATTTTCAATTAAACTGTTTTGTTCTTCATTATTACTATACCTTTGTCTCACACCTCTGTTTACTGTCTCTGATATGCATTTCTCCTACTTTCTTCTCTTGCTTTGTGTGCTACAAGGAGGGAGTGTGGCGACTTGAACTGCCGCACAAATGTGCAAAGTTCTGTGGCGAAAACAGACAGACATATGGTATTACAGTGGATGACGTATATTCTCTCTTATATATGTTATCATTACTAGTTCCACAATTATTTTTATTTTGTTTTAGGCCTTTAGTGATCTTCTTAATGAATTTTATAGGATAGTTATTTAACACCAACGCTTCCTTTATCCGTTTTATTTCATCACTTAGGTCTTTTCTTGTGTTACTTAGTGCTATTGCTCGGTTTGTTAGACACTTAACTAATCCAGCCTTAACAGTTAACAGAAGAGATGAATTAAAGTCAAAATATCAATTAGAATGCGTTGGTTTTTTTATAAACGCTAGTGTGTAGTCAACCTTCTTCTATTCGTTTTATTTTACAATCTAACATAGCTAATTCTCCTTGTCTATTTGCAGATTCAAATGTGAATTTTATTCCTTCTACTAGAATAGCCCTTACTCTTTTGAGTATTTGGTATCTACAGGCTTTTTGAAATTTTGACAAAATAATAAGACGTAGTTTATCTAAAACGTGTAGTGTGAATATTCGAGCAACACATTTTTGACACTGATCATACACACGAGTACTTTAGAAGACAAGAGAAAATAAATGATCACAATACAAGTCAAGGTGGCAAATAAGAGTTAGGAAGATGCCGTAGGAATATGGGGTAAGAAAAAGAAAGAGAAAGGTAGTGAAAATATTATTATCAAGTACACTGAACCTTGGATTGACAAGTCAGGTCCAGAGTAATGACACATAATCTTTGGTCAAAGGACTGATCAAGAACTGACGTCAGTTAGAGAACCACTGGGAAACCAGGGAGTACTGGAAAGCTGTTTTATCCTCCTAGTTTGGGATTCTTCAATAGCAAGCGCCCACAACCCTGGTTCGAACCCAGGACTCTCTGGTTACGAAGTGGGTTCGTAGACCATTTGGCTCCTGAGACGAGACCTAGGGGTCTGTGAATTCCAACTTCTGTCAATTCATGATATATACCTTGCGCAACCGCCAGTTAATGTCATCAGAGGCGAGTATTTGTCTTTTTGCCTGACTTAGTGGGCCCTGCTAGTTATTACTTATCACTCGAACCCAGGTGATTTCTTGTTTAGGGGCTGTCGCTAGTGAACATCAGATTATAACGCTGGCTGGCGGTTGCGTTAAGTATATATCACGACTCGGTAGAAGTTGTGATTCACTGACTTCTATATCCGGTCCCAGTGGCTAAACGGTCAAGGAGATAGTTTCCTATTCTCTGAACGTCGGGTCATTTGAACCCATCATCTGCTCATGAGTGAGCAGTAGTGCAGAAGAGTTCCGGACTGGGACGAAACATCTGTTCAGTGAACACTACTCCATTTATGATGAAATCTTCATTCATATTATAAATCACTTGAAGTCGTGACTTCTCTACCAGCTGTCTTCTTCCAACTTGTTGCTGGCTTTTGCCTAGGTGAATTCAATTTTATGTGACATTAGAAATAAATCTTCCGTGAGGTCCAGGGCCTCAAGAATATTCTAGTCGGCCAAACGTATGCTCATCTTCTCGATTCTTACTCAAAATCTTCTGCATGATAAAGTCGGTCATCAGAGATAGAAGGCGGCAGACTTGTCTTACTCCAGTCTTCACTTCAAAACTTTACCGAGTTTTCTTCTGTAAATCAATTGACATGTGGCACTGCCATATAGCTGTACTTGAATGAGGTTGATGGAGGTTTGCTAAAGAGCACTTAGTAGTGTTAGAGGAGTCTGTGAAATACTTTGTAATCAACGCTGTCAAAAGCCTTTCTTCAAAGTCGATGAAGCTGGGGCAAAGACTCTACAGCCATTCTATGTTCTGTTCGATGATTTAATCCACACATTTGATCCGTTTTCCCTGAATCCAACTAGCGTGTTTGAGGTTCAGTCTAGTCTTTTCAGAATGACACGAATCTATATTCTCCTTGGTGAGGACAGAAGTGTGATTTCGTGACAGTTTATCTAAAGGCATTAGGTCATCCTTCTTCGGTGGTTTGACATGGTGACAGCCCTTCTTCCAATATATAGGTATCTTTTCTTTCCTTCCAAATGTTTTGCAATAGTGACGTCAGCATGTCGTCTGAGATCTCTTGAACTGTTTTCACTACTTTTGGGGTGATTCCGTCTGGTCCCATTAGAGTCTATAGTAAAATGTGGCAATTCAAAGAAACGTAAATAAGGACTCAAAAATGAAATACTGAGTGTAGATTTTGTGCTAAACTAAGAAGTCATTGAAATCTAGGGAATACCAGAAAGCTGTTCCTTCATGGCTTGAAAGTCGTTAACAATTCATAATCGTGAATCTATCAAAGATTAAACCCAATACCTACGAGGTAAACCTGCTGATCATTAAATCCTTGGGTTTGTAATCCGATAAGCACTAAGTCCTAGGTTCTATGAATTGGTGGTATATATGTGAATATTGCTATAGTCAGTCAGTTTCATTGATAAATGCCAATCTCCACGCACGATTTGCTAATGCATTCTGTCCCAGTGGCTAAATGATCAAGGGATTCGATTTCTACTCTCTGAAGGTCACGTCGCTTTAACCAATGATCGGATCATGAGTGTGCAGTGGTGCTGAGGAATTCCAGACAAGTACGAAACATCTTTTTATTTAATACTTCTTCATTTTTGATAGCCTTCTCCCTTACTGATCTTCAATCACAATGAAATCTTAGACTATCAAGTATGCCCGGATTGATTTCATTTAGAGAACCACTTAAAACTAGCACTAGAGTACTGGGCAGCTGTTCTGCCCGCCTAGTTTGAGACTCATTGTCACCATGCACTCACCCCAAGGATTCGAACCCAGGATGCCTTCTGGCTACAAACCAATCTCGATGGAGTCTATTCGGCCACTAGGACCTCCCTCAGTGGCCACCGCATGAATTCTGACTTCTACGAATTCGTAATTCTAATACAACTATTATCAGCCAGTGTCATCGGTGGGAGTGTTTGTCTTCACTCCCAACACGTTAGACCCCACTGGTCACGACTTCGCAAGAGAACTACTTCAGTCAATTTCGTTCTGCAACCAGTTAGTCACAGCTGTCCAGTACTCCAGTGTTGATTTTCAATGATTTTCTAACTGATAGCCGTTTCCGTTGATACGTGGACTAAATCAAATCGCTATAAATTAAATCTTGATATCTACAACGTCTCAAGCATAACTTTATTTGCTCCTCACTATCAGTGTATCAGTGTGCTTCAGACGACTTCATAAACTTGCTTTATTATAATTTTGCTCTCTTGCCTTCCATCCAATTCTTCATTACAGTTTTCCAGTTCGGAAAAAACAATATAATTTAACAAATTCCACGTAATGTATGTATTGCCAATTATATTATATCACTATTATTCCCTTGGGTTTCGAGTGGAACACAAGACTTCAGCTGAGGGCATATCTAAATAACACCCTGTTTTCGGTGGTCATTTTCTGGTGCCGCAAGGATTGCCCACAGTTTATCATTTCCTCTTCTTCACACTTTTTTTCTCCCTGACAGGTTTGTGCATAAGTCCAACTCATCATTTTCCATTCAAGTACAAGATGTCACTCACCTGTGTCTACAGCTTATGTCCAATCCATCTCCACTTTCTTCTTCTTATTTTCTGGGCAACTTGTTCCTACAGTTTCTTCTCTCCAATCTCTTCTGGCCAGTATGAAGCCAGTAAAGGCAGTTGTTGATAAAAGTCTGCAATAGCCTGTTGGAAATACTTCATTTGACAAGCCAACTCTTCGAACAATATAGACGACCTGACTAACTTAACATTGATGTTAAACACAATGCGAATTTTGTTGTTTATGCTGTGGAGTGCAGTGAGGGGATATCCGAATTGATTTCAGAGGGATGAAGGTATGTCATGCTTACCTGATCCTCCCGCTGAAATCTTTATCTATGCTTCCAAGGTACATAAAAGAGGTGGCTTCGCGAAATTCCTCCCAATGATGGTGATGATCGGTGTTTGTTGTTGTTAGTTAGGTAATCGGGGATCTTCGCCATCTCTTCTCAATGACACAGGTCGGACTAGAAGATCAGAGCCAGTTGCATTGCAATGATTTGGGCATCTGGCCAGCGATTTCAAGAATTACTGACCTCCTTTCACTCACCGTACTGTATTCTCCCGTATGGAATCCCTTAATGAAAGGTGGGGAGAATATTCTAAAGTGTAATACATTTATTCGTAGGCAGTCGCCGAAACTTTCTCCAGTGAGTCAAGACACACTGAAATACTTGTGAAATCAAAATAACTCATCACTATTGTGGAATTTGATGAAGGAAGAGGATGAGCTGTATCCATAAATAGGTCTTTCTTTCTTGGAGTTCTAGTGGGAAATCTTGACCAGTGGGGTCGGCCAACTCGTCAGCAGTGAGGACAAATGCTCGCCACAGATAAAGTCGGCTTGTGTCAACCGCGCTAAATTCAGGAATAACAGAAATCCTGATTCATGAAATGTCCACTGGATATTATTCTGGTGGCTGAGTTGTCGATAACCTCCCCTTGTAACTGGGACTTATCCTGGACTCGAAACCCTATGGTGGATGCGTACTACCGATGAGTCCCAAACTAAGACGAAACAGCTGTCCACTGCTCAAGTGCTGGTTTTCAATGCTTCTCTAGTTGATATCGATGCGTAGTCAAACCTGAATTATTGAATAAAGTAAATTTATTTGGTGACAAGTGAGATAATATAGCGAATTTTTCAAAGTGAAAATGATTGCAATACCAATCGACATAATATTAAGGGAAAGATTAGTCGACTAGATACATGCAACATGGTTATCAGCAGGAATAAATTGTACTCAAAACATCAACCAGTTGTCAATTATTTTTGTTGTTGTTTCCATGGCTTCCGAGGGGAACATAGGACTTCAACTGATCCACATCTCCACTTTTTCCTATTCTCTGTGGTTCCCTTTGGCTGGCTGGCTGGCTTCACGATTACCCATGGTCTCTCTTCTCCTTCTCACCGTGGGATCTCCTTCATGTCACCCTCGGGCAAAGGCCTGGATTTTCGTTTTCCACTCGGGTTTCTTCCGAACGATAGCCTGGCCGTGAGATATCGTCAAAGTGTATCCAACCTATCCGTCTTCATTTTCTTCTCGACATTTGTTGAGCTATAGGTTTTAGATTGGTTCGTTTCCTTCCAGAGTTGCTGGTTGCCATTTGATCTTCAGTGCGTAGCCAGCAATGGCCACTTTTGATAAAAATCTGCAAAAGTCTGTTGAAATTGTTTTTCTTGACACACCACGTTTCTGACATAAATATAAAGGTTGACTGTCTTGGAATTGGTTTCGAAAATTCAAATTCTGTTCTTTTAATTGTGGAGTACAATAAGCAGATTTCCAAACTGATTTCACAGTGATCAAGGAGTTTATCTTGTCCCTCCGATCCCGGGTTTGTTTCACTATCGTCATCTATGACTTTGGCTGTAGCTGACACGTTGTCACTTATCCTGATAAGTGAAGGAAGCGACCTCTTACTAGTTTCCTCCATCGATAATGAATGTTGCTGGTTGTCGCTGTTGATTGGTTGGTTATTTTCATCACCACTGTCTGCTTCACATTCACTTGAATTCCTGCTTCTTCAGTCACTTTGTCAGCTTTCACCTGTAGCTCTTTGAGTTTGTGCCAGTTTGTGCCAATACTACCCGATGTACTATGTTTACATGAAATGAATTTGTGTAGTGTAGAATTTTAACATTTTTCACTTTGTAGGAATTCGATCAGGTTCATGTCTGATAATGAACTTCAGATGATACGATTTCTAGGGATTTCACAATCATTTTGCAGTTTCTTTGATTTTTGTCATGAATCAACCAACAGGATCAGTTAGAGAGTAAAATATGGTTCATGTTGTAGTTTGTTATTCCATGTTAATTAATTTATTGGATACGTCACATACACAGAGTTAAGCAATACTCTGCAATGATCGTCAGTAAGGTTAAATACACGGGTCAAAGTAATAGACCGGGTTCAATCAGACTAGTGGAGCACGAAAACTTGAAACAATCTCGATTAGTTGACTCTAAACTAAGATAAGAATTCTGGTGAATAGCTCAGCAGTTATAGCACTATGCATGCATTTACAAACAACCGTACACAAGAGAGGATGCGACACGATGACAGTTCTAAAATCTAGTACAACAGGGTGGTCAGTGGGAAAAGGATTGATAACGGTGGTTTTACTCATCATCGAATCAACTGAGAGAGAGAAAATATGTGTAATAGGAATGATTCACTACCTGTCCAACGTGGACATCTGGAAAATTCTATTACTAACCGTACGACGAATAGGAAGAAATAAAGGGAACTATAAAATGATAGTTTCGAAGTTGTTTAGTTACAGCTAACTTGATATGATTATGAGCAGTCGTAAATTGTGTTCGAAACGTCATCACACATTAAATAATAATGTTTCACTGTGTGTGTTTGATATCCAATAAACACAATGATATGGAATCAGTCAGAGGGGACAATGAAACCCCCCAGGGAGTACTGGTTAGCTGTCTTGTCCTATTTTGAGACTCTTTATCAGTGCACGCCCATGACCCTATTAGGGATTGAGCCACCTGGCCCATTCAGCTTGAGAGACCATACCCCAACAATACAGAGCTACTGTATTACGGTAGTTGATAAAGCTAGAATTCAGGAGTCATTGAATTCCATCCAGCCCAAGTGACAGAATAATCAGCGAGACCGGTCTCGTAACATGAAGATCCTGCGTCCAATCACTGACGGTGGGGTCATGTGTTTATTCGTCATTACAGCATAAGAACAAACGTGGAATACTCATCCCTCCATTTGTTGAAATAATCAGATATTCATAATTAGAATAGTACTCAATAGGCTGTTATACTGATTGATTGATTTATTGAATCGACACTGTATTGTTTGAAATTTAAAATATTTCATTCAGTCTCACGTTTTCTTAAAGAATTTAGATATATTGATTTATTTAAAAAAATAGTTTTGCCTGTCTATCTATCTATATAAATAGACAATTATTTTCTTTAATGTCATCTGTGGTTACACTTAAGCAGGATACAATAGAATGCAATTGATTGATTTATTTGTCTGTTCTCAGAGCAGCTGGATATTTGGTGCAGTTGCTTAGCAGGTTTCGTTGTCCACCGTTTAGACACAACATGACATTTTAGCACATACTTCAATGTATAAAAGGAGAGCTATCAGAGCATATCAGCGACTGGTCTTTCTCGGTAACTATGACTGTTGTTTATGAAGATGATTTTCACACACACACACCCAGTTTACCTGTAATGGTTATTGATCACTTTGTTGGTCCTAAAAGTTGAACTTTTGTCCATGTAACTTCATTTTTATTGATTATTATTATTATTACAGTTCCCCTTGGGTTCCGACTGGAGCAGTACGTCATCATTTCATTCTATTCTCTGAATTCTTCTTCAACTGGCCCCACTGTTGTCCATCACTTTTTCTTTCCTGATTGCCAAAACGATCTCCTCCACGTCACTGTCATAAACACAACAAACTCGTCTTTCCTCATTCGAGTTCCACTCGACGGCCACCTCAGTGTGTGTCCAATCGATCTCCATTTTCTTTGAGATATTTGTTGAACCATAAACCCTTGATTGATGCATTCCAAGAGTTCTTTGTTACTATAACAAAAGAAGACAAGGGCCAGGCAACAAATCGTTTATCAAGGAAATCAAAGCATATTTATATATTTTCATGTACATTATTAGTTAAGTAAACAAACACAGTCTTCTGAATGGTTGTTTCTCACTGAAAGTTAATCTTTCATCTCTTTGTGACTGTTTCTTGAATCTCAGATCATCTATATGTTAACTGTATCCGCCTACGCAAAGTCTGCTGTAGTCGGTTTTGAATCAGTCTTTGTTCATATTTTCTCACGACAAATCTTGAGAACGTAAACATTGACGTCAATTACTGTCTACCAATTTGGCTAGTAGACAGCTCTCACCACATTACTACTCCTTTCTCGTCAGCTATCTGATCTTCAGTATGGAGGCAGAGAGGGTAGCTGTTGACAAAGGTTTGCCATAGCCTGTTGAAAATTCTGTTCGTGACTCTTGTGCCAAGTTTCTGATCCACATAGAAGAACTGACTTATTTAACATTGGTGTTGAAAATATGAATCTTGTTCTTTACACCACTGAGTGAAGCGAGCGAATTTCCGAACTGATTTGACAGTGATCAAGGTGCTTGTCTGACCTCTCCAATGTTGGCTGGTTTTGGAATCCTTATCCAAAACGACCACATGTAGTTAAAAAAATGTCGCCTAGCTAATGAATTATCGTGTTTCAAGTTCCTTCCGTTTATGGTAGTTGGTTGTTGTTGTCATTGTTGCTGTTGTTGGCTGTCTTCATCACTTCCGTTTTCTATGTGTTTACTTGTAGTTATGTCTTCATCTTTGGCTGCCTTGCTTCACGATTGTCTATGAGTTCTTATATCCTCCACCGCATAAGTGATTACCTCCTCGCTGCCCACTTTTCTTGTCAATTACTGTTTTTCAGTTGGTTGTCTGTAGAAGTCTTTCATCTTCTCTAATGAATCTGCATTGTTTGTGACCCTGTGAGTGGCTTCGTGAATAACTAAAACTTTCCTACTTTCCTACTTCTGAAATAAATCTCACTGCCATTATCCTGCAAGGGAGAGAGGTTCATTCCCACAGCCTTCTTTGGATGCTGATTTATGACACCTTAAGGTAGCCACTCCCTAAGTCAGTGTGAGCTAAAATATCGTATGAACACTAAATTACTGTCCCAACCATCAGATAATTTTTGTTTCCATCGAAAGAAGAAGACACGCCTCCGCGTAATCTCCTTCCTCTTGGCTTTCAGCTGGGAGAATATGCTTATATCTGATACTTTTCATTTCAGTGGTTTGAAGCTTCTGTAGCAAGTGGGTTGGTTTTCATGGTACAGGGTCAGTCGCTAGCTCCAAGACCAACCTTCCTCCTTTTTCTGGGCTTAAAACCCTCTGGCAAGTCAAGAGAATTTTGACTGACCGATATATCTTTATCTATGCCAGGGTGTCTGTTGATTACCGACTTATCTGACTACTACTAAACAGGCATCAATGTAATTGCGCTATTTCGGTGTTTACTTTGCCTAAACTTTCTCCTTTTTCTTAGCTGAGTTTGCATTCGTTGTTGCTGTCTGCATTAATTCCACTTGGGAGTGGATATCGTATGTCTCTGACAGGTCTTTCGGTGCGAGGTGCATAGGTAGGGTTGCGTGCACGTCAGTTCCTCAAAACCTTGTTAGAAAATGCAATATTCAGAATGGCCACGAAGAGGAACCAAGTACTCCCACGCAATCAGAAGAAGCGCTACATATTTTGATTTGACACTAGTAACTAGTGTGATGCGTCTAGTCCTCTCTTTGGTGCAGACTGAATTCTATCAGTCAGGTTGTAATGTGGCCACCATTCTAGGTTGCTCGCCATCACGGTGTACATTGTTTGTGATGATATTAGATGGTTGGAGGCAATCGGTAGGAAGCCTTGGACCTAGGTTTCGTGCTGGTTGGCACTCTTCAGCAAGGCGTATCTGCAACCTTGAAGGAACTCATGTCCCTTCTGAGATTCGAACCCGCGTCATCCACTACAGTCCTACAGGAGGTCAATCGCGAGCCCGAATAGCTCAGTGGTAACGTCTCTGACTGCAGCACTGGGTGACGCGGGTTCGAATCTCAGAAGGGGCATGAGTTCCTTCAAGGTTGCAGATACTCCTTGCTGACGAGTGCCAACTAGCACGAAACCTAGGTCCAAGGCTTCCTGCCGATTGCCTCCAACCATCTAATATCATCACGAAGCGCTACATAGTTCAACACCACATCAAGACACTTGTCACACAAAATCTTATCTTAGCTGACTCATCATACATCATTCAGAGTCATTAACAAAGTAGTGAATAAAACGTATCTACACGAAAGGCAGTGTGTTTCCCAATTTCATTGTACTACGGAAGCCCGCGTCATCTGTATCGAGAAGCTGGAGTTATGTGTTCAAACGAAGCTACTTCCACGTTTACATTTACTGTGCATGGATCTACTTCTGTTTGATTAATAAAGGTGTAGAACTTGGGCACTTTAAAAGAATATAATTCCATATTATGAATAAGTTTATTTTAAATATTTTTTTTATTTTGATTGAAGCTTGATGCCACACCGTATTTTCAGTACAAGTATGGAATTTTCAGCATGGATATCTGTAGCCCACATTTGCAGGCTGACCATAGATATCGGGTGTGCGTCGGCAGGGGATCGAACCCCGGACCATGTGCATGGTCGGCGAGAGTCCTAACCACTGTGCCACCGACGCACACATTGATGATGCAGTATTCACAACTGGATGACATGGTTTCCAACATAAATTATTGCCAATCATAATTATCATATCGATTTAATCACACGGCCTCACAAATTGTCTTATATTTATTCTCTCTTTTTCTCTCTCCAACTTCTCCTTGTTATTTGTTGTCAATCTCCATATCTTCGGTATAAACGTTGCGTCATTTCAACTGCACGTATGTGGTTTAAAAAAAACCTCAGTGACTAGGCTCTCCCCCTCCACTTAACTATATTACTTTTATATACTTTCACTCCGTCTCACTAACCCCATGCTGTGTGATTCCATGCAGGCGAATGCAATGCAGTACAGTTTCCAAGCTCTATCTTTTCTAGGTTGTCACACTTAACAAGAGCAATCATTCCACGTCCAGCTAAATTTCTATGTTCCAGTAACCTAAATGACCCCGATCTACTAGTTTGACCTATAATGCAACTGACCTCACTAGCAGTCATTAATGGTTTTTTGGTAAATTATATGTGATTTTTCTTCATTGGATCTGTTGCCTCTTTGAACCGACAGAGTTCATCTTTTAGACAGTTGGTTGGTTTAAATGACATCCTAATTCCAGCCTCATTGAGAATCTTACTTAAGCCTTTTGATGTTTCTCCTTTATACGGCAATACTGCAAAGACTTTAAATTCTATATTATCTTCGTCACTCTTATTGCTAATCTTAGTTTTCTATGGTTCTCAGTATATTTCTGAGTAAAGTTTGGTGAATAGTTATTCACTACTAATATTTCCTTCATTTGTTTGATTTCATTATTTAAATCTTCTGGCCTAGTAAGTAGGCCTTGGCCCGATTATACAGACATTTACCGACCCTGGGTAGGATAAATTGAAGTCTAAGTATTTATTAGAGTGTGTCGGTTTCCTATAAATGCTGGTATCTAACCCACCATCCTATTTTATTTTTATTTTACAGTCTAGTATAGCCACCACATCCTGTTTACTTTCTAACTCAGAAGTGAATTGAATTCCATCTACAACTGAGTTTATACATAGGGAAAAGTGAGGGATGTCTTTAGATTTTGACACAGTAGTGAATGCGTCATCCGCATATCTCCGTTATAACCCAGGAACAGGATCAAACGTACCCCCTCAATGGTCTCCTCAGTCTGTGTCCAATCCACCAGTCTTGATTTTCTTCTGCATATTTGTAGAGCAATAGGCTCATAATTAGTTTGTTCCCAGAGTTCTTTGTACCTACTGCTTTCTTGCCAGTCATCTGATGTTGCATATGGAGCCCGAGAAGGCAGCTGTTGATAAAAGTATGCAGTATGGTGTTGGAATTGCTTTTTGTAGCATATTCACCAAGTCCCTGACCCATATGGAAGAAATGATTTGGCATTTTTGTTGACTGACTGAATTTTGTTCTTTATACTGAGGCAGAGTACAGCGGATTTCCCAGCTTTCAAGCATACAGGCTGAGTTTTCCGTTGTGGATCAAGTGACATATGGCGCTGCATTATAGATTTCGTGACTGTGTTAGATTAAATAATCATAGTTACTGTGGGAATTTATGTATGTATCGACAGTTGTGATTGTACAGCTGCTTTTGAGGATAAAAACAATCACCTAAAGAATAGACATCTGTTTGCTGAACTTTTTGTTCTTTTCACAATTTTTAAGTATCGTGATGGACGTTTCCTATATGACACTATCTTAAAGACATTATTCGCTTGAGTAAAATGTTTCAGCAGTGGAGGAAGTTGGGGTTGGTGATCAGTATAATGAGTTTGGCATCTGGCTGAAACACCTTCTGATGGTTAAAGTTGGTACTGAAGGTTGTAACTGAAACCATATTTCTCCTCCTTTCTGTACTGGTACAGAATAAATTCTAGCTCCATCAAGTTTCCAACAGCGATCGCGTGCCAACCTATGCTACTCGTTATTGTGTTTTCCCTTAAAAATGGTGGTCATGTGATTGAAGTCTTAATCTCAGTTACGTTGGTGTTGTCACTCATATTATAGTAAGGCATGCTTATTATCTTAAAGAGTTGTGCTGCCGTATCACTGGTGATTTTAAACCCCGCCTAACCCATTTATGAAGTCAGAGGTTGTGTTATTAAAGAGCTATTTCGGCTGGTGATTGATCCTTCGTCTGTTTATGAGAGAGGCTGTTAGAAATTAAGTGTTTCAAAACCGTTGAACTAACCTTAGCGTCATTTCGATGGCATCCTACTGTATATTCGAACAGGCCAGTAGTGTCAATTCATGTTGGCCTTTCTATTGGTTTGGACTGATTTCCCCTCGGTTAGGATCACTAACTTCCTTACCCAATCTTACCTCTTTTACTCAGGTTTACCACCTGGTAAAAAGAAAACAGGGATTGATCGGAATCAACCAGAAATATAAAAATAGAACTGACCAATCCCACTTACCTGACTTGGACAAACAGCGTGGTTTCAACTACAGGTGAATGACACTGATTTAGCTATCAAAACAACTTCCACGGAACACTGTACAAAGTCCAAACCCAGAAATTGAAAAAATCTAGAATTCATGCACCAGCAACTGGATTCTGGTCGACATGGTCAAGAAATTGTCAACCAGCTTGGCCACGTGACCTGAAGGTTCCAGTTTCGATTCTCAAAGTCATGGTAGTCATACGTGCGCGCTGTTCGAGGGGAGTCTCAGACTAGTACGAAACAGCTGACTGCCTAAATGACCGCGGTGATTTTCTGATGGTTCCCTTGTAACAACAGAAAACATGGGCCAGGCGACAGATCGTTTATTAGGGAAATCAACACATATTTATAGATTTTCATGTACATTATTATAGATTATTGTTAGCAGAAAAACACAGTCTTCTGATTGGTGGTTGTTTCTCACTGAAAGTTAATCTTTACTCTCTTTGTGGCTGTTTCTTGAATGTTGGGTCATCTATACGCCAACTGTATCCGCCTACGCAAAGTCTGTTATGGTTGGTTGTTGAATCAGTAGTCTTTGTCCATATTTTTCTCACGAGCAATATTGAGGATGTAAACATTGACGTAAATTACTATCTAACAACTTTGCCTAGCAGCCAGCTCTCACCACACCCTAACTGACATAAATCTGTGACGAAACTTGAAATGTTCTTATAATTGCACTATAAAAATGTACTACGTATATAATCCTACGACACACTGGCATCGGAAACATTACAGGCTGCAGGTAAGAAGTAAGATTTCAGAACATTATATCAGACAACCACATAGTTATTGGAGAAGAGATCAACACAGATGAAACTAATAATTGAAAACTTCAAAGAACTCTTGAACCGTACGTTACCAGCAAATCATTCACAGGTACCACCAGCAGTAGCAACAGAACTGTCACTTAAAACCCATCCTCACACTAATCTATATCAGAAACCTAAAACGATAAGATCATGCTTCTCACCTGTTCTTGTGGCGGAGACAGGTATAATGGTGGTTCGATGTGGACAGTTTCCAAACAAAAGGTTCAAGGACGATATTCTCTCATGGTTGCAGAAGTATTGCAGCACTGGAGGCTATCCAAGAATACAGTACTAATCGAGCACCTTGTGCTGGCATTGTCCACTCTGTCTCAACTCATTTAAATTAAAGGCAACATGAGTCGGATAAGCAACATAGACCTTTATTAATCTGAAACTGATGTGGAAATCTCCTGCACTCAGTGTCAAAAACGAAATTCAGATTTTCAAACCTGATGTCAAGGCAGTCACTACTTCTATATAGTTCAGAGACTATTATCCACAGTTACCATCGTTACCTTCGCAATGCATATCAGGTGGCCAACCAAGCAGAAAGGATATAAGCAACAAGAAACTCTGGCAATGCAATGAACCTATCTTCGTACACCACATATGCCGTCGAAAATAGAGATAAATGGATTGGACATACGCTCGGAATTGAGGAAACGTCCTCACTGATGTCAGTTAGGTCTTTAAGTGGATCGTGAATAGGAAACTACCAGTTGGTTGTTGAGTTCAAAGGTGATATGGGAGAAATAATGTGAGTGAGGAGGAGGTGGAGGAGCAGATGAGAGCCTATGTACAATCGTAGAACCAGCCAGCTACAAAGAGGATTGCAGAGAACAGGGTTAATTGGAGACGTGATTCGGCTGAAGCTCCACTTGTGGCCTAAAGGAATAATAATAAAACATTCTATCACAAGAGACAAATGAATTTCTATTCAAATATGTTCAGACACAAAAAAAAACGGAAGGTTTTTTGCTACTGAAATGTGACGAGAAAAGTACAACCCAAAAACTGATAAGTACTTTAGCAACAAACTAACGGGGAGAGGGAGAGACAGAATATAGAGATAGCTTCAATAATGATCAGTGAAAATAATCAATATTTATTGTTTAAATGAATTCATTGGACAATGAACACTGAATTATGACCTCAAGAGGTAAATTCAAATAACTAAAAAACGAACTCATCTCATGATGTATTAGCTGGTTTGTGTTGGTATGTTGGCTGGTTACTACGCTAAAAGGTGTTTTCATTATCTCACCACACCTACGCACAATCATATGCACATACACATAATAACAAATACCTTGTAAGATGTTTGAGAAAAAACGAGAAAGGATGGACCGTAATTTTAATTGTTTTCAATTTTTGTCATAAACTAACAACATCAGTATTCAAGTGTTGGTTTGCAGGGATGTGATTCGACTAATTACAGGGTTTCATTATGAAGTGACATTGGTTAAAAAACCATCGGAAAGCCATCCAGCGGGGGATTACTGGACAGCTGTTCCATCCTAGTACTCTGAACTCTTCAGAAATACCCACTCGCCACCGGAATTCGAAAACAGGACCTAGTGGTTACAAGGAGATAAAGTGCGACTGGCACTAGCTAGTGTCACCGGTGGATGCCCCAGTAGGTGCGTACTGATGAAGAGTTCCAAACTAGGACTAAATGATTGTTCAATACACCCTTCTGGTTTTCCAGTGGTTCTCTAACTGATGTGAGCTCATGCGTCGGTGGCACAGTGGTTAGGACTCTCGCCGACCATGCACATGGTCCAGGGTTCGATCCCCTGCCGACGCACACCCGATATTTATGGTCGGCCTGCAAAATTTGGGCTACCGATATCCATGCTGAAAATCCCATATTTGTACTGAAAATACGGTGTGGCATCAAGCTGTAATCAAAATAATAAAAAAATGATGAAATCCTGTAATCATCAGTTAGTGAGGTTGTTGACAGCGAGGTCCATGAAGCACTGAATAGCTATCTGTTTAGTCCTACTGGTTTGAGACTCGTGAATAAAGCACATACGCAACTCCACGACGAGGAGTCGAACCCAGGACCTTCAGGCTGTGACTAAACAAATCTCACTGAGGGGCATTCAGCCACTGGGACTGGAAGTCAATGCCCCCTCAATTCAAAATCTGTCGATTCCTGTGATATAATGCCCTCACTGACAACCAAAACCTTCGATGAGCAAATCCACTTCACCTCGTGCAATGGTGGCCACATCCTCACCTCTGATCACAACTCCCCATCGCCCAACCTGAAGTATCCAGTGCAGTTCTTAGTGGAGGTCAGCTGCGAGCCCGAATAGCTTAGTGGTTACGTCTCTGGCTGCAGCATTTGGTGACAAGGGTTCGAATCTCAGAAAGGATACGAGTTCCTTCATGGTGGTTGCAGATACGTCATACTGACTGGTTAAGGCCAACAAGCACAAAACCGAAGTCCAAAGCTTCCTGTTGATTGCCTCCGACAATCTAATAACGATGTGAAAATTCCTTTATGTAGGCATTCTACTAGACAAGTAGGGATATTAATCTAAATATTTCCGCAGATTTCATAAATTTTACCCACCTTACTTCTGTTATGTCTTAGGGATAACAGTCTTCTTCTTTGGACTAGCAGGCGTCACTGAAAGCTGCCGACATTGCAAGTCAACTTGTTTGATATTGTTATGAGCAGATAATTGAATTCATGGAAATGTCATCATTTTGGATAGACAATGTCAACAACCACGCCTTCATTAATTACAACTCTTCACACTGTGGTGAGAGATGGCTGCTAGCCAAATCGGTAGATGGTAGTTTACGCCAATGTTTATGTCTCAAATATTAGTCATGTGAAAACAAGATCAAAGATGGACAGCAGACTTTGCGTAGGCGGATACAATTAGCAGATACATGATCTGACACTCAAGAGACAGCAACAAAGAGATGAAAGATTAACTTTCAGTGAGAAACAATCAATCAGAAGACTGTGTTTATCAGCTAACAATAATCTATAATAATGTTCACAAAAATCTATAATTATGTGTTGATTTCCTTAATAAACAATCTGTCGCCTGACTCTTGCCTTCTGTCGTTAAAACACTACATCATATAAGGTGGGTAGGTAGGACAACAGAAACAATTATGAAAGAGGAATTTATGCTTGTACACATGACGATGTCATATTTAAACTAATCTACATTCAGTGAAGGGTAACTCCTCTTTTTACCGATATCATTCTTAAGATGGACAGCAGTATTTATCTGTGTATTAAACGATCTTAGAAAAAAAAGAAAACTTTCAAAGATGGGTCTCATTAGAAATGTAAAGTTCAGATAACAGAAAATGTAATGTAGTCCCAACACTATGGTAGACCGGCTGAACACAAAACGTGATTCTCATTTGAAGTGGCCCCCCACGAAAACGCTGCTTTATCACAAAATCTATGATGCTTAAAGCACGGACACTTTCTATTCCTAAAATACTTCTCTACCCGAATCAACAATACCGACAAACCGTCTGTCTCATGCCCATTGAAGAAAACCTTTTCACGGGTAAACTACGACCAGCCTCCTTTATGAAGGATAAGCTGCAAATGCTGGCCGATCTCATCAATGTGTATCTGTCAATTCGCTGTCTCCGCCAGAGGAGGAAACAGGTATGTCAACCATACTCAGCTTTTTCTATCCAACCATACTATGGAACACTTTCCATTATGGGTTTATACAGGAGAAAAAAGATCATCCACTGTAGCTCTATCTGCGGACACATGATCGAAATCTCAGTACCCAGCGAATCTATGTACCACCTTTTAAGTAATCTACATAGAATAAGTTGTAATGCTGCTAAAAGGGTCCGAACCAAAATTCAAACCCCAGAAGTGACAGCAATCCACAACACACAAACCTTCAAAAGACCTTATTTGCTTTAATGCCGAATACATAATTTTTATTTTCTTAATTGTATTATTTTCTACCTTCCCTTCCTAATTAATTTGTGCCCTTTATTACCACTGCTGTTAACTTGACTCTCATTCTATATTAGTTGAATTTAGTCCTGTCAATTATATTATTTAATTCAATTTACTTATCTAATTTTATTCCAAGTTGTTTATGGATTGATACCATTCGGACAACCATTGCAAACTACCAACAGGTAGTACCAGACAGACGTTTTGATCCCGTCCTATACGATTTGTCAGAAGTACGCGCTACCGCCAGGGTTCGAAGCCTAGAAATTCCCGTTACAAGACAAACCCTGTCACAAATAAAATTTTCACTTCCCACCTTGACAATTATCAACTCATCAAATCGGGAGTGAGAAGAAATATTCGTCAGTTAGAATTGTCTCAAAAATGTTGAGAGTTGGCTGAGAGTCATTGGTTCATACTTCTAAGGAGTCTAGTTCCCCCTGATGGTGGTGGTTTCTGTTACTTGTATTCCTTAACTCTGATGTGTCAACCCCTTTATCAAACTTTTTTAAACCGCAGGAGCGATTGGAACAATTCGTGTATTAAATCCTGAACTCTGCATCCAATGGAAGACGTTTGTTCAATGTCACTAAATCACCAGTGAACCTGATCTGTCTTTAAACGGGGTACTACATTTTTTGTGTTTTGTTTCTTAATCGTATTATTTTCTTCCCTCATCACCTTGCACCACTAAATTTCTATCCCTTGTTTACACTGTTGTTAACTTCAATGTCTTTCAGTTTTATTCGAATTCTACTCATTACCTCAGATCACTCAATTTATTTAATTTTATTTTAGTTTTAACCCGTTAGAGCATTTTTATAATACATAATTTATTGTCAGAAGAAATTTTACATTTTTAATGAGACACATCTTTGGAAACATTTCTCTATTGTTGCTTAGATAATTTAATATACAGATTGAGAATAATATCGCTGAAAAAGGGGCAATTGTCTTCGCTGAACGTCTTCTCTTTTATATAACTCACAAATGGGGGCGGGGTAGAGGGACTTTCAGTTTGCTTAAACTTTTGGTGATAGAGTGTCAGACCAGTATAATCTGAAGTCGAATTCACTGAAAACTCCAGTATTCATTTCCTCTCTACTCCCACTCCTTCATAGTCGTCATCCCACTAAATTAGGTAGGAGAAGAAATATTCGCCGGTGTGATGAATGAATTGAAGTTGAAAATCGTCTCACAGCTGCAAATATCCTGGGTTAAATTCTCAGCGACTGCTGAGGGTCACTGTTGCATACTGTTGAGGAGTCCTGATGGTGGTTTCGATAAATAGTATTTTCCCGTGTGTCTTGTAGCTCAAAGCTGGCTGACAAAGGCAGACATAGTGTCAGAGAGGGCACCGCAACGGTATGCTGCAGCCAACTTAGAGTTTTCAGGTTTTCCATAGGAAGAATTTATCTAATAAAATCACCAATAAAATATCATTGTATTACTGTTATTATTATCATTGTTCTCACTGAGTTCCAAGTGAAATATATGGCTTTAGCTAGAGGAGCGTATTCTCTGCAGTACCTTTTTAGCTGGTTCCATGGCCGCCCATAGGCTTTGATTTCCTCCACGATCTCCTCCATGACTCATTATTTGCTTTAGCCTCACCACATTTTCGGTATTCAACAGGCATAGGGTATTCCCTTGTCAGAACAGCCTCTGATACTTCTTGTTCAGAGGTTATTTACATCTGCTGGACAGCATACCCCTTATCTGCTTTCATGGTTCAGAACACAAAAGTGAAAACTCAGTTCTTCAAAACCCCCATCCAGATAGCTGGTTTCTGTCTACCTAAAGGCTTTACACCTCAAAGCCTTTGTTGATATCGTGGACGCAGTCCATAAATTATTGCTATTTTAATTCCTTTTGGTTTCGCATGAGTGGAACATAGGGCTGCAACCAGAATACATCTCTATATTGTCCTATCCTCTGTACATCTCTCCAGTGGGCTCGCTTCACGACTGCCCAACAATTTTCATCTCACCCTCAAATGATCATCATGTCTCCCTTGGAATCACGCCCATATCATCCTTTCCAACTCGTATTCCACTAGAGTGGTGGCCTGGAGAGTGATGTCATTCGACGGTCTCCCTAGCCTGTGTCAGATCCATACAACTTCGATATCTTTCTTGAGCAATAGATTCTTGATTGATTTATTCACAGTTTCTTGTCACTGATAATTTTTGACCATCTGATCATCATTATGGCGTCAGCAAAAGAAGTTGCTGATAAAACTCTGAAACGCCTACAGATGACTGTTGGAAATGCTTTGAGTGGCTCTCACATCAGTCCTATGAATCAAATAGAAGAACTCACTGACTGAATGACTGAATGAATGACTCAACATTTGTGTTGAACATAATCCCTATCTCCTTCTTCACACTGACCGCAGGAGCAGATTAACAAATTGATTTCGGAGTGATGAAGGCGTACAGTGACTTTCCGATTCTGACTGGCTGACTTCGGCATCTTCATCTGTGCCTCTGGCTGTAGTTGAAACGAAGTCTCTTAGTCAAATAAGTGAAGAAAGTGAACTCTTTCAAATTTTTTCCTCTTGATAGCAATTGTTGCTTGTGCTTGTTGTCGTTGATTGTCTGGCTGATTCGTTATCTTCATCACCTCCATCTTATCTGTGCTCACCTAGAGTCCTATCTTCGCTGCCAGTCACTTACACCGGTTAGTTGGTTTCCGCTTGTAAGTCTTCGAGCTTGTGTGTGACATTATACATAAATCACCCACGCGTGAAATTCATGTTTTCTAGAGTCTTCTTATGGGTCCAGTGTATTCTTGTCTTCTACCTTCTCACTTATGGTGTGCCACATAATCCGGTCTACCCAAATTGGGAGTATCATCGTAGGCTATAAAGTGCAGCCGTTGCTTACACCTGTAGACTCTTCATAGGCAGGCTTCTCTGAGTTTTGCTTAGTGGATCACTTGATGTTTGACCTCACCGTCTTATAGCTGCTGATTGAGCTTGTTAATGATTTCGCGAAATGCACACAATAGTGCTGAAGTAGTTTCCAAACCTGTTTCTTGGTTAACACTGTGAAAGGGCTTTTCAAAGTCAATGAAATTGAGATAGGGATCGGCGGCTATTCTATGCACTATCTTTTTGATGATGATAAAGAGTTAAGATTTGATCCACACACACATGATTTGCCCCCCCCTGAATCCAGCCAGTTTGCTGCGGTTTGGTGGAGCTCTGCAGTCAGTGCATCTGTAATTCTCTCGAGGATGACGCAGCTTAGCATTTTACTTGGTGTAGATAAGAGCATGATTCTGTGCCACTTCTTGCAGTGGCCTAAGTCGCTTGTCTTTGGTAGCCTGACAAAGTAGCTCTCGTTTCAGTCAGTAGTTACCATGCCTCCCTTCCAAACCTTTTGCAATAAAGGTGTCAGCATATCCGCTACAGTCCCTAGCTCAATTTTCAGTGCTTCAGGGGAATTCAGTATGGTCCTACAACCTTCCTTTGTGGCTTTCAGTATCTTGGTCGCATTCAAGATTTCTGACAAAGGTGAATGTAGGAGTAGTGATTTATACCCACGTTTCTTGGTCAGTCGGTTTTCGAGTCTTTGAACCCTATACTGTGTAATCTCCGACTAAATGGACATTCATTTTCAAAATCCGAATCTTGTGCCTCATATGCACAAGTTCAGATAGTAGATTTCCACACTGTATGATTTCAGATCAGTTTACAGACTGTTATAAAGTAATATTCTTAAGCTGAGTTGAGTTCTGTGTTATCAATCAGTCTATGCACAGGTGTCGTATCTGTATGATATGGAGCAAAATACACCCAAATTGAGATACACGCATACTGATCGGGTTGAAATAAAAAATCAATATAATCGGGAATTCTAACCTCGATGTTTTCTTTGTAACTGCGATTTATGCTTCTCCTTGAACACTTTTTTTGGTAAGTGTTTAAAAAAGCGGTATGAGGGAGTGATTAGTAAGTAGGTGGGGGTGGGAGAAGATATGCTTTTAAAGAGGCGGGGTGGAGGAGGACAAGTGCTCATTTCAATTTTAAAAATTTAAATATTTAAATTTGATCCTAATTCTACCTCCTCAAAAAAGATCAATCGATCAATATTTCAAAGGAAAAGTCACAGCCAAGAGATGGAGAATTCGAGGTTGAAAGGTGATATCATGTACACACATGTCAGCAGACAAAAACTCGCACAACCACACACAAACAATTGTGGCCATTTTAAATTTGAAAGTTAACTAACTAAAACACTTTATGACCTTGAAAAAGTGGTCGATAAGGTCAGCTTATTTATTTATTTTATGTTAAGTTGAGTTTATTTTTGTATTATGAAGAAATGTAACAGATGAAACACATAGGCGAAACATCGATTTGAAGATCCATGTATTGATAGCTACTGTGAATGGATGCTTGTCCGACAGCTATACTGATTAAGGGGTAGTGCGTAATCAGTAGGTTCTGACACGTGTGTTAAGGTGAGCTAGCAGTGGATATACTGATCGATGACTTTGGCTGGCAAACTGATAAAATCAGAATTCATGGGACACTGAATTTCCACCGAAAAGGAGTGATCAAGGTAATCTCGGTGTGACTGCTCTCATAATTTCTGGAGGCGCTAGGCTGTTTGACTCTCATTGAGATCATAAATGCTGAAAAGTGCCGAAATAGACGGATGCAACAGCTCCTTGTTCGTTCGCACTGATGTATGTCACTCTTGATGTTGATTTCTTGACGAACATGAAACAAGTTGAAACTGAAATTCACCCAAATCACCAACACTTCAAAAACAAATCCCACAATCTAAACAACAACATTTCATTGAACTAAGGAGTAAGCTGGTGGACGACGAGTTCGCGGTGTGTCTTGTGTATTGCATAGTGAATTAATTTCAGTTGACAGGGAAGTTGGAAATTGCGGAAAAACAACAAAGGGAACAATGAGTATCAAATCAATATAAACACACTTATGTGTGTGTATGTGGGTGGAAATATTTCCACACAGTCTGTGCGGATTAGTAGGAGTCTCATCTTTAGGTTATTGGTTTCGCCTTGGTGAACAGTCTCAAATTATGAGGAGAAAACAGCTAACATTACAGTACACTCCCTGTTCGTCGCGTTCAACGATCCGTCCAACTGAAGACTTTTTATATTCTTGACGAACATCAGAAAAGTCGAAAAATATTTATATTTTACCAACTGAAAGGCCAAAAATACCTCCTGTGGTCAAGAAATTCGGAAGAGAACTGCATAAAATGCACGCGAAAGAAGTTGTCACTCTTTTCATTCATTCAATCATCAAGATCATTTCACAATTCAACCTTGAATGTCCTGGTATCTAACTGTCTATCTAATTGTCTTTGTGTCTGTCCACCCACTTAACTAAACATTCTTCATAGTCGACGAGTCACATTTTATCCCAAATATTTCATACTGAAACGTCAGTGGAACCACATGTCATGCATATACGTGCACGTCTGGTAACGTGGAAGCGTCTGATTTTGGTCTTCTGTCTCATCCCACCCGTATCATTATTTTCTGAGCACAACATTCCAAAAGACAATGATGTTTTCTCTACACCCCCAATGCTTCCCCACAATAACGACATCAATCCATGTGTTTTATATATTTTTTATTTATAGTACACATTTAGTATAATTTATGTGTGTGTGAATATTTCTAAATATAACATGCAAAGTCAAAGAAAAAATGTATTGATTTCTTTTAATTCACAGTTAGCTAACCGATCGATAATATTGATTTTGTGATTTGTTATTTTTGATAAGCAGAGTGAGGAATGCATTTCATAATATAGTAAGTAATACATGGTGTCAAAAGGTATTTGGAAAGGATGAAAGGCGGTGTGACGATGAACATGGTGCGTCATCGTGCAAGAAAACAGATTTTTCCTTGCAATAGGAGTATTTCTGTTGATCGATGAAAAGAAACAAAATATTACATGACTTTGAGCCGAAAAATGCATGTAGGTGTAGGTGTCAATAAATAAGACGATGTCTAAGATGTCACATTAGAATTTATAACTACTGCTAGTAGTAAACGAAAATAGACAATAAGAGTTGAGTGGCGCCTGTTGGACTAAAATCACCAACTGATAGAAGTTAGAATTCATGAAAACGTAGGCTATTGAGTCGACTGAGTCCCAGTAGTGGCTCAGTGTTCACCAGCGATTTACTTTATAATTTTGTTAAATTTTATTCCTTTGCATTCCGAAGAGAACACAGGGCTCTAAGCCTGACCTTTGAAGTGTCAGTAGGAGTGGTTTTAGTTTCACGGCGTGGGTTACCAATCCCACGCCACCTAACCTTCAACTCTTAACCGGCCCTGCTAGCAGCTCAACGGGATTTAGTGGGGTGCGTCACCGACCAGGGATCGATTCACATGCGCGGTTGGCAAGCTTGCTTTGTAATCGGAAGGTGGCGGTGGGTGCATACTGCCGGGCCGATTAGTCAGTGGCGAACTAAGATGAAGAAACGGCTGGCCATCAAGTAATCACTTTGATTGGCTGATTTTCAATGGTTCTGAGTGACTGATGCCTCACAAGGGAATACCCATCTTGACATCTCCCCATAGCCATCAGATTCTGAAGAGATTTATTCATTCACAACGACAACATTGGTATTCCCTCTGAAGAACATCGAATTAATGAGAATATATGGAAAGAGTTACAGTTTAAAGTATACGCGTGTATGTGAAGGGATAAATGGGAAAAATGGCTGGACCACTTTCTTTTCTCTACACCAAGGAGCTCTGGTTGTTTGTTTACATGAATCGTTATGATACCTCCGTATTTTCTGCTTGAGTGTAAGGTACCCCCAGTAGTGACTACTCATTAATACCAATGATATTCTTAATTGTGGTGGACTGGGTTATGTGGCACACCATACATGAGAAGCCAGAAAACAAGAATACACTGGACCCATACGAAGACTCTGGAAGATATGAATTTCGCGCATCGGTGATTTATGTATAATGTCACACACAAGCTCGAAGACTTACAGGCGAAAACCAACAAACCGGTGTAAGTGGATGGCAGCGAAGACAAGACTCCAGGTGCGCATAGATAAGATGGAGGTGATGAAGATAACCAACCAACAGGCCAATCAACGACAACAATCTGCAGTACCGATCACTATCAACAGGAGTAACTTGAAAGAGGTCACTTCCTTCACTTATCAGACTAGGAGACAATGTTTCAACTACAGCCAGAGGGACATATGAAGATGTCAAAACCAGCTAATCAGAATCGGAAAGTCACTCACTATACGCCTTCATTACTCGGAAATCAATTTGTTAATCTGCTTGTGCAGTCAGTGTGAAGAAGGAGATAGGGATTATGTTCAACACAAATTTTGAGTCAGTCAGTCATTCAGTCAGTGAGTGATGTCTTCTATATGAGTCATAGAATTGATGTGAGAGTCACTGAAGGCGTTTCCAACAGTCATTTGTAGGCGTTTACGAATGGCTGCCTTCTCTGTGTCCATAGTGAAGATCAGGTGCCCTGAGAGAGTGAGTTTGCGGCAAGGAAACCTGGGACGTATTGCTGATTAAATGTTCTGTTGAAAATGGAGATCTCTTGTTCACACGCTGAGGAGACTGTTGGTTGGCATCATGTGACAGGTCATCAGTGAATTGGAATCTGAATTGGAATCGACGAGTTGGTTGTGTGTCTTAGGTTGACATATGGGAGCTCGTGTGAGGGGAGGAGACGGAGGAGTTGATGAGAGACTATGTGTACTTGTGTGTCCGTTTGGACGGAACCTCATTGAATTTGTCAGAATGGATATGTTCTCCGGTGTGACCCCTATGTTTCACTCGGAACCCAAGAGAACAAGTAATACCTTTGCCTTCAATGCCAGTATGGCTGTGATACAGGCCATAGTTTGCATCACTCTCTTCGTTAATATGTTTCGTGATGTAGGTAACCACCCTGACGACGATCACCTCAAAATTCAATATGAAGTGGCAGTGGATACGTATATGTATACACACACTAGGATATGTCAGATACCTTTTCATCACGATGTTTCATTTCACTGTGAATCTCCCACCACAATATCCCTTTTAACAGACAAAATTATGTAAAGCTTTACATTAACTTATTCAATTAAACATTAAAGGTGGTACTCAGGTGATGAGAGGAACCAACAAAACTGAATGGATCGATGTTATCCTGCAAAAATGTCTGTTGTTCTTTCTCTGCTCAAATCTATTCCCCATAGTTGCCCAGTGACATCCGCCCCACCCCCCGAACCACCATTCCTTACGAAATTTCAAGTGAACCACATGCTCGTTTTCGGCTTGTTTGGTTTGCAACCTGAAAACTTATAATTTCATCTTTCTTTTATTGACTTGTCATGTGACGCCATAGTTTTGTTTGTGTTCTGTTTTTTCATTCCAAAAACATCACCAAACTCAACCCACTCCCACGTCAATGCTTTATATTTATAGAAAAGTAGTTAAATAATGTTAGATTTCTAAAAATATAAATATTGATTATATTTAGCAATTAATTGATATTATTGATTTTTGGTTTCGATATTTTTCTTATTTTTCACAGACATTATTTTGTTCGTCATTTCATAATCATAAGTGTGTGTATATATCACATGGTGTCACTACATACTGTCAAAAGACATTTGATAAAAAAGCCTTTAAAAAAGGGGATTAGTCATCATGCTGAAAAACAGATTTTCCATAAAATCGATGTGTTTCTATTTTGGTCGACGAAAAAAAGCAAAATACCACAGAGGTTTCATTGGCAAAATGTGCGTAGGCGCCAAGTGATCGGAAGGCGTACACGGTGTCTCGTCAGAAATTAGTGTTAAAGAAATAATTTGATCAACATTTAGTAACAAATTGATAATAATGATTATTTTCTCTAGTTTTTCCCCTGACACTATTTTGTTTGTGTAAAAAAGTGAAACTAACTACGAGTCATAATGGGAAATAGATTTTACTATCAAATTTGATCCTATTAGAGAATACTGGCTAGCTGTTTGATAACTGTTTGGCTCCCCACCATCAGGGATAGGCGGAATATTCCCGATTTCTTCAGTTAACCAACCGGGACAGAATCAGTTGGACCACACAACCTTAAACTCCTACTAATTCGTGAGCATCAGCCAACATCACAGACGTTATTATTATCATTGTCCCCTGAGTTTTCGAGTGGAACATAGGGTTTTAACAACACATCTCCACTTTCTTCTGTTTTCTGCTGTCCTCTTCAGCTGGGTCCATGGTTGACCGGGCTCTCTCACCTCTTCCTCACACGATCTCCTTCATGTCACCCTAGGGCGCCCACTAGTCGCTTCCCGTTTGGATTCCACTCGAAGGCCTGGCGTGCTATGTCATTCGGCGGCCTCCTCAGTGTATGCCCAATCCATCTTCATTTTCTCCTACATATTTGTTTAGCGATCGGGTAATGGTTGGTTTGTTCCCACAGTTTATTGTTACTTATTCTTTCTGCCTGGCCATTAGACCTTCAGTATGGAGAGAAGGCAGCTGTTGATAAAAATTTGCGACTTGTTGGAAATCCTTTTCGTGACAAAAATGTTAATCTTGTTCCTTATGCTGAGTGACAGCGGAAGATTTCCAAACTGGTTTCAGGTTAATGAAGACGGGCGTATCTTGCCTTTCCGATTGTGACTTTGACATCTTCATCCGTTTGGCGTGCCTGTAGTTGAAACGATACTTCCTAGATGAGTGAAGGACCTAACTATTGTTAAATCTCTCCCGTTGATGGTGATTGCTGCTGGTTGTTGTTGTTATTACCATATCTCTACCTGCCAAAAATGACCTCATGACTATGAGTGGAAAGCGTGGGCGTCAACTTGGTAAGATGTGAAAATGTTTAGTCAGAAATGTTTACTTAAAAGCTATAAGAAGTGAAACCATTCAATCGGTCACTCTCGCTCCAGCTTCATCTACCAGTCTGACTGCCTGTGTGTGCAGATAGATAGTTAGAATTGGGAGTGTACCTCAACCAGCTATGTCCATTATCGGATTTCTTAACATCGTTCTCGTCCTGCATATTGACGGCTAATCATAGTGTAGAGATTAGCCCGATATGTAGGTGTAGGTTTTACTTCACATCTGTTGCAAATACTGAATATGTTTATGGAGCTGAGAGAGTTACATTTCAGCGGCCTTTTTGAATGCCTGCGCTACACATAGGCAGCTACATAAAATGGTGAAGATTTTTAGCTCAGGGGGATGATGTAGTTGTGTTCTGTGAGTTGGATGGTTTACTTGCGAAGCCTTCATTGCCTTACTAGGAAACATCTTCAGTGCATACTTCAGTCTGAAGTGATCTTTTAAATTCCTCCACGAGTTTATTAGTCATGTCTCTTGGTGACCTTGAGTGTGATTGGATGCTCTTGTCTGTTTTCACACCTTCTAGTCTACTTGTATTGATATTGACCATTTTCTTGACGTGATGTTTGACATTTTGTGCATGAGACTCTCCTCTTATAGATAGGCAAGTTTTATCTATTTCAGTGTGCCTGTTAATTGCCAATTTACTGGAAAAGCAGGCTTCCGAAGATTCTTCAACACTCTTAGTTTTTCCTCTACCTAATATTTGAACGTTGTCCGTGGTTGTTTGTATGCAGAGGTATGAGGGAATGAATATCGTGTCTTTTGACGGTTAGGTTATGATCATGGATACGAAGAGGAAGATGGGGTTTACTTTGGTCAATTTAGTGTTTATCACAATCGTTGCAGTTTATTTTGTAGATGATGTTCGTCTTATCTTCTTTCGCTTTTGAGTCTTTCGGTTGACATAGAGCCAGCCGAGTGAAAGAATTTTGTTGGTTTGTGTGCAACATCAATTCGTAAAGGTTTGATGAACAGTGATTTCAGAGAGGTTCTTTATATATGATAAGATGATTTTCTTTATGCTCCCCTTGGGGGTCTTTGATTTGGTTGGTTGGCTTGGAGCTAGATGTCTTTTGATGAAGTTTCGTGGATATCTGTTCTTTTGGAAGCCGTCCATGAGTTATTTTACTTCAGTTTTCTTTAAGACAGGAATGCTGCAATGAGCCCTGGCTCTCTTGGATAATATTCATCTGCAACTCCATTTGTGTTTCACTGGGTTGTTGCTGTTGTAATTGATTGTTTGTTCCGTGTGGGGTGATTTTCTGTAAGCTTATGTCGCTAATTTTACTGTAGTTTTCATTTGACTAAGACGTCCAAAAATGGGATTTTGTCGGAGAATACCTCTTCTCTTACGAATGTGACGTTGAAGATGTTGTTTCTGAAGTTGTGGGTTTTATCTAAGTCACTTCTTTTGATTATCATGAATATGTCGTCCACGTTAAGTGTCCAAATTTCGTGTTTAATCTTTGGAAGGATTAGGTTTTCAAAAATCCATACCAACACAAGTAGACTAGAGGGTGTAAAAACAGATGAAATCAACCAATAACGTTTAAGGTGACCAGGAAAAGTGACTAATAAACTAGTGGGGAAATTTCACAGCTCACTTCAGTTTGAAATATGAGCTGAAGAGGTTGGCTAGAGTAAGCCAATGAAATCTTCGAAAGCAAAAGATCCAGCCCAGAAAACACAACTACATGATAACATATGAATTTACTTCCATCCACCCAACACAATGCCCAACATACTGGCGTGTGATCTCGAGTCCTTGAGTCGTAAGCTGGGTGTGCTCAAAAAACATTATTTTTAAGGTGACTTTCAATCCTCTTACCTATCAGGCTCTGCGCACATCCCTCAATAGGAGATGAAGGAAGAGGCATCATTAGAAATCGCTCATCAGTCAGTCCATGCTTTGAGCACAAAGTAATTTGGAAACTCTTGCAGCACTACTGAGTGCCCCGAAATTGTTACCAGTCTCATTCATCAGCCATGTGGCAATGCAACGTGTCAAGTGATTTACAATGGACAACTCCACGAAGCCTTTAAAGTGATAATAGTGGGTTAGAAAAAAACCAACTATTATCACCCACTATGACATTCCTAATTGTGATGGGCTGGACTGGATTGTGCAGAAGGTAGTGGGTGCGTGGAGCGCGAAGATGGGAATACGTCGGACCAATGAGGAGACCCCAAAGAATCTAGCTTTCTTATGGGTGATTTGCGTCTAGTGTCACACGCAAATTCGAGGACTTACAGGCGAAAACCAAAAAACTGGCTGAAGTGGTTGGTAGCGAAGATAGGACTTCAAGAGGACATAGGGAAGTTGAAGGTGATGAAGATAACCGGCCAACCGATCAACAGAAATGAGCAGCAACACCAATCACTATCGACAGGGGGATTCTGAAAGAGGTCAATTTTTTCACGTATCTGGAAAGCATAGTTTCAACTGTAGATGAAAGGTAGGAAGATATCGGAACCTGCCAGAATCAGAAAGGCAAGGTACGCCTTCATCATTGTGAAATGGGTTTGGAAGTCTTTTCCACTCCGCTTCAGCATAAACAACAAAATCAGGACTCAGTTCAACACTAGAAACTTGACTAACATGTAACAAAGAGTATTTCCAACAGATTACTGGAAAACTTTTATCAACACCTTCCCCCTTTGTTGGCTACATAATGTAGATCAGATGGCCGGTTAGGAAGGATAAGCAAAAATGGAACTCACTCTCTGGACGAACTGATCAATAGAAGCAAATAAAGACTGATCGGTCAAATGTACTGGAATAAAACAAATTATTATATTATGATTTTTATATACTGAGGAGATCTTTTGAATGATATCAAGTGCCAGCCAGGCCATCACGTGAGTGTATTCCGAATGGGAAAGTGTCTAGTCGTGCAGACAGGATGACGCAATGAAGATGTGCTGCTGAAGCCCTATGTCTCGAACGCGACCCGAGGGAACAATAGTAATAATAATGATTAATCAAAAGTAAACATCTCATAGTATCACACATTGTCGAAAGAATTTCAGAAGATGAAAAGTGTCAATGAGTCATCATGAAGAAGAAAGAGATTTGACAAGAGAAAGCCGAAAACACCCACGTAGTCATGACAAAAGCACAAAGATAATTCAAAGGAGAAAATTCTCTGTTTGTTTCTCAGACAAAATTATCATCGTCATCAGCAGCAGCAAAGGCTGTAGGCAGGTATAATCATATTTATATGTGTGCCGAAAAATATATAATGAGGGCGGTATCATTACGCAGTTGGTATAATTTGTCGAAAGCGGTTTTTTAAACACAAAGTATCACGTGATGGTCTACGACACAATCAAAGTAAAGCTTTGAAATTAGATAAGGTAAATATCATAGCACAGTGTCGACTTGACAAAGTGAAGCAGTCGTTCCTACTGGAAGATAAGACTTTAACCGGAGATCACTTCCCCATTTTGTTCTGCTCTTTGCTGTCCTCCACGAAGGCCTATAAGCTTTAGTCCTCTCCTCACCATATGTTATCTCAACTGTTGCACCCTCAAACCAATGCTTAACTCGTCGTGTCCTACTCGGGTAGCCTGCCTGGCGTGCAGTGTCATTCAAGAGTCTCCTCAGTGAGCGCATCCAATCCAAACGTCTCTATTTTCTTTGGCACATTTGTTGGTTGTGCAGTAGGTTCAAGTGTCTTGCCTTGTAAACGGAAGCACCTGAGTTCGGACCCCGATGAGAGAGTACTACTGATGTGTTATTTTCAAACTAGTCAGACGAAACAGCTCTGCCCAGTACCCCAACACTGGCAGATCTTAGGCCCGAGGTTAGCGTTCAACCCAGCCTCAGGAAAATCGATCCAATCGCTACACTACGCAAAACTTCAAAACACAAAAGAATTGCATGCATGAATGATAAGAGTGAATGGATTACTGGAAACAAACATAGAATCAAACATTTAGGAAGGCACTCAAGATGACCATATGGTACAATAAGAAAGACAGAACGAATATCATTTCTGCATACACGTACCCACAGAGCTCTGAGTTATGATGATGAGTCACTCACTGAAACCTTTCACCTCCCACAAGTGTGTAAATCACAACCACCCCTTTATCCTATTCGTCGATGAAGAAAATATTCCTCACTGAATTGTTTTCAAAAATCAGTCTGTTCAGCTGTGACACATAGAGTATTTCAAGAGTCAGTTTGTAGGAATTCGACCTTTTCAAGCCCGATCACAGACTGGTGTAAGTAAAGGAAACACTGAAAGCGGAAGGGGGTACTAGGCAAACGTCTCATCTTAGTTTGCCACTGAATGGCAATACTCAGTCATCAGCGTTCGAACCCATAACCGTCCAGTTATATGGCAACTTCACAGACTATTCAGCCACTGAGACCCCACTAAATCTCAACTCCTGCAGATTCGTAATTTTAGCAGGATTGTCACCAGCAGATGTCATCGGTGGTAAATATTCGTCCTTGAAACAAATCAAATACACCTGAAAAAAAACTAACTTTTAAAAATTAATCTGATGCTCGCTAGTGACTGCCTGCAGGGCTAAGTTGACTGTAGTTGTCTAGTTAGAAATCATGACCAGAAGGGCCAGACGTGCGAACAAGTACTCGTCATGGATAACACTGGTTGGTAGAATTGTTAGAAGTTAGAATTCATCGACTGGTCACTGATTCGGGTCCCGGTGGCTTGATGGTCTATGTACTAGGCTCGTTAGCAGAAGGTATCTCGAGTTCAAACCCTAGCGAATGCATACCGCTGACGTTTGACTCCCAAACTAGTCAGACGAAACAGCTGTCCAGTACTCGCTGGTGGTTTTCAATGGATCTCTAACTGCTATGAATCCGTGGTCAGATTTGAAATAACAGGAATGATAAACAAGGCCAGGAGAATATCAACGCGCTATAAACCGTGTTTTTCATGTAATAAATTATATCACCAAGTCATATCAGTAGTCATTCACTATAGTTGGCTGGCGTGTTCATTTCCTTCCTCTGTCTTGTATATATATATATATACATATATATATACACATATATATATATAAACATATATATATATATGTATATATAATTTAAATCTTCTTCTTCCTCTTTGATATCGAACTCAGTCTAGACTAACTGAGAGAATGTCACTATGATGATCTTGGCTAAACAACCTTCATTTATCACGTGACTTTTCATGACAATCACATTGCATAGGTCGTCACATGGTCAATAATTGTAGCAATAATAATGACAATAATAATAATAATCGATAAGGGAATCATGTGAAAATGTGAATCGATCAATAAGACATTATACTAATGATAATAATAGTGACAGTGTTTTTTATATATTGGACCAGGAAATATTTGAAGAAAGGCATGATAGATTGATTATGGAATCATCCGTCAATCGCCATCGCTGCCCAGATTCTGCGGAACAGGATTATTATCATTGTTGTTGCTAATTTTGTATCATTTGTGGGAAGACCTAGGTGGGGAGGGATGATTCTGTAAAATGATCTCTAATAGCCAATCAGAATAATGGAACACAGTGGAACACTCACAAATGTATCAATAAGTGATATTTCCAGAATTAATAGAATTGCTTAACCTATATAGGCCCCTATAAGTGACTGGGTAGGGTGGTTGGACACTTTAGTCTTTATACCTTTCTCTATAGAAATGCTCTTATTTGGCCACGCGTTCCTAGCCTCTACCACGAGGTTAGTCCCACTGACTATCGGCGTGGCGGTGTTGTTCTTCATAAAAATGAATCAGAGGGTGAATGACGACGTTTGGCTCTTAAAACGCCGCTGACTGGTGGAGAACATAGAGGTCTACTAACTACTGTGTGTACGTGGTAGTTTCCGGGCCTTAAAAACTGAGCAATATTAACTAATATCATGGGTGCTGAGTAAAACATAAGGATTCTGTGGGGGTGAATGGGAGCATGTCGCTACATCATTCTGTTCCCTGAAGTTTTTTTTAAGATGGCTGGCTTCACAGTTGCCCATTACATATATTTTGCTCCAATGTCACTGTTTAACTCAAACAAAACTCATCGTTTGCCATTCGAATTCCGATCACGTGATGTCCTAACTGCAACGTCGTATTACACAACCGTCTTCCCAGCGTATATTATGTATGAAATATCCATCTGGACTTCCTTCTGTATATTTCAACGAATTCATCAATAACTAGGTAGCTGTACATTTGTGTATTTATAGGAAATGAGTGCAAAAGTTCCACAGCTATTTCCAGTCAAGTGTCAGGTTAATAAGATTTCAAAGTGTAATGAAGAGGAAAATCGGATAAAAGGACATAGCAGGATCATAACTACTGAGAAACTTGATTTTCTTTTGTGCAACTAGGGATTAAAGGCATCCTTGAAAAGTCCCTCGAAGTCATACATAAGATGTGGTTAAACCTCCTTCTCTCAAAGGGAGTGAAATCAAGACATCTAGGAACAGCTGATGCACTAACAGTGATTCAAAAGTTCAAGTTCATGATATTTGTTCATCAAAAGAAATACGTTCATCTGTTGTTGCCTCTACCATAACCATCATGAAAAGTTAGTTTCCTTACCAACAGTGATTTCCCTACTGCCTATCCAATCTTCTTGGCTATTTCTGTTATTTTTACGTTTTTTTAAAAATCCCTGTCGGCACTGTAATGTTTTTCATTCTGAACTTCCTGCCTGTTTTGTTATTAACTGATTTTTTGTCCCTTATTGCACATAAAGTCAATTTTCGCAGTTATTTTTGTTACAATTTTATTGATTTGACCCTTGAGCGACCAGAAATAGAGTTCCAGAACTTTCTCATCCATTTTCTTATATGTATTCACGAATCTATAACCTAGTTGAGGACTTCATCAAAGTGGAAATTTCTTTCTCTGCAACTGTCTTTTTAAATAATCCCTATGATCTAATACGTATATTCTGAACGTTTATTGGCCGGTAAAATTTCCATTGGAAGATTCGGCGTCATTCTTTATGATAGATTTATTCGTTTTGAAAGTCTTCTAGTTGAATGTCACTGTCTCACTGATGTATCGTGAATTCCACTCAGGTGTCTCAATGTCCCTTCATGTCTCTACACAGCGAAATTCTACCCACTTCTCGTAGCCCTCACCTCAGCTTTCCATTTATAGTTTGTTCTAAATCGCCCTCTTGTTTTCCCTTGACTTGTCACTTTGATCTTAAATCCTATGAATAAATGTGGACAACAAGCTGGAAGAAAAAGAATTGGGCTTCGTTGAGAAATGTACAAGAGAAAATAGATATCTAGAGGGATTTATCCTGAAGAGTATAGCAGAGATGAGGACGAGAAAATGAAATATTCAACTGTGATGTAAGAGAAGAAAGTCTTTATTTGTCTATCCCATTCACAAAAGATTGACTAGGGAATGAAAGGAGCACTAAAAAGACACTTTGCAGAAGCTAAGCTGGCAACAATATGCAGCACCACATGTTCTGTTAGACAATCTAAACTGGTTACAGGATTTTCATCATGAGCTGATATTAGTTAGAGAACTTTTGGAAAACCTTGGAGTACTGGACAGCTGTTTCATCCTACTCTGGGGCTCTTCAGCAGTACGCGCCCACTGGGATTCGGACACAGGACCTTCTGGTTACAAGGCGAGCTTGTATACCATTAAGCCACTGGGACCCGATCCAATGGCCCATGAATTCTAACTTCTACCAATTCACGATATAGCGCGACCCCTAGACAATGTCTTCGACGAGTATTTGGCCTCACACCCGACCTGCTGCACCCTACTGGTCACGATTTCCAATGATGAAAATCCTGTAACCAATCAAATCCCTACAAAGCAACACTTGAAAATCTAAACTGGACAGGTACTCTGATGATTCCACTTCCAGCTGCGTTTATAAATTTGCGTGCCCTTGCCGGAGCAAGTGCAATGGAAAGGTAGAATAAAAAGACTTCTATCGTGTGCTTTTTGAGCAAGCCCCATGAGGCTTATGCCTGAAGGGTAGTCAGATATTCACACAAGGCTCAATTACCAGGCACACTGTGGATGACACTGGGCATTTAGTCAAGGTTTACAGAATCATGCAAAATACTGAATATGCAAACAAAGACTACGATTTGATGAAGCAGTTACAGTCACAGGCTTCTAACCAAACTTATGTGCATCCAGGTAGAAAGTGTAATCAGTCTTTTATTCACTGTCTTGGTAAATGCATTTTGATTACATTGATTGCATAATCATCCCTTTTAGTGATTTCAGCTCACTGAGCATATTTAGACCTCATAAAACCTCATGACCTTCTTGAGTTGTTATATGAACCTATAAGCTACAAGGGTTTATTAGATTTTACCGTTCTCTGTCTTCTCCTCTCCTCGCCTTCTTTTCTATTTTGAAAATGCATAAATTGAGGCTAACTTGAACAAAATATGAATTGTAATGATTACGTTACATTCGAATGCGTTAATGATTTTAAAAACACTTTATCTACCACTTATGTTGAAACAATGCAGTATGTCATTTTCATGATTGCATCATGAGCTTATTGACCACCTTGGGCGATGGTAACACCACCGAGTAATTTGTTCAACTCCTCATCGTTGCGGATGGCCAATTGCAAGTGACGAGGGATGATATGGGTCTTCTTGTTGTCGCGCGCGGCATTGCCAGCCAATTCGAGTACTTCGGCGGCCAGATACTCGAGGACGGCCGCCAGGTAGACGGGAGCTCCAGCACCAACACGTTCAGCATAGTTTCCCTTGCGTAGAAGACGATGCACACGACCAACTGGGAACTGAAGACCAGCACGAGCAGATCGAGTCTTTGCCTTCGCTCGAGACTTCCCACCTTTGCCGCGACCACTCATGATTGTACGTTAGAGCAGAGAAACGCCCACAGACAACTCGATGAAATAGGGATGTGCTGTTGACCAGCTTGGAATTGATTTTAGAATCTGATTATTGAGGATGTTATCGAAAAGACAGTTCTCGTATCTACTCTCATCTTCTAGCAAACCTCATTTTGTGATTAGATACTGCTGACTGATCAACACCACTTGACATCTCCTACCTATATTTCTCCACTCAAAGTCATGTGAATTTCTTCTGTCATCAAACGTTAGAAAAATCTCCATTCTTGCATGAATGATGAGTCATTGCCTTAATCATTGTATCGTCTTTCATTTTTTCAAATGGTAGGATTAATATTACCGGGCAGTTAGTTAGCTGTGAATTAAAAGAAATCAATACATTCTTTCTTTGACTTTGCATATTATATTTAGAAAAAATCACACATAAATTATATTAAATTCGTACTATAAATAGAAAATACATAAAACACATGGATTGATGTCATTATTGTGGAGAAACATTGGAGGTGTAGAGAAAACACCGATGTCTTTTGGAATGTTGTGAGCAGAAAATGATGATACCAGTCGGGTAAGACAGAAGACCAAAATTAGACACTTCCACGTTACCAAACGAAGAAACAGGGGCAACATATACGTGCACATATATGCATGACATGTGGTTCCATTGACGTTTCAGTATGAAATATTTGGGATAAAATGTGACTCGTCGACTATGAAGAATGCATAGTTAGGTGGGTGGACAGACACACAGACAGACAAACAGACACATAGTTAGATATCACGACATTCAAGGTTGAATTGTGAAATGATCTTGATGATTGAATGAAAAGAATGACAACTTCTTTCGGGTGCATTTTATGCAGTTCTCTTCTATATTTCTTGACCACAGGAGATATTTTTGGCCTTTCAGTTTGTAAAGTATTTATATTTTTTGACTTGCTTGATATTCGTCATAAACAAACAACATCTTCAGTTGGACGGATCATCGTGCAAAACCAGAAGGGAATGCAAATAACACTTAGCTGTTTTCTCATCATAATTTGAGGCTGTTCATCAAGGCGAAAGTAATAGTCTGAAGATGAGACTCCTACTGGTTTCCTGGTTTCTGTTTCATGGATTCATCACCTGAATCTGATGTACTGAGGGGAACTATACACTAATCCGCACAGACTGTGTGGTAATATTTGCACACACATTAGTGTGTGTATATTGATTTGACACTCATTGTTCCCATTGTTGTTCTTCCTCAACTTCCGACCTCCCTGTCAACTGAAATTCATTCATTATGGAAGCCTCAAAACACACCGGGAATTCGTCGTCCACCAGCTTACTCCTTAATTCAATGAAATGTTTCTTTTTATAGATTGTGGGATTTATTTTTGAAGTGTGGGTGATTTGGCTGTACTTTAGTTTCAACTTGTTTGACGTTTGTCAAGAAATCAACAGCATCATTTATATAGACCATTTAAAATCACCATTAGGGATTACTAGACAGTTAGTTGTTTCATCCTCCTAGCCTTGGACTCTTCAGCCGGACCATAACGGTTTTGTGGTCCAGCACGGTGACCATAGAAACTTTTATTCACGTGACAAATAGAGAGAAGAACACGGAACTCTTATATACAATGTCAAAAATATATCCCCAAGTTATTCAAAGATTCTGTTAAATGACAATATGAAAACAAGTTTCTCTTCACAGGTGTGACTTTCCGTTTTGTGAAGAAAGGTCAACGATATCAATTGATGATTTGATTTATGTAATTTTCATATGAACCCAATAAGTGTGTGTGTGCGTGTGATGTCCACTGAGTCACACTTCACCTAATTCAGATTTGGGTGATACGTTGATGGTCATAGGCCTCGCATATGGTAATAACCAGGAGCGAGAGATTCACTGGTGGAAGTGAATGTGTTACCTGAAGATTATGCCATTCTGACCCATCAGAAAGTTATTTTGGTTAACGGTTAGATGGAAAGGGAAAGGCGAATACGTACTGCTGGCAAATAGGTGGGTATGTAAAACAGCAGTAAGATGTTTCTCTCAGATAACCCGCAGCAAGCCAGCTATGCTGCCTTTCCACTCTGGGGAGTAGGGGATGTGGTTATAAAAGAGTTGACTCGAAAAGGTTTATTCTCGACTTGCTCTGAGGTGGTACGTAGCTAGCGGTGAGACTTCAGTACGGAAACATCTGAAAAAGCTCGTCCTTGAAGGATCCCGTGTGTGTGGTTCCCTTCAAGCAGTTTTGTCTTCTGGCATTTGTGGTCACGAAACACACTAATGTCCGGGAAGTTTTTTTAATTCCTTCACGTTCTCAGTGGAACCTGGGACTTCAAGCTAGAGACTTGAAGTTCCTGTAGCAGTATTTATTTTTACAGGATGGGATTGATAGCCTCATATCCAATCTTTTCTTCTTACCAGCTTTCATTTATATTGGCTTAGCGATGTAAAGGAGTGAGTCGGCCGGGGATCGAACCCCGGACCAGGAAGTGATAACTATTAACATAAACTTCGACTAGATGGTGACAGTGAATGCGACTCAATGGCTAGTATATGGAAAGAGGTGTCTTTTAGGGTAACTGAGACGTTCAACCTTAATTCACAGAAATATAGTCTTTCCGTAAATTAGACCAACTGACTGCTCTTCCGATTTTTTTTTAACTTCTGAGTGATCATACCAAGAAACGTCTACAGTTGGGTACCTCCACTGGTAGAGAACAAAACCTGATTCACCCGATTTCCACTCAAATTCGGGGCACGTGTGTTACTAGTATTGTGGAGGGATAATTAAATTTTCCAAGAAAAATTCTAATGGAATGTGGGGATCCGCCACGTGCGATTGACTCTAACGTCCGTAACCAAAAAAATGCCATACATGAGCCATTGAATTCAAAGGTGACTTGGCTGCCTATAACATCCTTAAAAGAAGGTGGATATCACAGTCACTGCCAAAATGGACATTCGCTGCAGCATCGCTAAGACAACAGCGTTTTCTGAGTAATTGACCATGTGCATTTATCAATTCACGTGCTTGTGTGGAGCTAGATATATATCGATCGTTCGACTCGTATTTTGTCCAAAAGGCTGCAAGAATACTATCCTAGGGGGTTAAGGAGAGGTGAAATTGGGGCCATTAGAAGAGTAATCTGGTCACCATATCTCTACAGCTTCTTCACTGAAGGTTATCTACATAACGAAAAATAACTTCCTCAAATAATTACATATTTGAATCATCTGTTGTTGGTCATCGAAATAGAAAAACCAGATCTTTGTATCCAGAGAAACGTTTCAGTTTTTATCATGAGTTAACATAAACTGCAGGGCCATTGGAAAACCAGTAGTGGAGTAATGGATAGCTATCCCGTCCGCCTAGAATGGGACTTGTCGGCAGTATGCGCCCACCCGGGGTTAAACCCCATACGAATTGACGAAAGTTAGAATTCATGGGCTGGTAACTGCGTCGAGTCCTAGTGCTGATTGAATGGTCGGCAACGAGCTGTCTTTGTAACTGAAAGGTCCCGAGTTCGAACCTTGGTGGGTGTGTACTGCCGATGAGTCCCAAAGAATGGTGGCGAAACCTCCACCTAGTACTCCATGCTGTGGTTTTTCACCACTTACTTCTCTAGCCCTGATGTGTCGATTTATGATTTAACCTTGAGATTATTCAGGTCACTCCCTCCCCATATAAGCCTACCCTTGACCAATTTTCTACTGAGCCTGAAGACTCCATAGTAGTTCCACATAAAAAGAACGATTGTGGTTAGACAGCTGGAGGCAGTCAACAGGAAAACCTACCTGTCTGATGGTCTAGGTTTCGTACTTGTTGCCACTCATCAGTCATCACGGCGTATCCGCAAGCCTGAAGAAACTTATGTCCCTACTGAGATTTGAAACTGTGTCACCCAGTGCTGCAGTCAGAGACGTTACCACTGAGCTATTTGTGCCGGAGATTAACCTCCTTTAGGAATATATTTGGTACTGGAATCGGACGCTAGTTGGTAACTAGTCTCATGCACCTAGTCCTCCTTTTGGCGCAGGTTGAACTCTATCAGTCAAATTTTCAGTGTGACCACCATTCTGGGAGGCTCGCAATCACGGTTACATTAGACGGTTAGAGGTAACCTAGTTTTCATCTTTCTTCTCACTTATTGCTGGGCATATCTGTGATCACTTTGAAGGAACGCCTGTCCCTTGTGAGATTCTAACCCTGTCCAGACAGTGCTATATGCAGTCAAAGAAATTGCAGATGAGGTGCTCACGTTTTCTACAAATTGCCTCCAACCATCTAACACTAGCAATTCAGAGTACACCATGAAAGTGAGCCACCACGTAGCATGGTAGACATACTGAAAAAATTTGACATATGGTGAATTCATTCTACACCAAGCGGAGAACTAAATGCATAACACTAGTTGCTACCCTGGTATCAGATCAAAGAAAGATCATACTTACCTACCTAAATTATTAACATTGGCTTCCTTCTTTTGTACTTTACTCTATTCCTTCTTTTGTGTATCTACTGGTTCCGACTATATTAGCACTATGAGTATTACAAAATTGTCCGGTCATTAACCATCATGTAATTATTAGTTTTGTCGTTGTTTTTTCTTACTTTCTATACTTTTCGGCAATATTAAACTGACAATCATTGGTTGTGAACGCCATTATCACCATCTTAAAATTTTGTATTATGCAGGATTACTCACACTACCACTACAAACACTGCATTAGACCTGACAATAAAAAACAAAACAATAACGCTGAAATGTTATTTTATGATTGTTTAGTGTTGTTTCAACCAAATTAACTGATCTTCTTGGCGATAAACACTCTTAAATATCATTACATAATTTCTTGTATGGCTATAGCTTTACTGTCACCACGCATAAACACATCATAGCTTCTACTACCCAATACTCAGATATTACTTTATTATGTTGTTTATTTTCCTTTCTACTTCTTGGTATTTTTTTCGTATTTTCTAAAATTATTTTTTGTTTTTTGTTGTTGTTGTCTTTATATTTATTTTTTGAAATACTCCTTTTAAATGTTTGATAAAATTAGATGCAAATATTGTAGATATGTGCTGAAAATTCCACACTGTACCACTAGTACTGTTTCTGGAATAAAGCAAATTATTATCATTACTATTATTATTATCATCTGAAACCCTAAGCAGTGGGATTCTCAATAAGCTCCGCAATTAGTTAACGTGAAATTTTCGCCGACCAACCAACCATCTCATTGCGAGACAAACTTTGTTGGCTTAAGGATCTGATAAGTTCGGTTAGGCAAAACCACACATAATTCATGAAGTACCATGATGTAATAATTGCAAGTGAGGTCAAGTACACATCACAGATCAAACTATTAGACAGATTGGGATTGATTAGATTATCATAGAAACGCAGAAATTGAAGTAAAAGCCAGTAGAATGAATCAACCATGCTAACAGTGAAATAATCCAAGAAACAAAATCCCAATATGTCCTAGAGGATAAGAAATTAAATATAGAATTATTTCATTTACTGTTCTTATTCCCTCTGGTTCCAAGTGGAACAGATTTCCATTTTTGTCCTGTTCCCTGCAGTCCCCTTTACCTGGGACTACGGTAGCCCTAAGATGCCCGACGCACCGTTTCACATTCGAGTTTAACTCGATGTCAAACAGTGGTTTCCTCAGCGTGTGTCCAATCTATCTCTATTTTATTCAAAATATTTGTTGAGAAATAGGTTCTTGACTGGTTTGTTCCCAAAGTTTCTTGTTGTTAATTCGTTATGATATGCTATCTAATATTTGGTATGGAGACAGAGAATTGAACAGCTGTTGATGTAAGTCTTTGTTAACCCGTTTGATATGCTTTTTTTTGGCTTACGCGCCAGATTTCTGAGCCATATAGAAGGACTGACTTACCGTAGAGTGGTGTTGAAAATCCGAATTTTCATTATTTCTAATTTCAGACTGATGATAATCTTTTCTGGCTTTCAGACTCTGGCTGGATAGTTTTGACATCCTTACTCGAATCACCACCTGTTCATAATTGTAACGTTTCTGCTCAGGTGAGACAACTGAAGGAAGTGGCCTCTAACGAATTTCTTCCGTTGCTTGTGATGAATGATGTTTGCTGTTGTTGTAGAATAATGTAATATGATAAATTTTATTCATTTTCATTAGTTATGAGTAACCCAAAACATTAGACATTTCAATCGGCATAGTAAAGGTTAGTGATCGGATCCAATAAGCTAAAGGGTCCTATGTAGGGACTAAATGAGCATTCTCGATTTCACTGATAGTCCCTATCCATCTATCAATCAATTAGTCGCATCATGTTGACTGTCGAATATCGTCAGAGAGTTCATTACGTGGAAGCACCTGCATGGTGTTGGAGACATGCAGCGCGGAAAGGTGGCCAGATGTTTTACTCCGGTAGCATAGTGGATAAAGGTTTAACATTTGATGAGGTAAGTGCGGAGATCCAGTCTCATTGGGGCGATACCAACCCTCGCCTACTCAACAGAGATGTAGACACATTCACGAGTCTGAAATAGGGAGGAAATGCTACTAGTTTCCAGTATCAAGCAAGGTAGTAGCTCCACCTATTAGGACTTCAGACAAACATGAGGATAAATATTACGATTTAAGTCTCATACACAACAGACGAGGTCAAATATTCTTGAGTCTCCCAACTACATTCGGAAGCGACATGGATTAGAATGTTAAAACCAACTAATTTCAGATCGACCAAGTACAACAGATGATGATCTCCCCGAAACAATTCTGCACATACTCTCATAGTACTCAACACAAGGAAACACATCCGAATTTCTTTCATCAGTACTAAGTCAAAGACTTGATAACCACGTTGCGTACAGCATTTCCAGGAGGTTACTTCAAAAATGCATAAAACTGTGTACTACTGATCGACTGAGATGAGTACGTGTATACCGCCGTTCACACCAACCACTAAAATTTTTTAACTTGCCAGATCTGTCGTTTCACTTATCTGGGACCAGACTCATCACAAATATGCCCGATATGACGCAACTCAGAAAAGTAGATCAATTCAAATCACCCAATATCTATCTAGTTACTTGGGTTAGCTGGCGATACTTCAAATCAGATTCCTAAGCTGCACAGTTTGAGGGAATGTTTCAACACAGTTTTTTTCCGGGGAACAATATCTGATCTTCTTGTTACAATAGGTGGTAACCGGGGTGACAGTTAGTCCCATTAGCTAGCTAGCCGATCAGAATTCGAGTGGTTTAAACACGAATTCCGCTTCTTTTCTGAGCTGGGTCAAATAACAGGTACATCTCTGACAAGGAGCCTCGTTGCAAAACGAGCGAAACGGTGATCTCGTGGTGTTTGGATCACTTCAATCAAACCGGCTAGCTAACAAGTACTAGACTGGTTCCGTTGTGTGTGGTATACAACTACTCAAGTCAAGCAATCAGTAATATATAGTTTTATACAAATATACTTGGTTTCTCCATTACTCATTTATATGATAGTATCAAGCAGATCACATATCACATGTGTGATCTGAATTATTACGGTTTCCGAAGATACTTTACACTTAAATCCCGAGCAGAAAACTGAAAGGAAAGCGATTGCATGAATGTCAAAGGATGAAATGAGGAAGACTGTGTGAAGAGGAAGGGGAAAGCAGAAGATTGTGGACAATAAAGAGCTAGTTGGGAAACTTCTAGCAAAGTATCAAACGGAATTCGGTTATTAAGAACACAAGTGACTCAGTGAAGAGACTCTTTCCAATGAATTTATTATTAATTTCGAACACTGGCTGATATCAGTAAGAGAACCATAGAAAACCAGTACTGCACTACTGGCGACCTAGCTAGTTTGGGACTCTTCGACAGTAAGCACTCATCGGGGTTCAAGTCCAAAACCTACAGACTGGATACTAGTCAAATCCCTAAAAACAATCTCTTAAGAATTAGTCTGATGCCTGTTAGTGACTGAATAAAGGACGAGGATGTCTGAAGTGTTCCAATAAGAAGTCGAGACCAGTGGGGTCTAACCAGTCTGGAGTGAGGGCAAATTCTCATGGATGATACTGACTGGTGGCAATCGCACCAAAATCATGAACTGTCAGAAGTTGAAATTCACAGGAGATTGAGTTGAGCCCCAGTAACTGAATGGTCTACTAGCCAGCTTTTTAACGGAAGTTCCTGGATTCGAATCACGTGGCTGTCTTGAGTCCTAAAGAACAGGGGAAGAAATGGCTGTCCGGTACTCTCAGGTGGTTTTCAGTTATTCTCTAATTAGTATAATTCCGTAATCAAACTTGAAACCGATTAAATCCTCACAAACTAACTTGTTTAAATTTATTAATCTGTTTCATCGTGTACATGTATGCTTTTTAGTAAACCATGTTCCGTAAGGCTACTTCAGTAAAGGGTGTGAATACTTCAAATACTACTAACAATACTGTGAAATATTGGCGAAATATTTGTGATTTGTGATCATGGTTTAGTATCAAGCGATAAATCAAATAATGTCATATATAAACATATATATATATATATAATACGGATTATAATCGTCTTCGCATAAACAGGTGTATTAGGATCATGAAAGGAGAAGGATTGAAACGGTTGAACAAACTCCATCTTCTTCTGTGCATACGAATATGGTCTTGTATTTCTATTTCGATGCCTCAAAGCTTCGGCAGTGCAGCAGATCAGTTGGATATGTAGTGATTTAGGCTCCTCTAGTGAAACTACTTGTAGCGGTCATTCGGTGTGGAATGTTAATAGGAATCAAAATGATAAGGGGGGATATACAAAGAAGGATCTCACCATCCCTACCGGAAAGAAAACTTACTGAAGCATCGTCAAGGGAATGACGTTTTGTAGTCGATAATTATTGATCAATAACCTGAAAGGCAAGATCCCACAGCTAATAAGTGCCATGTGCGTTTATCAGCTTAACTGCTCTTGAGCAGCTAGATGCATATCGGTCGTTGGATGTGGGTTTTCTCCCCTGGACAGTGCAAGAACACACTCCTGCATGTTTACGAAGACGTCGGGCCATAAGAAGAGCAATAATTGAACACCTTACTTCTAGCACAGTCTGTTCCTCTAAAGTTATTTATAAAAGGCGAAATCAGTAACCTGCTCAAAGTTCAATACATATCTGATTTATCCAGTGTATTGCTAAAGCTTTCAGGCATCTAAACAGAGAAATCATATCTCTTTTTTATATAAAAAAGAAAGTTTTTTCAAACGCTCGTCCTGCTTTGATGGTCATAATTCTCATATGCATAAAATAGTTCAAAGAATTTATAGTTCTTAGAAAGGGGCATATAAAATTAAAAAGGGTTAATAGGGAAATACGGTGGGTTGGCGGCACAGTATTAGAATGCTCGTCATCCACCCAGCTCATTTGGGGTTCAGTCTCCGGGCAATGCACTCCTTTATCTCACTAAGCCAGTAATAAGACTGGTAGAGTGGGAAGCTTGGGCATGAGGCTAGCAACCCCATCACGTAAAAATAAACACCACTGCTACCGAAACTCCAAGCCTCTAGCCTGAAGCCCTGTGTTCCACTGGGAACGTAAAGGAACAAAAAACATTTAAGAAAATTGGCAAATAGAGAAACACTACGTAACGAAATGGGATAAGTTTGATTAGATACATATTTTAATGTTTGGAGAAAGCATATATTGCGTTCAACTAATAAAGTGAGGGGGAAAGTGAAATTTCAACCAGAAACTGTTCAAAGTGAAAGACACGAAAGTAATAACAACATTGGTAACATTAGACACAACGAAAAATCAATAGACAAATATTTATCCCTATACAGCCAAGTAAGAAGTCATGGGGACTGTACATACTTCTTTTGTACACATCAAAGTTTTGGCTGAAATTCATGAATATGACCAAGGCCTCCACTGTCGTAAGAAATTTTTGAAACGAAGAAAATGTGGCTGACAAGTTACCATGAATTCAATAGATGATGATCTTAAAAACATGATGAATCAGGGTTGGTTCAGGCAATCACAGGAATCAATGAAATGTTCTCAGATGAATAGAGCTTTTCACAATCTTCTTTTCTCCTTTGTGTCCACCTATCCGTGTGTATGGAACCCATTCTCCGGCTACCATTGATGCACTTCACTCCACAGGAGGATCAGGTGAACTGATAGAAAAAGGTGGACAGAGAAAAACTTCCCCGTTGATGTACGTCATTGGAGTATCGTCACTGGCAAATCAAAATTTCACTGGTTCACTTTATAAGGTCTAAGTTTTGAGCATACATCTATGGAGTGTGGTAGATCACCTTTGACTCGTAAATTCATGAAGACAGTTATTTTTGGAATTGATTAAGTGACCACTTTACCAATGTTTGTCTTTCATATTTTCCAATCAACAAATAGGTTTTGATGAATGGTTTTCAGATTTAAACCCTATGAACTTTTAATGTCTAAAGTATCACCAACACGTTGACAGTAGAGGCAGTTAAGCGAGAACTTATCATTAGATGAGCATACAGAGATGACAGATGTGATCAAGGTGCCTCACAGTTCTTCTACATGATTTTGAGACATATTGGGAGTGTAACTAAAAACATTTTTAACAGGACGCTTCGGACTCTCATCAACAGCATCAAAAGGTCAATCAGATAGTTAGCCGGAAGATTAGCAACAATTATTTCTGTCAGTGGACCAACAAAGACCGTATTGCCCAACAAATATGTCCAAGGAAATGTAGATAGATCAGATACACGCTGAAGAGACTGTTGAATTACATAGCCCCCCCCCAAATCACTGAGTGAAACACGAATAGGATACGACGAGTTTAGTGAGTGTCCGAGAGTGATATAGAGAAAATCGGGTGTGAGGAGGAAATGAGGGCTGCTGAAAACAGAACGAAATGGAGATATGCTCCTCAGCGGAAGCCCTTTGTTCTGTTTGGGACCTAAGTCCATAATAATAGCCTTTTCCAGCAAGGTGAGGGCTTTTACGATTAATATACAAGAAGGTTCCTCGTCAACATATTCTGAACTTGTAAATACACGTAAATTGGAAGTTATTATTATATGTTTTAATTAACCACTAACGATATTGGTCAACATATTGCCTGATTGTAGAACAGGAAAACCGGATCAATCGAATAAACAAAAGATAGTTGTAATTTTTTAGAGATTTTATTGTTTTCCTATAAACAAACGATTCGTTCCGATCACTCCACTCATCACATGTTGTTTTATTTACTTATTTATTTATTTCTACTTACTGAAAAATTCTGCGCAAGTATTTCGTTTTTTCTTTTTGATGGCCTATAGGTGAGTGTGAGGATGTTTGGGTAGGTGCGCCTCTGTATGCATTTTGATCGCGATCACGTGATCACCTAATGTTCAATATTTATTAATAATGCTAATAATAATGATGTTTAATTGAGAGAAAGTTTCTAAAAATAAGGACGAACAACAAAACTGCACCATAGAAAGAATCAGAAAAATCAATGGTGATTTTGTACACTCGTTTTCTAACAGTCAGAAAAAATAATCAGATGACTTTCTCTTCCCTCCCTCCCCCCTTCTTGTTTGTTTTCATCTTCTTATGCCCTGTTTGTTGTAAGTTGCTTTCACTGTTTTGTTTTGATTTAATTCGTACATTTTCATTCTTTTGCTAAAACTGATCAATGTTTGTTTGCATAGTCGGCTGCCATGGCAACCAAAAAGAGACAAAACAACTGCAGTAGTTGTTTAAATTAACTCTCTTGTTTGCACAAATGTATTTATATCTTGATATACAGTGAATAATAACCTAGTAATCTGGAGAATTGAAAAAAAAGAAAACTGAAGTTGAATGTTGGAGAGGGGCAGAAAGGAGATGGGGTCGTGGGTGTACACTTTTGGAGAGGCCTCTCAAAATGCAGTCTACGGGAGAAGGGGCCAGTTACTCCTTGCTCAATTTCATTGATTCTCTTTTTACTAACTGATATTTGGTCATGACAGAACTTTAATTGAAAATGTATATCAAGATATCAATCTCCGAATCACAGATGGCTGCTGACGGGATAGGTTTCGTGAAAGTGTAATAATTAGAGGTGACCACTGGGGTCCATCATATGGAGGCCTCTGATTGGCAATGACAGATCTACAGTACACAGGAATCGAAAACGTTAGTATTCTTGGGTCATCGAATTCCGATTAAAGTTACTGAATGATCAGTGAGCTTCGTCTCATAACCTGGAGATGGTGTGGTAATGGATTTTTGCTGATGAGGAGGATTCCTAGATAAGGGCGAAACACACATCCAGTAATACATTACTGGTTCTCAATGATTCACAAATTGGTATCACACTTGTAGTAAATACAAATTAGTCTGTATAAGGAATTTCAGAAATTCCATTCTTTTATTGCTGTAAAAGTAGGATTTGTGCATTGCATTGTAGAATGTATATTTCCACAAACTTACACAGTGAGTGAAGCAGAATTCATAGCTGTTAGATAAAGATGTTTCTAGGATGAAATTCCATTAGCTACTAATCACCATATCTCATTGTAACCATCATAGGATTTCATAGCTTCTTTTGTATAACCTTACTCCTATTCATGTGTATGAAGGATACATGTCGTACCTTTTCGATGGCACGTGTGTTCGGTGTGTTGATTCAGCGGATGAAGGTTCAATGAATAACCTTTCTCTGCCGTTCTTCGCCTAATTACATCACTTTTTAATCCTTTACCTTATTCCATTCACCCTGTATTATGTGCGATTAAGCGCATTACAATAGCCGAGTTGTTTTTTCTAGATTACCTAACTTTGTAGTATTGACCACTCTATCTCTAGGCAAATTTCTACTTTTTTAATCCTGATCTGCTAGTTTGAACTATTATGTAATTGACCTCACTTGAGGTCATTAGATCATAGTAAGCGGTGAATTATATATACAATTCTTCTTAATTGGATAGATGAGATCCAGTTTTTTTGTAAACACAAAGTTGAGGTTGTTTTTCTTAAGTGAACTATAACGAACTCTGACCCTGTTTTGATGGCGTATTGAGTATCTAGTGTTTTTTTGGTTTCTTCTGTGAGGATAAGAAATATGGCGCCTACGTCGAGAAAAGCATTTCAAACAGGCTACTAAAGACTTCTATCGAAAGCTGTCCCCACTGTCTCTATATTAAAAATTATATGGACAGAAAGAACTGGGAACAAGGAACTTTGAAAAAGAACCAACCAAGAACCGACTGCTCAACAAATATGCAGAAGAAGATGGAGGTCTATTGGACAAACTCTGAGGGGACCACTGTATGACATTTCGCGGCATAATATTGCTCGAGTGGAACCCGATTGGGAAATGATGACTTGGATGTAGAGAGATCGTTTAGCGAGGGGGAGATAAGAGACTGTGCTCAGTCGTGGAGCCATCTAGCTAAACAGAACTGCAGAGAACAGGATGAAATCGCGATTTACTCCGGATAGTACTCTATGTTCCACTCAGGACTCAAGAGAACAGTAATAATAAAATAGTGGCTTTTTGGCAGTTTACTTTTGATACCCACTGATTGATAACAGAAAAAGATTTCTACCAGATAGCTTCATGGCCTGCGTTCAAACCAGACCACGTCTAATATCGACCTTCATTTAATGTCATACTGGTTATGCGATGAAAACTCCTCCTTGTGAAGGTCATGAATGTTATTAAGCTAATCGATCAAGTTACTTAGATGTCAGCCTATCTACTTATAACATAAACTCCCTCATCAAGCCTCGAGTTGACCACAGGCATATAAACTCAATGTGCATGTATCAGTTCACCTGCTCATGTCAAGGTGTCAGCATCCTTTGAATATCCTGCTAGGGAATACGTTACTCACCATGTCCGCAAACAGGGCAACACTGGTTCACAGTCTGAAGAAGCCCTACATAGTTCAGCACCACACCAAGACACCTGTCACACAGAATCTTAACTGACTCACCATACCTCATTCAGAGTCATTCAAGAAGTAGTGAACAAAAGTATCTACACGAAAGGCAGTGTGTTTCTCAACCTCAGTGTACTACAGAAACCTGCGTCATCTGTATCGAGAAGCTAGAGTTATGTGTTCAAACGAAGCTACTTTCACCTCTACATATTTACTGTTGATGAATCTACTTCTGTTTGACTCCATAGTTTTCGTTTGTTGTCTTTTTCATCCCCCTTCATTTGTTTCTCATCTTCAGTCATAAAAGCAATGATTATTTGTTTCTCTATGCACATCCAATTCACACACCTGTTAACAGAAAGTCCCATGTTTACAATTCTCCACAATTGAAATAACCGCCTTTCGCAGTGATCTTGATTTTTAATGGCAGTTTTTTCATGAATCTGCATTGATTGTTTCACTCGAGATGCTCCATCTTAGCTGCAGGAAATTTTGACATCCCGTCTTCCCCTACGACGGTTCGTAACCAGATGTATGGTCATCTGCAAACGAACACAACTTCAGATGTAATTTCAAACAGGTTTTGTGTGACTTACCTTGAATACTGTTGTCTCCTTGTGCACAACTCTTAAGCCCATACACAAAGACACTTCAAACGACTAGAGACTGTTGTTGTTATGATTCGAAATCATTCTCAGTGGTCCAGATAAATTCAATCTTCCAGTGAGGTCCCCCCACTCCAGATCCACTTAACTCTCTCTTGTCCCTTCCCCGGCGCACATTTTTTAGACGATATTTTCTTGGAATTTCCCCTGTTTTGTCTCTACCTTAATTTATTGTCTGGTGAAGGTACATTGCGCAGTACATTGGCCGCACTATCTATCCATTTGTGAAGCGCACTCGAGAACAGTAACCTTCCTGACTCGGTAGCAAAAGGAGAACGCAAGGGTTTATATAGTTCTTTAACACAACACCTGGTGAATTCAAGACATTCAGCTTTATCTGATGAAAAATCCGCCAGTTATAAAAAGGATCCGATCAAACCTCTCTCACAAAGGGGGTGAGATCAAGGCATCTGGCTGAGCATAGCTGAAGCAGTAACGGTCCAAAAATTCAAGCCTTCGCTATGTGTATTCATCAAAAGAAATGCGTCCAACCGTTGTTGTCTGTACCATGGCCATTATTAAAGTCAGTCTTCTCCTCAGCAGTTATTATCCTATTACCTTCTTTAATTAATCTTCCTCTTTACTTCTGCCGTTATTATGTATTTGATCTCTTTTTTCCTTAAGAAGTTTTTTCATCCGAACTGTCTACCTATTTTGTTACTACCACGTTTCTAAAGCCTATTTGCACAAAATAAAGACAATTTTCTTAGTAATTATGATCCTATTATGCTTTCTTTCCGATCTTCCTTTTTATCACACTTTACAATTTGACACTGAACCGAAAGTAATTTTGGATCTTTCTCACCCATTTACTGTATGCACTCACTTATCTATAGTCTAAGTGATGATGACTTCGTTGGAAAAAAAATTTTCTTCGGTGCAGTCGTATTTATGTGAAGGTGTGGAAACTTTCTGTACCGTAACATTCGGATCATTTCGTAGATTTTCTGATTCGAGCCGTTTAAACAAGTATATTTTGAATAATCATGTCTTATAAGAATATAAAAGTGGATTACTAAATATGTTATATAACGTATCAGTGAACTAATCGTATTGAGTGTTCCTATACGTTGTCATTTTACTAAACTGCTCCCTGCTTCACTTTGACGACATTTAACAGGTGCCAAATCATTCTGTTGACAGGACCCTTGACGTCCACCACTTCAGGAAGAAGTAATTTTATCACAACTTCATCAGTCAGTGGCTAAATAACCAAATAGCTGACCTAGTAACTTGAGGATTCCGCGTTCAATTTATGGTGGGGTTATCGGTGATAAAATATTTGGGTGATATAGTCCACCTTTTAGGTCAAAATGCCGACAGAACGAAGAAGAGTTTTGTGAACACGTAGAGCAGACGTTTCTGAATGTTTCACATGCAATTCACTCCTGTCAGATGTGTCAGTTGATTCGTCATGACAGGATTACACCGATTCCTATCTAGCTTAGAGAGAGTGGGAGGTTGCATCTGCCCTAATGGACCGACTTACTGCTAAAGACTCGTGTATGGCATTCGGCAACCAACATCATCTCTGGCGTAGATTTGATATACGGTTATCCATCATGTAGACGTTTGTCCTTCACGCAGCAGCAGTTTTCTCAATCCTCTTTTATGACCATGAGACATGGTTTATTGAAAGTGGAGGATAATTAAAGGAATAGTATTATTTGCCCACACTTTTATAGCATATGGAGCAATAATCAAGTTAGGCCCAGACTGTTATATAGGGAGAAAGACTCAGCTGATTGGGTTATGAAACTACATCAGTAAACATGGCTAGAAAAAATGTAACATATGCCTTATCATTGCCTTCCTCAACCATCGATGTTAGCTAACATGAGATCAGGTTGGGAAAGAGTTAGCAAGGGAGTGGTCAAACTAAAATATGACATCAGTTCATAAATTCTTCGACTGTCAGTTTTAGTCGGTCACATACAGAGTTGTAGGCCGCTTGACTGATTTCTTGGTGTCCCTGAAACTCTAAGGACTGTCGGTGATATGTCTAAAAACTGTCTGTCTCTGTGAGGCATATATTTCTGCTCATTACGGTTTTCTAGAATCTATTTTCTCTCCCTTTTGTCTACCTCTGTGTGCTGCATGGAGTGAGTCATTCAGCGTAACTGGTGTTTACTGATGAAGAGTGCCGAAAGAGGACGAAATATCTATACAATACTCTCTGTTGGTTTCTTATGTTTCTCTTTAACTAACTTTGTCCTTCAGTAATCAAAATCTTCACTCAGATTGATCCATATCCCAAGAAACTTTGAAGATTCAATCCGCTTCTCCCATCATTCACATAAGCGCATTGTAGTATACGAAAAAAGGCTACAACAAATATTGCAGTTGTGTTTTGCTGAAAATAGAACGTAATATCTGATATGATTATACCATTCTCTTCCAAACATGTTTTACATAAATTACATAAAGCTACCTTATTACCTTGAGGAGATTTAAATCATATGTAATTGACCGCTACTATACTATCCATTCAAGTTGGCAGAAACCAGTTAAGCAGGGAAGGGAAAATTTTTTCACGCTAACTTGTATATTTACCTCTTAGACGGCTTCATTCATGTACAAGTAGTAACGTGTGTCAGTTAGTTATATAGACAACCAGATGCGTCGGTGGCACAGTGGTTAGGACTCTCGCCGACCATGTACATGGTGCGGGATCCGATCCCCTGCCGACGCACACCCGATATCTATGGTCGGCCTGCGAAATTTGGGCTACCGATATCACATGCTGAAAATTCCATAGCTGTACCAGAAAATACGGTGTGGAATCAAGCTGTAATCAAAAAAATATATTAAAAAATGTCATTTAGTGAATATTGGAGGTCAAATCAAACCACAGGTGGCGTTTTGTTTGATTTAACTTGCTCTTAGTAACTTACCAAGGGGAGATTGACCACCTCTCATAACAGTAGTAATCAAAGTGTTAGAAGATTTGATGTGTGAATTGAAAAGAAACATGTCCAACCGCCCTGTTCACTTTGGCCTACAAATCAGATTATTCTCCTTTCTCCCTCTGTTTCACTCTGATAAAGCTTTAATTCAAACCATTAACGATTTCATGCATTTATTCCTGCCTTTTTTGAATTTGAATGAGGTGATGACAATGGTGGTTTGTGGCAGAATATAAAGTCGTACCATAGTAACATTATGATCTTTCTCGAATATTTCCACACACAGTCACTTTTCATTTGACTTCACTAGAATTCATCATGAGTTGAGACAGTTATTCACAAAAAAGTAACGTTGAAAACCACCCATGTGTAGTGGGTAAACGTTTCCACATAGTTAGGAATTCTCTAGCAGTAGTTGATCATGACTCCGGAGCTGTGGACTGATCAACCAGGATCTTTTGGTATACGAGGAAAGTGTGTTGACCATACAACCATTCTGGCTAACTAGTTACTAACTGGAGAGTTCACCTGCCTGGAGTTCTAGTTGCTGGTTACTATCGATTCAGGAGTCCTTTGAAATGTTTCTTCTCTTTGGTAATCAGATTCCCTCGTCTATTCCTTATAGGTTTCACCTGTGCTCATTTCTTCCTGGATAGAAGCCCGGTTATCTTGTAATGACAGAAGACAAAGGCCAGGCAACAGCTCGTTTACTGAATAAATCAAGAGGTATTTATAAATTTGTATGTGCATTATTATTAGCGCTATTGTTAGCAGAGAAGCAACTTCTTCTGATTCGTTGTTTTCCTGCAGAAGGTTATTCTGTTATCTCTTTGTGGCCGCTTCTCAGAAAATCAAGTCATATATCTGTGAATCATATCTCCACACTTTTACTCCACTGTGATTGGCTGGTTATTTTCTCAAGGTTAAGCTTTGTTATTATTTTTCTCATGACCCTGATTCGGGATGTGAACAATAACGTAAATTGCTGTCTACAATTTCGGCTTACAGACAGCTCTCACAACAGTCTGATATAATGTTCTGAGGTCTCTTTTACATGCAGCATACATGTCCTGCTTCTGCTGCCAGTTTGTTTTAGAATTGAGATTGGCTTTCCCAGAACTCTTCTTCACTTCTTTATTCAGTGCAGCGCACATTGAGCTCAGTTTCTCCTTCTCTTGTCCATCTTTGCATTGAGTCATCTTCTCTCTCACCATAATCCTCTCCTCACTTCTATTAGCTTCCAGGTAGATGTCCGTTGAGAGCCACTCCTTGTCTTGTCTCCTCCTTCTTCCTAGAACAGTTGTTCACATTTCTTTGAATATCACATCAAGAGAGTTCCAATGTTCTTCCACACAGGTTTTCTCAGTGATGCTACGTAGTGGGTCCGACTTCTCTCTGATCTGATCTGTACTGAAGGTATCCCTTGTAGTTTTGTCCTTCAGCTTCTGAATATTGGACTTGAATCACAGTGACCTGTCGCCATTTGTTTTCAAGAATTTCAGCTTCACCTTGAAGGTCTCTTGAACTAGATGTTGGTCAGGACCCACATCTGTTCCCCTTCTTGACTTTGTATCCAACAGGCTAGCTGCTTCTCCACTTCCTTGAGATTGATATGAAATCTATCTATCTATGTCCATCCTGCGAAATCCGTGTTGCTTTGTGTATATCCTTGTGTCTGCACATGCTTCCCATGATCACAAAATCATTAAAAGTTCAGAGGTCTCCTAAGAGTTCTCCGTTCTCTTTCATTTCGCCAATCGATAGTCTCTCGACCCATGATGAGTCTACTACTGGTCGTAGTTGTCTATAGAAATCTTCCTTCTTCCCTTGTTCCGCGTTGATTGTAGCATTGCACTTAGCGTTGGATAGTTGTGACCTTCCTTCCCTCCTGTTGAGTTGAATCCTGCTGTCATGATCCTGAATGAAGATATTGGTTCCCATTGCATTAGGGCTTCGGCTGCCGCTGGTGACAACATGATAACCATTCACTACCTTAGTGTGCTCGTGGTTGTCGTCTAGGTGGCGAGACCGCATTAGATTATTGACTCCCCAGTTGACAATTTTGATAACCCGCATTCATTCCATCTGCTCTCGCAGATACCCAGCACTTCTGTGCTATATCTCCGCATTCCTTTGGCTACCTGGACAGCCTTCCCAGCTTCATACATTGTATGAGCATTCCACGTTCCCATCCTTATTTTTGGGTTCGTTGAAGGGAGAGAAATTGCCTGATAGACTTGCTTATTTGTTTTATTTATTTATTTTGATTTACAGCTTGATTGCACACCATATTTTCAGTACAAGTGTGGAATTTTCAGCATGGATATCGGTAGCCCAAATTCAGGCCGACCATAGATATCAGGTGTGCGCCGGCAGGGGATCGAACTCCGGACCATGTGCATGGTCGGCGAGAGTCCTAACCACTGTGCCACCGACGCTTTCACCAGCCGGCTGTGTCATTTCGTCTATCCGATTCCAGCTTTGAAGTTTCTGTAGCAGTTGAATTGATTTTCTCCGCTAGGGTGGCTAGGTCCACTGCCAACCCTTCTCTTTTCACTAGCTTGGGATCGGTTACAAAATTAGCGGCCTAGTAAACTTGTCAAGATTATATATATTAATACATAAACGCACATTCTAAATTATTTCACCTGACTCTGTGACTCATGACTAAACGTTCATTTTAAATAACTTTAAATGATTTTTTACTTTTACATCTTATTCTTTTGCGCTCCCAATGGAATATAGGGCTTCAAGCTAGAGCTTTGAAGCTTCGGTAGAAGCGATTTTATCTTTACAAGGGGTATTGCTTGTTTCACACCCAACCTTCCCTATCTGCCTGGCTTATTACCAGCCAATCATTGGCCCGGGATCAAACCCTGGACCAACTGAGTGGCTGGCGATCATTAGACCTCTGCACCGCCAATGCACATTAGTTTAAATGATAATCGTAACGAACTCGCTGACTGACTGTTATCATTCTATCTTGTACCTGTATTAATAACGGCAGAAATCTGGAAGAGAATCATCTCTATCAGTCACCTGGCGTGGATAGACAGAGCCGTTCCAATAACAGTCACAAAAATATAGATGGGGATGTCAAAATCAATTAGAAAGCAAGGCAAACATTCATTATTCTGAAATTCATTGTGAAGACATACACGTACAGCAATCATTCAGAACAAGCAACGGGATCTGGATATTCTGTACGCAAACACTTCAGGTCAGCCCTTCCATTTTATACTTCAGAGACGTATGGCGCGTGTGTGTGACGAAAAGCACTTATAACAGGATACTACAGACGTCATGTAATCAGGAACACATAAGTCCACAGCAAAGCGTCTCTTCTTTTAGTTACTTCACACTTCAAAGCTATACAGTTCGGCTATCCAGGGAGTTCAAATATGTAATATAGATTGAAAACACATGTGAAAGGTTATTGCCAATTAATAACAAAGGGAACCAAAGTGGATGAGTAATAACGGGGTTGGAAAAATTAAGAATAGTCTTATATAATCAGGAAGGTTGACAACTAATTAGTCGAATGATGAATAACTGCGGAAATAGTTGGCAAGAGAGCAAAAGACTGTGAATAAGTTTCGGAAAACACAAAACGAACTTAGTGGAGCTTATTATTCAGGAAGGTAACTGAGGAAGCAAAAATAGTACTAAGGCCATGGTAGCAAGAGAGGCTGGACAAAGTGTTTCTGAAAAACACAGAGTTTAGATTTCCCCCTTATTAATAATGCTAAAGCTTCGACTTCATGAAGACAATGTTAGAGAAATCCTTTTGAACAGCTTTATCATACTTTATACATGACTTTGAAAGAGGTCTAAACTCGTGTTCCGTGAGGAGAAGTTAAAAAGTGCTCCATAACTGAGCTACTATTCTACTTTCAACATGAGCAAGTCTAGACAATGTCCTGGTGGTACAGCCCATGTACGTAACTACACAGTAGCAAGTAAACTGATATAGGCTGGTTAAAGTTGCATGCAGTGGGATCTTGTCTTTGACATTATGGTGAACGAAAGTATGCGTGTAGGCAAGGTGAGGCATAGACATGTTCTCAGCAGTAGGCTTCATAGAACCTAACTAATTGTTTTTATCCTTGAATTTCAAATTTATAATCAGTCGCTTCTTTGGCATATCCAGGTTTTGTGGAGGATCAGTCGTTCCCTTTGGATTTTTATCGATAAAGTCGGTTGGGCATACATTTTTAGATTAGAGCGTTTTTCAAGGATTCCAATTCCTTCTTTATTGAGTGTATTCTTTTCTGCTTAGTGAAGAAAAACTGTGACGATTTGTCAGCTGTCCATTCCATTTTCTAGATTATGGGAACTTGATCTTTGTGTACTACCACCTGACCGTATTGCCAGCTGGACATCTAAGAAGAAGAATATCAACAGCTGTCTTCAGTGCCTCAAACTCAGAATATGATTGTCAGCCATAAAACTTAAATAAGTGATAAGGAACACTGATAAGCAGAGATTCAGCCTACAGTCTATTACTTCCCCATTAACATGTATAAGAAAACAGTGGTGGATTAGACATACACACTGTGAAGACCATTGGGTGACGACATACTTCAGTCAAGTTTGAATGGGAAACTATTATTTGAGCTTGGATTCGAGAATACTATAGACGGCACTATGTGTAAAAGTGAAGTCAGTTTACAAGTAGCACGGGAACTGTGATCTGCCTGAAGCCGTGTGTTCTACTGGAAGTTCAAGGAACGGATTGTAATTATAATAATAATTCGAAGTATTTTGGAAGATGGTGACCAGTGGTGTCTGGAGTCAGAGATGCGGACTTCGTCCCATTTAGGACTACTCATCATCTAGACGCGCCAGCATTTCCCAGTGAATCGTGATGGTGTCCCTACTGAGACTCGAACCCAGTAGCTTTCGATCCGGATTCCAAAGCATCACCCACTAGACCACTTGGGCAACAACCAGCCCCACATCTTGTGCAATGGGTATCAGTAATTAGTTATTTTAAATTCAATTTTGATTTCCCCGTTGACTGATTAGTTGAACTGAAATGTTCGGCCTCTGTTGCCGACTTGTCGGTTTCTGTATTCCAGGAGGAGCCAACATGTCAACATGAGGCTAACCAATCAACGGGAAAGGACAAATTGAGTTAATAATAATAATTTTTCCCTTCAACTGTTTCCATTCTGACTACTGTTTGTCAAAGACGAAATATTTGAAACAGGAGAAATGCAAACCGACTCATTTTGAGGATTTTCACATGCCACATTTGTGACGCAGTCAGGGGCAGTAACACACAAGCCTTGCAGGATAAGATTGCGTGTGAACACCTTAAACAAGAGGAGAGGAAGGTGTGGGGAGAATATTCGTCTAACTTTCTTGTATGAATATAAATGACTTTTCAATCAGAGTTGAATAGGGACTGAAATTACTATTTTCCTCTTTTTTATACCTGAATATATCATGTGAACGCAGGACCTACCCTACTCGATTCTAAATGATTTATAAATCTTTTGTAAAACAGACAAAAAATGATGACCACATGACGAGTTTTCTCTTGGTTTCCTCTACTTCGCTTATAATCACATGATGACTGACGCATCAGAGCTAGAAAAGACCTCTGGAAACTAAAAAGGTGACCTAAACATATTTTCCTTCCTAGTTTGGGACTCTTCTTCAGTTGTATGCACGCACAAATACTCAGGGGATATACCCACACAGAAGCTTCCAGTCACGTGATCACCGCGTTGAACAATCAACCACTAGAATAGGGTACAGTGAATTCTGTGAATTCTAACCTCTACTGACCCTCGGTATTCGCCAACATTCGCTAGTTTTATCGGTGAATACTCTTCCTCACGCATGACTTCGTGGACCCTGCTGATCATGAATTCCCCCTAAAACCCGAAGAACACTGTCCCGTAGTCAGAAACGTATGAGAATTAGATTAAATTTCAAGTGTTCGTTTACACTGGGCAAGTTTGTTAAGTTCCGAATTTGACCAAGAACTGAAACACATCAGAGCTAGAGAAGATTATTCCTTAGAAACCAGCAGCAGGAAGTACTTAAGGCTGTTTCTCTCACCATAAATAATTTCCTCATTTAACTTTATTTTCGAAGAATACTATTTCATCACAAACACAAAGTGGTTTGAAAATTATTGTAAGCCTGATAGAAAAGGGCAGTCAGGGATGACACTGCATCTTCTCAGAGTTGAAGGCATTAAAACATCGTTTTAACAATAGTTTTAATTTGTGAGTTAGATGCATCACGAACTGACATCATACAGTTACAGGATACCGTTGTAGACCGCCAAGGAGCACTGTTAAGCAGTACACAATCAAAATTCCAGATACTGCCTGTTTTCAGTGATTCTGTAACTGCGATTTCAGTTCATTGCCAAATATCGATAAACCAACACTTGAAACTTAATGCTGAGGTGTGCTCAAGTCTTAATGAGAAGCCATGACCAGTGAGCTTCACCAAGTTGTCAGGTAACATCGTCTGACAGTTCTTCTATAGTTATTGCAAAATGGCGGATGTTATAATTCTTCGGTCGAGCGTTGGATTCCATCAGAGTGACTGAGTGATCAGCGGTCTGGCTTCATCACTTGAAGATCCTGGTTGGTTCAGTCCTCTGTATGATTATGTTTGTATACTGCTTGGAGAGCGGCCAAATATGCATTACTCCGTGATTGTTTTCAGTTGTTCTACAACTATGATGTCAGTTGGTGTTCGGTTCACTGGGCACCAACAATTGAAACAGGCATTATATCTCATAAAATACATATGTATAAACGTTAGGCAGTCACTTGAGGTTCACCTAACACTAAATGTGAACTGTGAGTCCATATCTGTTTCGTTAGTTTGATCGGTATTCATTACTGTCTACAGACATATGGACCACGATAATTTAATCAGCTTTTCGTTTAAGGACGAGTAAATATCCTGTTGTGAGGGGATAGTGTTACAGATTTTCTATCGACCAACAATTTGCACCCTCATTTGTTCCAAAAATTCAGCTGAAATAGAGTTAGGAGGAAGTAAAAGCTAAGTTTCCCCAGTGAAACTAATAAACTTAACCGTAAACACATGTATTTTCGGTGAAATACATCGGAATCAAAAGCCAGTCAAAAATGACACCTAAAACGAACACTAAATAATATCGGATCATGTGAATTCGAATAACTTTTAGAAACTTCATATATTTATTTCCCATAATGAGTTTAAAAGCAAGAACAATAGTTGCACCATCTGGAAGATGGTAGTCTCTAGAGATCAATTTATCGGAAACCAACATGGAATGGGCAATACCAACATTTTAATAGTTTAAATCTCGATAGTTATAAACGAACACAAGTCAAAACTCAGTCCTATAGAGTTTGGTGAATACAGAGAATACACAGAAAAACTAGAGAAAGAATTTGTGGTTCTCGAAAAGATGAAAAAATAATGGCTACCCTCAGAAATTCATTAACAAGTATGGAAGAAATCAGGGCTCAAATATTAAACAAATCAATGTGGGAAAGAAGAGTATCTTCGTTCAAGGGTGAGAATACACAGCAGAAATTATCAAGAGAAGGTTGAATGCGTCACTAGCCATGACCTATCCCCTGCAACTAATGGAGTTTTTCTTTGGTGTAACCACACGCTGACAGATACCATTCTCATATTAACAGCCCTAACTGTGTATACAAATTTACATGTATCTATGGGAGCAGTTACACTGGAAGAAGGGCACACTACCAGCATTCTGAACATGTACCATAAAGCCTACATCTCTCAAGGGAACAAGTGCTTACAATAGTGCCATTACTAGATATCTCGTTGATGATATGAGTAATGAGGTGGACATTACGAGATCCTTCAAAATTATCAATCGACAAAATAGTTCACTTCTTTTCGAACTCGACGAATCAGTCCCTATCAAACACCTGGAACCCAATTTATGTGTTTAGAAGGATGCTCCTTCCTCCACCTTTAGTAACTCAACAGCTTCAGTCTCTTCCATTTTATTTTATTACGCAGTCACTGGGTTTTAACCTCCTCACTCCTTCTTTTTCCTATAATGCAATTATGTTTGGTCTTTAGTTTCTGTGATTTGAGTTGAGTTGGATTCACTGTACTGTTGTACAACTTATCAGTTACTCATCATTTCAACCTCCATTTCTCACACTGCACCCAAACATTTACTTTGTGTTGGAATTTCAACCTTATGTCCATATGTGGGCATAAGTTTAATTTTTGATCAATATAATCTATTCACTTTTGGAATTTCCTCTGCTATTAACACTGACATCATTTCACCACCATTTGCAAGTAGGTTATTCAGACTGAACTCATAGCTGATAATAAAAACCCACGAAATAAACAATGACGTCTACAGTCGTCTAATTGTTCACCAAAAATGACGCTGTTTTTCGACTTTTACTTTATTCAGATTCAGGAAACGGGAGGAAAAACTGCATGAAATAAGCCCACCGTGTTATCAAAACATACATACATATTTTGTCTGTGATTGAAACATTCTCTCTTTTACTTTCACTCACTGTCTTTTCTCTGAATTATCAATCAGAAATATACGCAAGCAGTTGCATTTTCTAGTATAATGATAAAATTTTCAGTCTCTCTAACATTAAACATAAATAGTATTTATTATCAATATGATTATTATTGTCATGTAGATGGGTATGGGCGTAACCAAATTCTGTATTGATGGTTTTCCATCTCATCAAGTCTACATTTATGTTGCTTTATGCTAATGTAGGAATACACACCCTCGCATATATATATATACATAAATATCTACAAATCAAATAGTCTATTGAACCATCTGATTTACTTGAGTTAACTAAACGAGAGAAGCGCGATTTTGAAAGAAATGCGGCACGAAAATCAATTACCGGACAACTGCCTGTAAACGGGTTGTGGCTTCATTTTTATCATGCCTATTGTATGTAGCGAAGTGAGGGTTGTTTTCGGACGTTGTTTTTCGAATTTCATCTGTAAAATAGTGCTTGTGAATAGAAGTGATTTTTGATATATATGAAACTATTTTGGAATTACTGTGAATTGTTTAAATATGTCATGTTCACCACTGTCCAACTGATGTACAAACTCATCACTCACATGTTAGTTGGTTGGAAGCGTTTATGATGAGATTGAGGTACTAGGTTAAAAAGATTAGAGGGAAAATTGATGTGAGGGTAGTCATATTTTCCGCTAAAATGATTTAGTCCTCCTTAGGTGTCTGATATGATTTTCCAGGTACATTGGTCGTTCGATACGCATACTGTCCAAAAGGGTCCAATAACACTATCCTGCAGCAACTCTAATACACTTATTCAATTCCTTCTACACATTAACTTATATTATTAACTATTTCTATGACAAATTATCACATTTTTTACTACTCCCTTTCATGAAAAAATTGTATATTAAATCTATGGTACAGCTAAAGAAGAAAGAATGAATTCTCCATAAAAAAGCGCCTCTTCACTGAACTATTTCACTTGTTTTTATTATTGTGCAATATCTCTGATCTCCTCCGGCCAACAAGATCTCATCCATGTCAACTTCATGAAGATGACCAATTTGTCACTTCTCATTCAGGTTCCTATCAAGCGATTGGTGTAGTATCTAGTGTAGTATCATAGTTCCATAGTCTACCCAGAGTGTGTCCAATCCATCCGTCTCCATTTTCTTCAGGCGTATTTGTTCAATGAGAGGTTCTTGATTGGTTCCCTCCTAGAATTCCTCGTTATATTTCGTTTCTAGTCATCTGATATTCATTATGAAGGAATAACAGCCGTTGGTAAGAGTGTGAAGTCTGTTCGAAATTTTTCGGTGATACAAAAACCTCTGAATCAATGTAGAAACACTGACTGATTTAATATTCGTGTTTTAAATAAGAAGCCTGTTCGTCATGCTGAATGCAGTGAATTTCTACACCTGATTACATCCATGCCGGCTGTAGTTGAAATGATGCTGTCTAGAAAAGTGCAAGAAGTGACCTCGTTCAAATTTCTCTTGTCGATGGTGATTGATGCTTGTTGCTGCCAATGGTGTTGAACAGTCCAGTGTTTCTATTACCTTTGTCTTAAATTGAAGTGTCCTAATTTTGCTCCCCGCCTTTTCTGCCAACCTGTTGTTGGTTTTCACTTATAGTTAGGAAACTAAACTACAGAATAATGAAAAATTTGCCTTAGAAGCGGTTGAAAGAGAACTAACTACTCAACACGAACTTTGTCTTAGCACAAAGCTGCTCACTGAGAAAATTATTTTAGGAATTCAGTTATGACTCACACCTACTACTATCTTTAAATTCCAGGGCAAAATATGTAAACGAACGGATAGTGTACAAATGGGATCACCAATATTCGCCATCGTAGCAGATATCTTTTCGGACAGATGGGAAAATATTGCTACTAATACATTTAATCCTACTCCAAAAATATGGTGATGATTTGTGGATGACAATTTCACAGTGTTAGAAACAGAACATATCTCCAGCTTCTTGACGCACATAAACTCACTAGTGAAGGGAATAAAATTCCCATTTGAAACCGAAAATGAGCAAGGAGAATTAGCTATGTTAGATTGTAAAATAAAACGAATAGAAGAAGGCAAACTACACACTAGCGTCTATTAAAAGCCAACGCATTCAAGTAGATATTTAGAGTTTAATTCATCTCATCCGTTGTCTGTAAAGCCAGACTTAGTTATGTACATTAGTTAAGTGTCTGCCTAACAAACCCAGTAATGGCACTAAGTAGTAAACAAACAAACCTAAACGATGAAATGAAACAGATAGAAGAAGTGTTGATGTTAAATAATTAACTATCCCACAGAATTCATTGGGAAGATCAAAAGAGGACAAAAGTAAAATAAAAATAATGGTGAAACTGATAATCATAACATAAAAAGAAACAATATAAGGCATCTACAGTAGTTTTAACATATAACGAAGGGACATCTGAGACCCTACGTAGGGCTATTAATGAAACAGGAATTAGGGTGACAAGCTCTGTAGGCTAAAATACCCGGCGGACCCAATCAAACAAAATAATATAATTTACACAATACCTTGCAATCACTGTGAGTTAAGCCGATACATAGGTAAAAATAGTAGATCAGGAGTAGTGAGATTATCAGACCATAAGAACTTAGCTCAGGTGACGAATTACTGATCCCGCGAAGATAAGTAATTTCAGAAGAAGAAGCACTCAGTAGTTGCACTGCATGTGTTAACTCACAACGACACAACATTGTCTGAGAGGGTTAAAATTCTGAAAAGTAATGTAGGTAAGTTCAGATATAAAGGTCGATTACTGAATCTTTGTTTATTGAATCTACACCCGAGACATGCAACAGAAGTGACTCAATGCAAATACCACAGATATGGAAGATATTATTATCACCAGTCAAATCAGAGGAGAATAATAAATAATCTTAAAATTCTATTTCAATTCAAGCACATCACAACATTCTAACAAGTTACTTATTTTGACTATAAAAACATCTTATTGTACTTTATTGATAACACTAATATTATTATTTCCGAATGTACTTTATCTTATATTTATTTTTATTCAAATGTCTAATCAATTTTTACTCATGTATATAGATGAAGCAAGAAAGTTAAGAGTACCTTGATATGATTATGAGCAATAATTTGTGCTCAAAACGTCATCAGTAAATATTATTGTATAACACTGTGTGATTTATAAAAATAAAAATCTTATCCATAATATGGAGTTATACTCTACCGCAGTGCCGAAGTTTTATACTTATATCAGTAGTACATGTAGATCTCCGAGTTTATTGTCTGACATATTAAACAAGCATCATCCACGAAGTTGAATGTCAAACGTTGAATACAATCCACTTCGTACATAATTTTCTTTACCTGAATTTAGTTTGTGATAGTCGGAGTTACAAATACACATAGTGACGTGTTATGATTATTATTATCTTGACCGACAGCTTTATTGATTGACTGATTTAAAGACTAACCTTGAACTGGTAAGTGAACAGTTAGAACTGTGATAAATATATCGGCCCTAAACTCAGATTTATGAAGTCGAGTAATGGTGACTCATACGCCTGAAAATACACCAGTTTTAATGACCAGATACAAGTTGGATTGGAGACATTCCTGATGTCATAGAGACCTATACGTACACTTCGACTAAAACTATGTCTGATAACCAAGATACAACTATCAAGTCACATTTACTGCCATAGACATATCAACTCTTGTTGTTGTTCAATGCAACTCGTGAATTCAGGGGATTAAGGGGATAAAACGTGAAGACAAGATGTGGATAACTGATGTTCTTGGCATAGAGGAACTAGGTTTAACGTTTTCAGTACTAATGTCAAGTGAGTCAGTTCTTCCATTATATGTGCTTCACAGAAACAAAATGTCTTTTACCGATAGCCAGCTGCAGGCTTTAATCAAAGGTAGGTAACGTACCAGCCAATAGCCTTTTTTGAGCAATAAATATACAGAATGAGAAGGTGATTGACTGGAAGTGGACTCTTTGGGAACCGTTGAGGGACATCACTCCAGTGGAAACCGAGTGGGAAGCAATCAGTTGCATTTAGTTGGTAAAGATGAGAGCATATAGGCAAAGACTGCAAGAAGTGCTTGATTTAATCTGATGAAATTAGGTAGGCAAGCTTTTGAACGTCACTCAGGATACATGAATGAGGGTAAAATTATTCGCATGATATTATCGCGCATTCATCCTAAGTCATCGTTATAGGTCTTCTGTGCTCAGCATAAGGGGCAAGATCGGAATTTTCATGACTAATTTCAAGTTAATAAACATATTTCTATACGGTGTAGAGAATTGTCACGCCTGTTACGAAAAGCATTCCTAACAGCCTACTGTTGCAACCTACTGCCTTCATCCGCTGGATACTGAAGATCGGATATGAAAAAAGAAACCCTTCTGATGAGACAACCTGCCAACAATAATTCGAAAAAATTGAGTTGGATTGGAGCACGAGTTGAGGAGACCAATAAGTGACATCACACACCAGGCTATTGCTAGAGTAGTAAAAGATGAGCCGTGACGCACATGAGGGTAACATGGAGGAGATCGGTTAGTGAGAAGGAGGTAAAACCATATGAGCAATCATGAAGTCTGATGTCAGTCTGAACTCAAGGGAATAATAATAGCGAATCCCACAACATACACTTAGCTTTGTAGACACAATTGACGAAACAGTTTTACAACAGCCAAGTGTAACAGCTGAAATGATTTCTAATCACATAAAATACAAAAAAGCATAAAAGCGATTACTTGACTACCTTAGCAAACTCATGTCCTCAGCAGTGAATAGCTTTCGTTCAGTGTACTCGGGTAGGCAGAAGAATGATTGTTTGGGCGATAACTTATATACGCATCTATGATATTTCTAAGTGTGGTGGACTGCATTATGCGGAAAACTGTGCAAAGGGAGCTACAAGTCAGGAATAAGTTGAACTGATAAGAATTGGACTGATAACAACAAGAACAAGCACCAATCACCATCGATGGAGGAAATTGTAAAGACAGCATAGTTTCAACTACAGGCAGACGACACGAGTGAGGTTGTCCAAAGAGAACAAAATCGGAAAGAGAATACAGACATTTGTTATTCTGAAATCAGTCCGGAAATTTACTATAATCAGCGTAAAGGAAAAGTTTCGGATTTTCACTCCCTGGTTCCATGTGGGTCGAAAATTTGATGTACGCCTCACCAGAAGGATTTCCAACAGACAATTACATGTGTTCAGCAACAGAGGGTTAGCCATAAAGATTTAGCAACAAGAAGCTCTTGGAATGAACCACTCAAAAACTTATTATCCAACAAATATTGTGAATGCAACGGAGATGGATGAGTTGAACGCACTTTGAGCCAAACGAGTAACGAAGAGTTTGGCGTTTGTCTTTGTGTGACAACAAAAAGATCGTGTCATAAGGCTGAGATAAACGTTTGTGGTCAAGCTTGATGTCAACTAAAAGAATGAAATGGAGATGTGCTCCGGCTGAAGCCCTCTCTTCTACTCAGAAACCAAGGGAATAATAATAAAATCGAATATCGAAGATTTATTTCCGGAGTTGACCTGTGGATAAATCGATGTCGTTATAATTCAGTGATATTCGATATTCGTTGAACAAGAGACAATGGTGACTTCAAGTTTTTCTGACATACAAACATATATGTGTTTTCAGTTGATGAGCTACGAATATGGAGAAATCCTATTAAGTTGCAAATATAATTTCAAGATGGAGATGTAAGCAGTAGTCTAGGACCTATTCCAAGAAGTTCACATGATCGACTCGGTCCAGTTAAATTATTACTATGATATTAATATTGTTCTAATTTTTTCTGTTGATGGTGACTGGTGCTGATTATTTTTTCCGTTGGTTAACTAAGTGGTTATCTTCATCACCTCCGTCCTCTGTATGTTCATCTTGAGTCCTGTCTTCACTGCTTGCTTCTCCATCCATTTTGTCAGTTTTCGCCTTCAAGTCTTCGAGTCTGTGTAACTTTCGATATAAAGCGTCCACGCGCGAAATCCAGATGTTTCAGGGGCTTCCTATTAGTCCAGTGGACTTTTGTTTTCTCGCTCTCCACACATCCTTTTCCCTTAAAATCCACTCCACCACAGTTAGAAATGTCATCGTGAGTGATAGTAGGCAGCAGTCTTGTCTTAAACTCTTGTCTTCATTTCACAGGCAAGCGTCTCTCAGTTTTCCGTTTTGAATCACTTGACTTGGGTTAAAGTCACATAACTAGCCAGGTGTTGAATGTGATTGATAAAGATTTCGCGTACTGCACTTCCTAGTAGTAAAGCAATTTAGAAATTGCTTCGCGGTCAACACTGTCAAAAGCCTTTTCAAAGCCGAAAAACTGAGGTAGAGATTTGACGGCCATTCTATGCACTATCTGTTCTATGATGAAAATGCGTAGAGTTGTAATTTGATTCCCACATAGTTTGCCTTTCCTGCATTTAGCTTGTTCGTGGAGGAGTTCTGCGTCCAGTTAAAGTAAGCGGAGTATATAAAAACAAAATTGACTTGTCACTAAGTAGTTGCCACCGTCATTCGTCCGGTCAAGGTCGTAGGTGCAGGTTGAATCGACTCTCCGTCAAATTTCCGATGAGATCATCAAATTGTGTGACCTGTCATCACCATGCTCAGTAAACTGCTGTCAGAAAGCTAAAGGCCGATCGTCAACGAGGCGTATCTGTAATCTAGAAAGATCTAACCACTGATGTCCTCTCTGAGATTCAAACACCAAGTTTATCAAGTTCTGAAATCACGGAGAGGCTACTGCTGAGCTATTTGGGACTCACACTTAACCACATGGTCAGGTCCGTGACACTCTAGCGACTGTCTCAAACCATCTAATGACTCGTACGACTCCTTCCAATTGAGAAAATGTTTATTAACCTGAAAATCTAAATCGCTGAATAACATCGCTGATCACAAAATCTCAAATGACTCATCATTTAGAGTCCCATCACTTCGAAGCGGAGTCTCAAACTAGGCTGATGAAACAGCGGCTCAATACCCTAACTGACGTATCAAACCGGAAACAAATCAAATCTCACTGATTCTTGAAGCAACACTGTTTTTACATGGAATCTATAATTTATGTTTGCTTGCATAGGACAATTACTTGTTTTTCATGTTTTTTCCAGTCACATATCTTAAATGTTTATGCGTTATTGATTGATTTTATTTTTTGGATGCTTTGTCAATCGATTTGTTTCGATCGTGTGATGGTATAATCATGATTGTCATGATTACGACACGTGATTAATGAATGTTTAAATGACCAAGGTCATCGTAGGAATATTGGCTGATCTAAATTCAAGGTCAGTCAATAGTTATCGATCGAATGAAAGACTGCCTAACTGTATATATAAGAGAGAGACAGCAAATTAAATGACCAGCCTCTTGTGAAAAGGATGGAATCCCCTACGAAGTCCATTTCATCCTATTTGTGAGACTTGTCAACTGTGAATGACTGCTTTCTAGTGGGCGAGTGAGTGGTGGTTTCGTATTGAGACTCGAACCTAACCATTCAACATTTACACCACTTGGATCATGAGAGTTGGTTTATATTGGGCTAAATTACTCAGTGTCTATAGGGACTTGTACACCATTAGCATCATGCCAGAAAACGATTATCTATGGGTTGGAGAAACAAAGATATTAGGAGACAACAACTCAATGACGAATATATCTTTTTATCGACGAGGGAAAGCCTGCGGAACGACCGAAATCGATTCGTTGTGGCGTGAACATAGGTAACGTTATCTGTAGAGGTAGGCTTAGTTAAGTGTCTAACAAACCAAACAATAGCACTATGTAGTACACCAACAAACCTAAACTATGAAATTAAACAGATAGAAGAATCGTTGATGTTAAATAATTAACTATCCCACAGAATTCATTGGGAAGATCAAAACAGATCAAAAGCAAAATGAAAATAATGCTGAAACTGATAATCATAACATAAAAAAGAAACAATATAAGGTATCTACAGTAGTTTTAACATATAACGAAGGGACATCTGAGACCCTACGTAGGATTCTTAATAAAGCAGGAATTAGTGCCATTTAAAACTACAAACTCACTCAGGTAGAGGAAGTTCTGTAGGTTAAAGGACTCTGTCGGTTGACCCAATTAGACAAAATAATATAATTTACAGAATACCTTGCAATGACTGTGAGTTAAGTTAACCACATAGGTCAAACTAGTAGATCAGGAGCAGTGAGACCATCAGAACATAAGAATTTAGCTAAGGTTAGGAATTACTGATCCCGCAAAGATAAGTGATTTAAGAAGAAGCACTCAGCAGTTGCACTGCATGCATTAACACTCAACGGCACAACATGGTGTGAGAGGGTTAAGATTCTAAGAAGTAATCTATGTAGGTGGAGAGCGAGAGAGATTGATTACTGAATCCTGGTTCATTGAGTCTACACCTAACACCTGCAATAGGAATGACTCAATGCAAATACCAGAGATATGGAAAATATTACCATCAATCAAACGAAGAGATGAGAAAAAATTGAATTACATAAACGAAGTCAGAAAGTTGTGTGTAGTGCCTCGATATGGTTCTACTTAGCAACAAATTGTCCTTGAAATGTGATTATTAGTAAATATTACTGTATGACACTGTGGGACTTTATCAAAACCAATTGTCTCCATAACGAAATTATACTCTACCACAGTGACCAAGTACTATTCTTATATTAACCAAAATTCAGCTGTAAGAAGTACCATGGTTTCAAGTTGAATATATATACCCAACAATGTAACTGGATCAAAACGCTGTCAGCAAGAATCACATACACCGAAATACTTCCCACACACAAAGTTCAAGGTCGCAATGAGTTTAACTCACTCATACAAAGTCACATGCGTGAAGCACCATATCATCAATATCATCACGAAATCAACAAGAAAGAGAAGGATTAAACTCAGAGATTAAACAGGAACAAGGACAAATAGTAAGGATCAAGTCAGTATATCATATGCAAATGTCAGAACAATGATATAAAGTCTAGGTGAAAAGAGACCAATAACTACAAAGTTGAAGCAACCAGATGCGTATAAATATTGTAATTAGGTCATTCAGGGGGGATTTTTGAAGACAGTTATTGCTTTATCGCCAGAATGGTGCAGTGGGGAATCTGGCTTTTGGACACTTCTATGTGGAAAAGGTGCTAGTGATTCGTCAATGTACCCTGTCTGTTTGCACAGGAAAGATCTCTCCTGTCCCTCTATTATTGTACTACATGATGTTAAACCCCCTCCCGCCTGTGGCCTCCTTCTATTTTAAAACAAGCAACAAAGGTTAATAAAGCAGGATTTAATGAATTCATCGAATTTAGGTAGAACTCGTCAGCTGAATACTCTACATACAAGGATATATATACTTTTGAAATTACATTGGGAGATATTTTTGATGTAACGATTCACTATCGTGACCTGATTGACTGAGTGGTTTCAACATAGAACTATTTTGCACACAAGTACAGTTCACAAACTGGAAGATATGCAAGCGAAAAGCAACAAATTAGCAGAAGAAGCATCAAAGATAGGACTTCAGGTGAACATAGATAAAACAGAGGTGATGAAAATTCCTGGACAAGAACAACAGCAACAACAACAACTGACAACAATCAGCATAAATGGGAGGAACCTGAAAGGAACAACCTCTTTTACCTACCTGGGAAGCATCGTTTCAAATACAGGCGGAACTGACGAGGATATCAAAGCAAGAATCGGAAAAGCAAGACAAGCTTTCACTACTCTCAAGTCTGTGTGGAGGTCAACAACACTCAGCATCAAAAATAACATTCGGATTTTCAACTCCAATGTGAAGTCAGTGCTACTCACCATACGGATCAGAGACTTGCACTGCGCGTCATAAAGAGCATCTCAAACAAACTACAGACCTTCATTAACAGTTGTCTTCGCTCAATACTCAAGATCAGATGGCTGGCCAGAAAATATCAGCAACAGAGATCTCTGGCAAAGACCGAAACAACCAGGAACCGATTGTGAAACAAATAGGCAGGAAGAAATGGAGATGGATTGCAGGCCATACTCTGAGGAAACCATCAAGTGACATCACTAGATAAGCCACTGCTCGAGTGGAACCCGGAAGGGAAGCGGCGAGTTGGTCGTCAGTGCAAGGGTGACTTGGAGGAGGTCATGTGAAGAGGAGATGAAAACGTGTGGGTAGACTTGGAGCCAGATGAAGACCCTAGCAGAGAACAGAACGCAATGGAGACGCACGGCTGAAGCCCTATGTTCCTGTAGGAATTAAAGGATACAATAATAATAATAATACAGTTCGAGTTGCCAATGTTCCTCCATGTAGCACAGAAAGCAAGAGAAGAGTGTAAAGAGAGATTCGAAATAAAGATAGATAATAAAAACACAAATGTGAATGAGGGAACAAAGAATAGCAATTAGTATGGAAGAACAACAGAGTTTTATTGGATATGAAAAAGCACTGAGTGTGAATGAATCCGCGCCAGGCATCGACAACGATTTCGAGCCATATCAACCAGTTGTTTTCAGTCCTCATTGGCTCTTAGAATTCTGAGGACCTCAACCAGATTTCATGAACTGATTCTATGTCTTCATCTGACCACCTTTAGCTCTTATCCAGCCTGATCCTATGTCATCTAGAATCGCCCGCATAGGAAGGCGATGGCTCGATGTGCATGCGTAACACACATCCTAACTATCTCAGTCTATGTAGCTAGCTTCACAACATCCTCGACTGACTTTCCCTCTTTACCTAATTAATATTGGGTGCCTAACCTCAATATGACTCACCTTATTATGCAGCCTAACACAGGAGGAAGAACGCAGACACCTGTTATCAAAGACAGCTAGTTTCTTCATGTCTTTCACTTACAGTGGGCACATCTCATGGCCATAAAGGCGGACGGAGCGAGGTTCTGCTGTGCAGTACACACGTCATTTGATCAAAAAGCGGATATCATGTCTACTCCAGAGATGGTGTAAGTTGGCAAATGCCAAAAAAGCGAACTTTCTGTATCCGTACTGAGATTTAGTCAGCGATCAGCCCCCTGGAACTGATACAACTTCCCAAATAGGTGAAGCAGCCAACACTCTTCAGCCCTGTCTATCTATAAACTAGGAATCGATGTAATCCAGTTAGCCTGGTCAACTGACATTTGATGAGAGCAGATCGCATGCCAAACATTTGAAGATGGCTAATCCTCAAGGTGTTCAGAAGACTCTGAGGTTTGTAAGCGTCTTCATCCAGAAGGACTATGTCATCAACATATTCTAGGTCAACCAGACTATCCCCTGGTAACACGTCAGTCAAGGTTGAGTCTATTAGCGGTATTTCAATGATGAAATTAAGCATAAATGGGAACAGTAGTGGTGGACATCCTTAACGGACACCACCGGCTGGCACTGCAGTTGTTAGATAGGCTCTTACCTGGCTGAATGAGTTAAAGACTATCATGAACACTGTTAGACTTCCATTTTTAATCGTTATTTCACTAGTCCACGTTTCGTGCTCAATCTTCTTCACAGGTGCGTCAAGTGAACACTCACGATCACCACATTGCTTCTCATCTTATCAAATTTCAAATCCTTGCTTACTCTATTACGGGTTATCACAAAACACCAGTTTATTATTTTTATTTTTAGAAACCACTTCTGATCATCAGCGCTATCTGTTATGCCACATTCACAGAAATAAGCATACTATTATGTAGTTCACAACTAAAATTGGTCGGATTGGCAGACCAACGTTTTGCACCTTTGGTAGACTACACTGCAGTGTGATAACAGATCCTGTTGATCTCAGGCGTTCAAAAAGTCCTTCAGTTATGAGATAGTCATTCTTCATTCTTCTGGAGACGTGTGTCAGTTGCTGTTCCATCACTTCTATCTTATTTTCCTCTTTGTTTCTTTTGGAAAATTTTGCTGTCATCAGAGATTATGGTTGTCAATTGTTGTTAATGTATACATCTCTATGCATGAGGAATACCCCCGAATCTTTGCCTGGACGAGTAATGATTAGGTCTTTATTGTTTCTCAAGTCTTTGAGCTGCTGTTTGTGTTCCTTTGTAAGGAGATGTCGGACTTTATTTTTTCATCTGAGGTACTGATTGCGGCAGTCGAAGACCAAAACAAATTTATCAGGATCACTGGAAAACTTCTTCTGAACTTTGACGGATTTAAAGCTTCTATTCTTGTTTGATTTAACATTCTCAGATCGTTTGCTGTTTACCAAAGTAACATATCCATTACACGATTCTGTTTCACGTGACGATAATTCGCAGAGAGTAGAATACCTGTGTGATATGTTCATCTGTGAGGGAATATAAGCGAGCTAACAGGATTAATAAGGTTTCTAGTGTGACGTTGAAGAGTTCTGTTTATAAGCAAGCAACACACATGTAATTAGTGTCTAAAGAATTTAATTATACAGTTTTTTTTATTTCTCTATTTATATTTTTTCGCCTGTTCAGATATTTTTCCCGGCTTCTTCATTGTTCAATATTTTTGCTTTTGTTCAAACTAACACATTGAACGTTGATTAGTGATAGTGTGTTTTGCAAATTTCTTTTCACTGAAATTAACTTATTCCACGCACGTAGAGCAATGAATTAAGTGTTGTGTAAAGTGAATTTAGTATTATTAAGAACAACCAATGAAGAAAATTTCCACCTGTGAATTGTCTTTCCTTCTTTCTATAAATAACTCAGTGGGTTTTTTCGGTGCCTTAATAAGATCGGTCTGTTCGTGCCTCACCTTTATCGCATATCTTTTGGATATTGAACATACAGATCAGGTGTTATCAAGGCATTTAAAATTTTCTACGTTTCGTATTCCGAAGGCTAATCTTAATTTCGCCTTACCAGTGTTTCTTTTCCACAGAGAGCTGGAGGCATGAGAAATTCACTCACGAAGAGGCCGAAGCTGAATGTATCTTCCCAAGAAATTCAAGCAGCCAATTTTCTTATTTTGGCAGTTACCATTACTTGATAGTAAGAGTGTGATAATTTTCCTTTTCCTCCGCATAAGTCTTTGACAAGCTACTGAACTTCATAGACGATTTATCTTTGATGTCAGACAAATTCAAACGTCTCCTTAGACGAAAACCAACAAGTTGGCGAAAGAAGGAAATGAGATTGGGAAGAAAGACCATCATATTAACACAGAGAAGACAGAAAGGTGATGAAGATACCCGTCTCCCTACCACCACTAACAGCATCAAGCAGCAGTCACTATAAATAGGAGAAATTTACAGGAGCTCACCACCTATCTAAGTAGCATCGTTTTGACTACAGTTGGGGATATCAAATGCATTTAGTATGTAAAGGACATGATGGACACCTCCATTAGTCTGAAATCTCGGTAGAAATCTGCTGCACTCCACAGTATAATAAATAAGATTCAGAGTTTCAAGAAAATAGTGTCAATCCAGTCAGTGGTTCAATGGTGCAGAGATTAAAATCATTTTGAACAGGCTACGGAAGACTTTAATCAATAACTGCCGTCTCTGTCTCTATAGTGAAAATCAAACGGTTGTTGAGGAAGGATAAGCAAAGTGCAGGGAACGAAACAACCAACAACCTACAACTCAACAAATGTCTCTGAAGAATATGGACATCGATTAGACGCACGTGCTAAAGAGACTAAAGGATGATATCGCCAGGCTACTGCTCGAGTGGAACTCCAATGGGAATGCTGGGTCGGGTATTCAAGGATGGCTTGGAGGAGACCATGTGAGAAGGAAATGTTCCACTTGAGACTCAAGGGAAAAAGAAAAATAGATAGAATTGACTATATCAAAAAGACAAAAGATTTATAGAAAGACAGAGAAGTTTCAAAAACATGAGGATAAGAAAGATTTCAACAACAAAATAGAGAATGAATTAACCAGACTTTTGAATAAAGAACTGAGGAAGGAACAGATATTTGCTGAAAGCTTATATGAAGAAATCAGGTCAGTGGGCACGTACACACCAAGATTTTATGGCCTACCTAAAGTACTTAAACTGAGATACTGTCAAGACCAATACTTCATGGGCGAAATTCGCACTACCACGCTCTAGACAGATGTTTAGTAAATATTTACAAACCTTTATATGAATATATGGTGAAACATAGCGTGAAAAATGTATTCGAATTCGTAGACGAAATCAAAGATATGAATATCAACCATAAAACCATGATATCTTTGGATATAACATCTTTATTCACAAATGTACCTCTAGTAGAAATGGTTAACTACATATGTGAACAAGTGTTTAACCAGTCGATAAATATTCGAATCCCAATGGAAATCCTAAAAGAATTGTTATTAAGGTGCAGCATGAATTTAAATTAGTATATTATACCTTAATTGAAAAAAGCTATCCAGACAAGTTCATCAGGAAACAAATGACTAAGAAAGTTGAAAGTGACTATTTACTATCCGTAAACAAGAAGCCTCTATACATACGACTACAATTCAAGGGTGACGCACCTGGAGAAGTAATTACTAACAAGTTAAGAAAATCAGTTCAAAGAACTTTAAGTGCTGGCAAACTACAAGTCTTATTTTCTACACGACAGATGGTGATTCCACAACTGAAAGATGAAGTGTCGGTGGCACAGTGGTTAGGACCCTCACCGACCATGATTATCGTCCGGGGTTCGACCTCCTGTCGACGCGCACCCGATATCAGTGGTCGGCCTGCAAAATTTGGGCTACCGATATCACACGCTGAAAATTCCTCACTTCTACTAAAAAAATAAGGTACTGTGTGGAATCAAACTGCGATCAAAAAAAGTACCTACAATAGTCACTACTAATTCAACTGCGCTTGTGGAGAGAGTTATATTTGCCGTTGCTCTAGGAATTCGATTTTTCGTGCTCGGGAACATCTACCAGTTTTATAAGATTTAATAGTGTGAAATATTCCCATATCGTGAATTACAAGTCAATCTGAACGAAGAATATTCTTTTCAATAATTCCTCTTCAGGTTCTTACAATTATAAAATATAATATTTATTGTCATTACAATAATGGTCATTTATGCGGCGGATACATTTTTAACGTAAAATAACAAATTAGTTATGGGGTGTCAAAATAAATAGTCGTATTTGTGTGACAAACATCGTGCCAGGCTGAAATCGATTACAAAATATTTCCGTGAAATGGGAGACAATGGTGGTGATTAGTAGAGTGTGGGGTAGGGAAATTGACAAGTCAGTTCAAGGTTATGAAAGGTGTCAGGTGAAGCTGTTGCAATAAGATCGACTAAACCGGAACTTTGTATCCAAAACGAACGCAACCAGACGCTGTTCCTACAGTGACAAACTTGGATTGATGATTCTTCTCCTCACCAAGAGTGCTTCTTCCCCTTAACCCCCTTGGTTTTTTGTTCCTTTGCTTATTATTACAATTATTATTATTATTCGTCATAATTTATGCCCTTCATGCAAACAGTCTCTCAATACTATCAAATTTTCCATTTATTCTATCCGGACTTATTATCAGTGATATTATCTCTTTGATCAATATATGCCTCCACCTGTTTCATTTGACAATGAACCTTTTTCATTGCAGTCTTACTATCTCCTGTTTAACACAGACCACTTTGTTCTAGCCACTCACCTGACACCTTTTATAACCTTGAACTGACTTGTCAGTTTCCCTACCCCACACTCTACTAATCACCACCATTGTCTCCCATTTCACGGAAATATTTTGTAATCGATTTCAGCCTGGCACGATGTTTGTCACACAAATACGACTATTTATTTTGACACCCCATAACTAATTTGTTATTTTACGTTAAAAATGTATCCGCCGCATAAATGACCATTATTGTAATGACAATAAATATTATATTTTATAATTGTAAGAACCTGAAGAGGAATTATTGAAAAGAATATTCTTCGTTCAGATTGACTTTTAATCTACCAGTGTGCTTAAATATAGATGCAGCGAGAAGCATCAATAGGTAGACATTAGAACACCTAGTTCAAGCAGACCACAAAGCTGATGTTGAATAGTCCTTCTCTATCATTTATCAGCTACCAAAAAATTGCCAATTGAGGTACCGCATACTCCCAAAATCAGAGGCCATCGGGATTCGCGTGAAACAACCGGTGTTCTGTTTGCAGACGAAAAATTTCCAGCCATTACTACTGCCATGGCCTTCAGTAGAGGTTATGAATTCATGAATTTGTATTGTTATTTTATTAATTTATCTGATATTCAGTGTACTGTTATGTTGATGCTATTGAACTATATTATTATTATTACTTCCTTGCGTTCCGAGTGGAACATAGGGCCTCAACAACACATCTCCACTTTTTTTCTGTTTTCTGCTGTCCTCATCAGCTGGGTTCACGATTGACTAAGCTCTCTCACCTCTTCCTCACACGACTCCTCCATGCCATCCTAGGACGATCCACTCGTCACTTCCCATCAGGATTCCACTCGAGGGCCTGGCATGCGATGTCATTCGATGGTTTTCTCAATGCATGTCCGATCCATTTCCATTTTCTCCTACATATTTGTTGAACGACCGTCTTTTCGTTGGTGTGTTCCCATAGTTTCTTGTTACTTATTCTTTCTGCCTGGTCATTAAATCTTCAATATGGAGCAAAGGTAGCTGTTGATGAAAGTCTGCAACCTGTTGGAAATCCTTTCCGTGACACGCTGACCAAGTTTCTGACCCGTATAGAAGAACCGACTTCACATTGTTGTTGAAAATCCGAATCTTGTTCCTTATGCTGAGTGCGGAAGATTTCCCAACTGGTTTCAGGTTAATGAAGACAGACGTATCTTGCCTTTCCGATTCTGACTTTGACATCTTCGTGCATTCCACCTGTATTTGAAACAATGCTTCTCAGATAAATGGAGGAAGCAACCTCTCTTAAATCTCTCCCACTAATGGTGACTGATGCTGCTTGTTGTTGCTGTTAATTGGCTATCTTCATCACCTCCGTCTTCTCTATGTTCACCTGCAGTCCTGTTTTCACTTACTCTTCAGTCACTTTGTTGGTTTTTGCCTGCAAGTCTTCAAGTTTGTGTGACATTAGAAATAGATTTTCTGCGAAATCCAGATGTTCTAGAGTCTTCTTATGCATGATCCAGCGTATTCCTGTCTCCTCGCTCCCCACTTACAGTTTGACGCATAATCCAGTCCACCACATTAAGAATATTATCGGTGATAATAGGCGGCCTTGTCTTACTCCTGTATGCACATCGAATATCTCACTGAGTTTTCCGAAGTGGTTCACTTGACACGTGGCATTGTCATATAGCTGTTGAATTAGGCTGATAAAGAATTGGGCACTACACGCTATGGTGTTGAAGTAGTTTATAAATTACTTCTCGGTTAACGCTATCGAAGGCTTTTTCAAAGTCGATGAAGTTGAGGTGAATGAGAATTGATTGTCATTCTATGCGCCCTCTGTTCGTCGACGATAAGTAGACTTGCAATTTGATCAGCACATGATTTGTCTTTCTTAAATCCAGCTTGTCCCGGTATGTGGCGGATTTCTGTATCTAGTGCATCCTTTATCCTCTCCAGAATGATGCGACTTAGTATTTTACTTGGCGTGGACAAGAGCATTATTCCACGCCAGTTCTTGTACCGGTCTAATTCACCCTTCTTTGGCAGTTTGGCGAGGTAGCCCTTCTTCCAATCAGTAAGCACCTTTCCTTCTTTCCAGTAATTGAGTGAGAACATCTGCCATAATCTCTGGGGCCGTCTTCAGTGCTTCGGGAGAAATGCCGTCTGGTCCTGCTGCTTTCCAGCACTTCACTAGCTTGATTGCATCCAGGATTTCTTCTTTCGTTGCAGAAGTGGTGTCCACTGGCATTTGTGTATATCCTTGTGTTTGTACACGCTAACCCCAATCACAAAATTATTGAAAGCTCAGACGTCTGCGAAGAGTTCTCCGTTCTCTTTCATTTCGTCGAGCCACAGCCTCTCGACGCATGATGAGTTCTCTTCCTGTGTTATCTGCTCCCAGTTTGGCTTGCATTCATATCGCCCGTGAGGATTTTGATGTTACCATTGGCGATGTTGTCTTTTACTGTCTGTGGTTTCCTGTGAAAATCTTCCTTCTTCTCTTGTTCCGCGTTGTTTATAGCACTGTACATAGAATTGGATAATTGTAAACCACCTTCCTGGCTTTTGGGTTGAATCGTGCTGTCATGATCCTGCAAGATGATACCGGTTCCCACTATATTATGGTTTCGGCTGCCACTGGTGACATCATGACAGCTACTCACTTCCTCAGTGTGCTCGTGGTTGTCATCTGGGTGACCACACCAGGGTAGATTACTTACCCTCCAGTTGAAAATTTCGATAATCCGCATCCATTCCATCTGCTTTCACAGATACGCAGTACTTTTATGCAATATCTTCGCATTCCTTTGGCCACTTGGACAGCCTTCCCAGTCTCGTATACTGTACAGACATTCTACATACCCATTCTTACTCTTGCTTTCATCGAGAGAAGACCCATAGGCTGGCCCACTGACATCCCGAAGGCGGGTTTTCACCAGCCCGCGTCATTTCGTCTCTCCTATTCGAGAGAAGAATAAGATTGTTGTTTGAAGTTTTTGTATTTTTAATATATTTTCTGTGTACTGAAGTTTCTCTAGCGGTTTGAAAGATTCATTGGTGTGTGGTTGCTAGCCCCATGCCTAAAACTCCCTCTTTACCCGAACTTGCGAATGGCTAGAAAACTAGCGAACTAGTTAACTAGGCGAGGTTTTCGAACTGTAATCCATTGATATTATTATTATTGATTCGATGTTATTTAAACATTAATGTTGTTAATAACATTTATTCATCCATTGTTATGTGTATTTAACTGTAGAACCTGATGATGAAGTCATCGAAAAGAATATTCTTTGTTCAGTAACCATTCTTTTGTAAAATTTTAACGGGCATTTCTAATGAAGTGATTGATTTTTGTTTAAAAATGAACTCTATGCAAGCATGTTAAAATTGTTCCTGTATATACACTTAATAATGATTTTGGCTTGTTAGCAGCTGATGAGAAGCCACCGAAATAAATGATAGTACATTTTTATTCTGCAAAAACTTTTGTTCTTTCTTTATTCAAATTCGTTAAGGGGAATAAATGTGTGGAAGAAAATATTTTCTAATTTCTTGCACGAATCCATGTGTCTATCTACAAGAGTATTAACAAGTTGCTTTAGCAACATCCCATCCGCCTCACTGACGGCTTTTATTGTCCTACGCAATATAACGACGTCTTTCTTAAGTAGCCCGGCAAAGATTAACTGGGAGCAGAAAGGAAGTAGAAGCAGAATGTAAGAATTAACAAAGTGTAACAGAAGGGACGGAATAATACCATATCGTCATAACTTCCTTACGTAGAGCGTTAAACGAAACATCTTTCTGGAAACTAACATCATGTGGGAAGCTCAGGAGAGATCAAAAGTAAGGCAAGGTATTTAAAATCAGATTTAGTTTCAACTTCTGTTGCGTCTATGATAGCGAAACCGTGCGAATCAACCAGTTCATGTAAGCCAAGCTTGTATCTGAAAGTGAAATTAACCATCTGACACTTGGGAGAATTTAGCTTGAGACCATTCAACGAGAACGACTGACTAATCTTTGATTGAAAACTATTCATTCTGGAACAGTCTTATTGAGAAGCAACCTCCGGCATAGAAACAGTCAAATGATCATTACTACACTTAACAAAATTGGCTTCGTCAGAATGGGGCAAGTCATGTAAAAAGAAAGTAAACAGAAAAGGAGAAGGAATAGCACCTTGAATGAGGAACACCAGCTAGACTGAGTGAAGCAGTAGAGGACTTCACATTGCAAACAGTATGCTGCCTCCTGTCAGAAAAATATGAACACAACGGCTTAATAGTCCTGCAGCCTGCTTGTGTCGCAGCAAGCTTGTTCAACAATAGAGGCCTATATGCAGAGTCGATGGCAGACAAGTAATCTAGGAAAGCACACCGAACGTATTTGGCCTCAGTGCCTAAATTAAAGACAGTATTATGATATAAGACGTATCAGAGCATCTAAAGTACACCTACTAGGTTTATAAGCAAACTGATTAGCATATCATAAAATGTGAGCACATTTGTTGAGTATGATAGCTAGTAAACCATCTGAACTAAGGGACTGGGTAGGTTTCAAGGATTTGAGACACTTTACTGCATCACTATACTGCGTCATCACTGTATAATATTTGAAATAAACTTATCTAATATGGAATTACATTCCTTTACAGTGTCCAAGGTCTGCACTTACATTAAACAAAACTTTCGTTATCCACTTACGATCAGGGAGTATTTAGTACTCGATGATAATTTACTTGAATTCAACAACAACCTTTCATCCATGCTTACAATTTAACGTAGAAAAGAAATCTGAAATAAGCATTCTATTTCTTGTTGTGTGAGTCACTAAATGCCTATTGACGGAACTCGCTCTCTAAAGATCCATCCATTTACCGGAAACGTACATGGAATAGACAACTAACTAATTAATTCCTACAGGTTGGGTGTCCGTCACCAGGAAAAGGGACTTGATTCGTATAAGTATAAAAAGTGGGCACTGTGGTAGAGTATAACTCCATTGTGGATAAGATTTTGTTTTGATAAATCACACAGTGTTATACAGTAATATTAACTGACTTGATTCACTCCTCTCCGCTCTGCTAGATATAATAAGCAATATTTGTAGTTCTCGGGTTGCGTTGACTCAGAACTTTCCTTCCTAAAAGCCACAATTGTAGTAGAATACGGTTATCTGAACAGATTTATTGACAATAGCACTAAAGATATACAACCTGAACGGGTTACTGACACTCACTTGAAAAGAAAATTGTTCTCATGAGGCTGGAATTCAAAGGTCACTGACCAGATTCCACATTTATATGCTCAAAAACCATCTTTCTAAATCATCCAGTATGACTATGTTTTTGTGCATAAACTCAAATTCACCTGTGTAAATCATAACCTCCCTCGTCTGATCACCTTTTTCTGTACATTTATCAGTTCACTTGATCCTCTTGTGGAGCAACGTGCATTAACCGTTGTCAGGGAATGCTTTCCACACAGGGATACGAGGCTGTTCTAGGACACCTGATCGAATTCTGTCACTCTACTAACCCTAACAATGATTTTAAGATCATTATCTGTCCCATTCATGGTAATCTGCCAATCGCGTTTTCTTACTTTTAAACTTCGAGAAGGGTAGAAGAAGCCTTGCTTATTCATGAATTCAAGTCAGAGCTTAGTTGTGTAACAAAAGAGGTACAATTCCTATTTCTACATTGGTTGTAGAAGGATAAATATTTATTCCATAATTCTCACTGTAACATCAAAAATGCAATATGTAGCGCATATCCTATCTCCAAAGAATTTAATATCAAGCTGCACAGTCGCATACATATATATATGACTTTTAAGAGACCATGTAGCTTACATTTATCAATTCACCTTTTCCTCTTGTAGAGCTGGTAAATCGGCTGTAGTGAGAGAATGCTTCCTAAGCACAGGGATACGAGAACGCATTTTATTATTATTATTATTCCAAATTTCAACAGCTTTCTGGTATTATTTCATTCGTCCCTCCATTATTTATCTGATTCAGTATATTTTTGTTGCAGTACTAAGAGAGTAACTCTTACATCCTATTACGTAGTCTTTTCGTACTTCCTTGCTGATCCTTTTTTAGTTTTACATCACCTTTTTCCAAGATCTATGCATTCTATGAACTATATTGTACATATACGAGTTATGACCATCAAAAAAGAACGAATGGTTGAACGAACTCCCTCTTCTGTAAACAAAGAAGCTCTGGCTTCCTTATTTCGATGTCCAACAGCTCTAGCAATACAAAAGGTTAGTCGGATAAGTAATGATTTTTGACCAGATCATCAATTTCACGTTTTACAGATTACTTTAAAGAAACAAGCTGTGCTAGAGGTAAGGTGTTCAATTATTGCTCTTCTTATGACCCAACCTCTTTTTAAACACACAGGAGTGTGTTTTTGCACTCCCCCACGTCCAACGACCCATATTCATCTAGCTGCACAAGAGCAGGTGAGCTGATAAACTCGCACGGAAATGATCAACTGTGGGATCTTGCCTTTCAGGTTATTGAACAGTAGTCGTAAAGTAGGAGGTACTATTCTCTTGGTGATGCTTCAGTAAATGTTCTTTTCGGTAATGGCTGTGAAATCCTTCTTTGTATATCTTCCCCTTATTATTTTGGTTCTCATTAACAACGCACGTCGAATGACCAATATACATAGCGTCACTTGAGCTGCCTATATCACCACATATCCGACTCATCTGCCGTACTACTGAAGCTTTAGGACATCAGAATAGTAGAAGTGGAAGTTTGTTCCACCACTTAAATCATTCTCCTTTAATGGTCCTAATCTGTCCATCTATGCAAAGACGATTATAATCCCCACTTCATATTTAAATGACATGAATTGTCTGATTATTTGATAACGAATTGTATTCACAAATCACAAATATTTCGTTCGCATATTCTAGATTCCTGTGTGCTGGTGGCACAGCGGTAGAATACTCGCCGACCACGCATGTGGTCCGGGGTTCCACCCTCGACCGACGCACTCATTTACCTCACTAAGCCAGTAATAAGGCTAGTAAAGAAGAAAGATTTGGCACGAGGCTAGTAATCCCATCCTGTAAAATTAAGCACCACTGCTACCGATTTGTGTCAGTCTAGTAAAATAAGATCTCTATCTATTCAAATCCAAATAATTACGAAGGCAAATAAAAAGCGACAATTATTTTCAATTTGATATGGATTACAAGAGGCTTAGAAACAAAAATTACGCAGGAATAGAACGAATTACAGATGTGAAGAAAACAAGCATAGAACAAACTGGAAAAATAATTTTTAACTAGAAATGGAATGTGGTGCGATATACATCGGACAAATATCTCGAGAAATCAGAATCAGAAGAAATGAACACCGTAGAGCATCTGTTCGATCACCGAGAAATCCAGTTGAATTAGAAAAGCTTGAAAAATCATCAACCATAGGTCTACACGCTATAGAATCAGGCCACAAACTTGATTTCGACAATACTGTAATCATCATCCAGAAAAATTCCAGAAATCACAAAGAACGTCTAATATCAGAAGCACTTCATATCAAATGGAATCCAAATTGTCTGAATAGGAATGATGGACTAAAACAGAATTTGACTTGATTACAACACCTCCTCCCCCATGAAGTGACAGAATCAACACGAATGTGATCAGCAAGTTCACTATGTAAACACACACTACCTTTATAATGTTACACACTGATCAAATCCAACAATCTACACTTGCTTTTGTTATCTTTACCAAATGGCCAATTTGACAACGAAAAATGACCCCATACTGAGGAACGATGATTAAGTTGTCATATATAAGCTGAGATTTTGTAAATTCTGGTTTAATAATACTTTGATAAAGCTATTAGCAGCATTAAGTAGCGAAACGTTAGTAAAACAATATCATTTTGTTTTTCATTCATTGGGAAATACAAGAAAACCTTTATTATAATGAATAGAAATGGAAGTTAGGAGGTGGGAATATAGATTACAAGAGGTTTGGAAACAAAAATCTACACAGGATTAAAATACAATTGTAAAATAGTCATTTTAAACGAATTACAGATGTGACCAGGCAAGGGAGCATTACAGACTAGGTCCATGGTAGTTGTAAAGGCTGGACTAGTTTCCTTTGGAAACACAGCTCCGGCTTTTCAATGCATATGTCGAAGGCTTCTGCAGCACAAAGAACTGCGTCACACGATCTACTGCCAACTCATCTCTTATTTGAAGATCTTGGACGAAGAGAAAATAGCATGTAATAAATTGGGCTGAAAATTCTGTACATTTTTGTAAACACTGTTCAGAATAGAGCTATTATTATTATTATAGCCAGCTAGTCACTACCTTCAAACAAAATGCCCTCATTACACAAACATCTTAGATAATTCAAATTATTAGTTACTGAACTACAGCAGCAGTTTTATTGTTTTTATTGATTTGTACATCTCTATCTAACACTCACTAAATTCTATGATGATGTAGATATCACATCATCACATGCACATGTTTGCCTATCGTCACATACATATTTTCAGGCGTGTCTGTCCATCCAACAGATATATATGTATTTGGGGAGAAAAGAACAAAAACTTTGATTATAAAATGTGCGTATTTAGGTATGTTTGTGTGCCGTGTTTCTCTACCCCATGTTACGCATCATACATTTATACGTGAACAGTTTGTGTGTAATTGTGTGTTTGCGGCCGTCCATCATCCATCCGTATTTACCAGTCAATCAGTAATTCAATTGTATGTTGGTTTAATTTCGTTATCTAACATCCGCTTTCGTGACTTTATTATCATCACTGTTCAGGTGTTGGTTTACAAGGTCTATTTACAGGATTTCATCATGAGCTGACATTGGCTAGAGAACCATTGGAAGATGTGAGAGTACTGGATAGCTGTTTCGTCCTAGTTTGCCATCAGCTCTTCAACTGTACGCACCCACCAGGATTCGAAACCGAAGACTTTCGGGTTACAAGGAAAGCTGGTAGACGATTAAGCCACTGGAACCTGATCCAAAGGAAATTCCAAAGGAATTCCAACTTCTGCCAATTCACAGTAAGGCGTGACCACTCGACAACGTCATCAGTGGCATGTATTTGTGTTCACACTCGACCTTCTGCCATTATTGTTGTCATTACCATTATGTCCAATAACTTCAGTCTCTGAACATTGTGGACAGAATGGCTGATCACAAGCTAGATCGGTTCACGAACTAACAGGTCAATTATAAGAGATCACGAGTAGTGGACAGCTGTTTCACCCTTCTAGTATGTGACACTCCACATAGATGAATCCAGCGCCAGTACCTATGCACATGATTGTGCAATCAATGTGGTAAAATGGAAATGCTACCTTGTCAAACTACTGAAAAAGGGGTGACTGAGGCCTCTACAGGCACTGGTGCAGAATCATCCTCTTGTCCACACCAAGCTAAATGTTAAGTCACGTCATCATGGAAAGAATAAAAGATGCACTAGATACAGAACACCAACAGTCTGAAACAAGCTGCCTGAACTGAGAAAAAGCACATCATTTGTGTGGATGAAACTGCAGAAACTATGCGTCATCGTCATCGAACAGACAGCGCATAGAATGGTAGTCAAATCCCTCCCTTCTTTTAGGGTTAACTGGAAAGAAATTCGGACACTGTGGAGTGCAGTGACCTAAATTTTCACCACTCTCATTCATTCACAACTCTGTGACAGTACCACGTTATAAAGTGATCCACAGCGGAAAATTCATCGAAGTCTGCCTCCGAAGTGAAGATAGGAGTATGACTAGGGTGCCTAATATCACCAGTGACACTATTAATTGTGGTGCACTGCATTATGCGCGGAGTGGGAAGTTAGGAATACCTTAGACATTTAAAAAGACTCTGGAAGATTTGAACTTCGCGTATGATCTATGTCTAATGTTACACAAACTTGAAGACTTGCAGGCGAAAGTCAGAAAGTTGACAGAAGACGCTAGAACCAAAGATGTGACTTCAGATGAACATAGAGAAAACCAAGGTTAATGAGAATAACCAATCAGCTAACAACAACAAGCACCAATCATTCATTATCAACGGAAGAAATTTGAAAGAGGTCACTTCCTTCACCTGCCTTCTCTAGGCAACATCATTTCAACTAGTCGCATTTAGGATCGATGAGTATGCAAAACTAACCAGAATAGGAATGGCTAGGCAGGTCTCCATCACTCTGAAATCAGTTCAGAAATCTGCTAGCTGCACTCCACCTTGTAAACAATAAGATTTGGATTTTCAACACCAATGTTAAGACATTACTTCTATGTGGATTAGACACTTGGTACGCGCATCGTAAACAGTATTTCCAACAGGCTACTACAAACTTTTATCAATAGCTGCCTTCCCTGGTTCCAAACTGTCGATCAGATATGGCTGGTCAGAAAGAATTAAGAACAAGAAACTTTGCGAACTGACGGACTAATCAAGAACCTATTGCTCAACAAATATGTAGAAAAAAAGGAGACGGATGACCTGGACACCAGCTGAGGGGTGACATCATGCACCAAGCCATCCTTTGAACGGAACATGGGTGGAAAACAGTGAGTTAGGTATGGCTGAAAGGGTAACATGGGGGACACTGTGTGAAAAGCAGAAGATGAGAGTCTATGTACAATCATGGGACCAGCCAGCAGAAAAGGATTGCAGAGATGAGGACAAAATAGGGATTTGCTCTGGTTGAAGTCTTACGTTCCATTTGGACTGGAAAGTCAAGACAGACGTTGATCACTCTGCAGTCAGTTTGGAAATCTGCTTACTCTACTCCATCACACCATAAAGAACATAATCCAGATTTTTTTGACATTTTTCTCTCTTCACGCACAATGAACACCTGTGCTGAATATGGTTAGAGTTGAAGTCTTATATTTTGGAAGCCTGTAAACGGAATAAATTCCTTTGGAAATTTCATTCTTGATTTTACTCGAAGCGATTAATATGAGAGGAAAGTTGTGGATAGTGAGGAGGTGAATGTTCAGTTCCCGACAATATGACTTAAGCGACCAACTGCTTGTGTCCATGAGCAACAGTGTCAGTTAGTTAGGTCAAAGTCAAAATACCACTAACTCCCTGCTTACTACAGCCTTCAAAGTCTTATGTAGTATGGAACGTAGTAATTTTTTAGGAAGTCTAAGGAAGATTAAGTTGTTGAGGGTTGGGGAAAAATAAAGAAGAAGAATGGGTGGGATATATGAATGCCAGAGTATATCTATTCCTAATTAAAGTAATGTGGCCTTCCTGAAGAAATATATTGGCCTACATTCGACAGAGGGAGTTCACTGTCATCAAAACAGTTTGACGGTAGTATTTCATATATAAATATAGAACAAATAAGAATAGGATATATGTACAAAAAGCATCGGTGGCACAGTGGTTAGGACTCTCGCCGACCATGTACATGGTCCGGGGTTCGATCCCCTGCCGGCGCACACCCGATATCTATGGTCGGCCTGAATTTGGGCTACCGATATCCATGCTGAAAATTCCATACTTGTACTGAAAAGTACGGTGTGGAATCAAGCTGTAAATCAAAAAAAAAAAAAACATCAATGTGCTCGTTCACTAGGCATTTGAGTTTTGAATCTTTGAAATATATTCATGATCCAGTGAATCCCCAACGACACAGTCACACTCATGGTTCAGGGTTCAATTCCCGAAAGCCTACACCAAGATAATAATTTGAATAAATCAGGAACAAAGTTGGTTTGTGCAGAATAAGACGATACCATCATTGCTTATTTCTTTGGCTTCTCATCACCTGAGTACAGCCTAAATAAATTATTACTATTATTAAGTTTATGTACAGATAATTTTTTACATACTTGCAATTATTACACGACATCAGTTAACGTTGTGACTTGAGTTCACGTTTAAGCAAAAATCGGTCTGTGTTTACAATATTAAAGGAGTTACGTAATAAAGACAAGAGGTGACTAAGGTGATGAGTAAATTAATAAATTAGGTAACAATGTAGTGAGGTCAACTGAAATCATACAGTAAAAGCTGGACTAAGGTTAAAACCAGAGATTGTGTCATCACATGAAAAAGAGAATAAGGACATCCAGTTACCAGGATGCAAGACAAGGAAAGACCGATAACTGCTTCTTTCTGAACATACACATAAATCGAGTCTCAGGAGTCTGGCTGTGATTGTTTCCGCAAGTTTGAAGAGTACTGAACTATTTTGTCGACTGACAATTTTAAAGGATCTTGCAATGTCCACCTCATGACCCATATCATCAAAGAGACGCCTGGCAGTGGCTTTATTGATTGCACTTTTTCGCTTGAGAGATATAGGCTTCATGGCATATGTTCATAAAATCGGTGGTATTCCCTTCTTTCTGTTCTTGCAGTGTAACTTTCCCCATAGATATATGTAAACTTGTATACACAGTTAGAGTTAACATGAAAGAAGAATCTGCCGACTTTTGATTTCACCAAAGAGCACGTTGACTGATAAACGAGAAGCAACTTAGTCGTTGAGGATAGGCTGTGGCTAGTGACGTATTCAGTCTCCTGGTGACTATTCCTGCAATATATTATCACCTTTAAAGTCGAGTTGAATGAAAACAGGCTTTTTCCTTACTGTGATTTGTTTGCTGTTTAGGCCTTCACATCTCCTATATTTGTTAATTAATCTCTGAGGATAGCCGACTTTCTGTGTATTCTCCAGACTCTATAAAACGGAGTTTTGATCAGTGCTCATTCATAGAAATCTGGACAAAATCTATTAAAATGTAAGTGCTGTTCATTCCATTGATCTCTGAAGGTAGTCTCCAGGGTTATTAACTTTGGAGTTACCAGCCAAATGACATTGCGTAACAATCGCAAACATGTGAAATATTTTCTGTATATAAATTTAATAAGAATTATTATTTATTTAGGCTGTACTCAGGTGATGATAGGTCAACGAAATAAGCAATGATGGTATCATCTTATTCTGCACAAACCAGCTTTGTTCTTGCTTTATTCACATTTATAAAGGGGAATACACATACCTAGATGATAATTTGTTGGACCGGAAAATAGGGATAACATTAGTTGTGAGGTTATTTACTTTGCCGTATCAAGAGAAAACATTACAATCGCGAGAGAAATTTTCTTAAATGTACAATCTCCGGAAAGCTGGGAGAAGTATATGTTTGTCTGTCTATAGTTTCAAATTCTTCAGTACTGTATACTCTGGTGCCACTGAGAACTGGACCGTTGAACTGGGGTTACAAGCCCAGCTCATTCAGCACGTAGCAACTGGGTTTCATTTCAGTGATCTATGAACTTTAATGTCTTTCGATGGATGATAAATTCACTACTACTTTCCAATGGCACTGAGGATCATCTATCTTCATATTCAGATTGGTAAGTCCCGCTTGTCAATATATCTCGTTAGGAAATCAGTCATTGGTGTACTCCACATATCCATTTGACCTGGTTCTCTTCAGTCTCTTTTTTCGTTACCTTCATGACTTCCTGTAGGCTTACATTTCCTCAGCTTTACCACAGGATTTCTTCCATTTTATCCTTCCACACATTCTTAACTTCTCATTGGGGTTCTACTCTCACGGTAGTGTTGCTAGTATGTCATATCACTGAACAGTTTCTCCAGCATGCTCTCAACCAATCTATCTACATTTTCGTCTGCATATTTGTAGTGCACTCAATAAGTTCTTGATTATCTGTCAGAGTTGCTTTTATCCTCTTATTCTCCTTCTGACCACCTGATACACAATATCGGCTTAAGGCAGCCGACAGGATAAAAGTCTTTTGGAAAGGCTTTTAGTAATGTACATAATAAGTCTCCGAGCCGTGTATAGAAGCACTGACTGACTTGATAGTGGTGTTGAGGATTCGGATCTTGTTTCATGTGCTGAATATTGTGGATTCCCACAATGATTTAAGATTTATGAAAGTCTATTGAAAATCAAAATAAGGGATTTGCGAAGGGTCTATTTTCAACAACATTATTATTATTAAGCTGTACAATCGCATACATATGGATATTAAGAAATTATATCCTGTGAGGGAATTTAAACAAAGGTGTGTAATAATAATAAAAATAACAGTTTGAAATGCAATTAAAGTGTTTTTTACTTGTGATCATTGTTGAATTTCAAGCAGTAAAACAAATAATATCATAAATAGAGAATAGTTCATAGTGAGTGTAAATGTTAGTAGGCTGGAGGCGGTTTAAAATTATAGGGTTAACAGGCAGACAAAATAAAAAGCTTACATAACATGATGTAAAATTCGATAAGATAAGAGTTAAATACTGCAAACCAAGAAATTTTGATTTTCTTTAACGTAGGATAACAGATTAGTTATGGGGTATCAAAGTAAATAGTAGTATTTGTGTGGCAAACGCTCTGGACTGCAGTCGAATACAAAATGTATCCACTGCATAACTGGCCATTATTGCAACGAAAACATATATTATATGTTACAAGTGTAAGAACCTGAAGAGAAATTATTTGGAAAGAATATTATCGTATTTTTTGTTTATCTTTTGCTTCGCTTGTTATTACAGTTATTATTATCTGACTATTTCAATTTCTGTCAACTCCCAGCTAGACTGTACTAAGATGAACAGCTTTCTATCAGGAGTTAGCAAATGGTCTTCGTCTAATGGTCTTCAACTAAATCCTTCCAAATGTCAGGCTCTTAATTTCAGTCTCCGGCATAAAAGAAAGTTAGACGAAGCTGGTAGTTCCTACCGACCATTGCGAAATTGATGATAGTGATATAGAAATCAAGTGTGACGTTAAGTATCTTGGATTATTTTTTCTACTGACCTATCCTGGTCTTCCCATGTCTTAGCGATTTCTAAAAGAATATTTCGTCTGACTTTTTACATTAGGAAGTTATGGCACTCGGGCATAACTCAACCCCTCCTCTTCTTATAGTTTGTTAACTCTTGCATCTTACCTATTCTTCTTTATTGTTCACCCCTATTCTTTCCTGCATTGCTTAAATAAATATCATATTTTGCTCCGTAGAACTCTGAAGACTGTCAGTAGGGCGCGTGATATCCCATTGCGTTGTATCGTTGACATCGTCATTGATAGGCACTTGATTTCATGCAACAAATTTCCTAAAGGGATTTTGTCCACTTTACTCATAGCTTTCATCCCATTTCTCCTCAGGTAAAACAAAAAGTCATTTCAAGAGACTTTATGAGCGCACGCATAAGTATAAAAATTCCACGATACCAAATTTGGCAGGTATTTTATGTGATGAAAATAGTGTCAGGTATGAACTGGCTAACCTTCTTCCCATCCCTATAACAGGTTTTATTGTTATTATCCTGCTTATATTTTTAATCCTTTCATAAACACCATTTAAGCTCTGTAATAATTGTTATTATTTTTTTCGTTCCTCCGCCGTACCATGCTCTGTCAGGAGAACACTAGACTCAATACTCTGTAACATGCTAAGACTCCCATACTGTATCGATAATATTGTTTGAAACACACCTCATGTTATTGTTATTACTATTATCATAATTATTATTTTCATTTTACACTTAGCACATTTTGGCATTATTCCTACAGTAAATATGGAAAATATCCTGTGGTTAATTTTATGTATGTTCTGAGTAAATCCGATGCAATATTGTGACAAATGCTGAAAATTACATGCTATAATCTAAGCAAGACTTTTGGAATAAAGCATTATATATATACGTATATATTCATTGTTATCCCTTTAGGTTCCGAGTGGAATACGGGTCAAGGGTTTATAAAAAGCAGTCATACATATATACACTTTTCTCTTTCTCTTTACATCCCCTCTTCCACCTATATTTACAACTTGGCTATGAGGTCAACTGTAACTATTTATTCATCTTTGCCTACCCAACTCAGTTACAACACAGGGCTTTGCACAGAAGTGCAATATCCCAGCTTGCCACATTTCATGTTGCACATGAAAATGGAGAAAAAGGAGATTCAAAGCGACTTTCTTGAGCAGAAACGTAACGGATAAACAACAGCAACATAGAAAACCCTGAAGGTTTTTAACGCATATCTAAGGTCACATAGAGTGCAGGTATTTCTGCCGATGAGGACGACTTTGAATCATATCTCCAGCTATTGGATACTAGCGTCTCCACGTCTCCAGGCCACAAGGCAATTCATATCTTCGTAAATAACTCAAATTATCTCTTAAAGATTTCATGGTATGGTATCACATTTTCATTTGACATCGGTCCTAATTCTGGTTTCTAATCTTCGTGAGGACACCATTATTTTCTTTCTTTGATTTACAGCTTGATGCCACACCGTATTTTTCAGTACAAGTATGGAATTTTCAGCATGGATATTGGTAGCCCAAATTTTTCAGGCCGACCATAGATATCGGGTGTGCGTCGGCAGGGGTTCGAACCCCGGACCATATGCATGGTCGGCGAGAGTTCTAACCACTGTGCCACCGACGCACAAACCACAAACCGCAAACCACGAGTAATCAGTTGAGGAGGGACTTATTGCATGAAACGCTACTGGTGCATCTAGCTGCTAGTGAACACCAACACAAAATAACGCACAAGTTTAAAACTTGATCCTAACTGCTTCATAACACCTTCAAATCTTAAGTATACCGTGTAGCTCAAGCAGATGCATGGGATCTGGCATAGAATTTCCTATCTAAATCTGTGATGCGACTTATAGAAAGCTGGAATTGATGAACCGTTGGATCCCATCCGAAAGTGCGAATGCTCAACAAGTACGCCTCGTGGACTGAAGCTCCTGGGTCGAATCCCTAGTCGTGGGATCATGAGTGAATACTGCTAAATAGTAGCAAACTAAGATGTCCAGTATTCCCTCATGGTTCTCAATGATTCACCTAACTGTGAAGTGATTTCGTCATCAATTTTGAAACCTATGAAATCCTCCCAAACTTGAAGACTTCAATTAATTTCAAATGGAATCTTCGCCTGCAACTGTCATCAGTTGGAGAGACACAGTCACTGGAAATTGCTAGGGGGTACACTGGACAACGGTTTCATCCTCGTTTTCTAAATAGACTTTTCAGCAATGCACAGCCCTAACGTCACTCAGAACTTTCAGACCACGAGGTTAGTCCATTGTATTTTCGACCTTCTGGGTTGGAATGACCCGATGATTCTCGAACTGTTTTCCCTTCGTGATGATCACACTTACACATTGAATTTATCTACTCATTTCTGCCGCATGTATGTATAATTTCCCACAGAGATAATCAGTGGAGTTATTAAAAGAGTTTGTGGTTCCAATCATTGTTCAGTATCCGATGACAAGACAAATAATGTCATGTGAAATTCACATTAGGATGTTTACAAAATCACAGTCATAATCCGTCTATGCGATTAAACTGTTATAATCCCGATTTCGTACTTTGACCCTACTTATTGTACGTTTAATTTATTCAATCTGTACAGCTTTGCCTTATTATTTCGATTATTATTGTTAATTTCATTTTGAACAATCTCCAGAATTATCTAACTTGTCAGCCTTTGTTTATTTAAGTCAGTATAATTTTAGGTTTTTGCAAGTGTTATCTTAACATAATTTTCAGTTTGTTGATTTAGTGTTTCAATTGCATACAATTCTTCCTGTTAACAAATTTGAATAGAGCAAGAACGACAAATGTACCAGGATAATCTGAGATCATGTTTTGCTTTTTATTATTTCGTGGATTATTCTCAACTGGCTGGCTACAACCTGAACAGTGCAAAAATTACAAATTAAATAGGACATGTGAACACACTTTTTTTTACACTGATAATGAAGTAATGGATTGGAACTGATAATTACAGCATATCTCAAAATCCCAAATTCACAGTTTTGTCGAAAGACCATCAGACAGCATTACGAGATTTAATGAATCTGTTGTTATTCTCTGACTATATAAAGGAGAATGCGTTGTGATTATGGACAAAATAATGATGTGCAGAAGGTCTGTAGTGACCCGTTTTATTACTCATCATCGCAGTATATTTTCATTGTGTAATTGTACTTTGATTTGTTTATTACTCTAAATCTTGCATGTTAACAATTGATACTTTTGTACTCGCTCGATTTTTGAATTTTGATTGCTGCAATAATACACTATCGTATTCCTTCGCAAGTGCCTTTTGAATTACGTTGTGGATGTCGAGTAGTCGCAACGTTAGGTCACAATTATAAACGCGAAGAAGTACTAGGAGATATACGTGTACGCTAGTGTAGTCAAAATATAGCAGCACAACAGGTCAAATGAGTTCTGAGTGATGCATCAACCTTTCGAACTGATCATTTGAATCTATGGAAATACGAATTACCAAGAAACTAAGAAAACTTTTGGCAAAAGCGTTTACTGACAAAAACATATTTAATGGACTGAAGTCTAGAGTATCCAGATTGGCTTATTTATACGGTTTACCCAAAGATGCATAGACTCTACGTTCCCATGAGACCATTACTATGCATTATTGATTTTCCGTATCATAAAGTAAGTCGGTGGCCAGCAGAACTTTTGAAGCCAATGCGTGCAAAGTTATTTTTGTCTAATGCTTGAAAGAAAATTTTCAATTCGCCGAACATTTAGAGAATTTGGGCATCTCAAATAAATTAGTGGTGTCATTTGACGTCTCTTCGCTGTTTGAAGAGATCGCGTTAGAAGAAAAAGATACAATTCATATGTCAACATGCTGAGCTCATTCCTCTGACAAAGAATGAACTCAGACAACTGCCTTTAATATCTACTAAGGAAATACAGTTTCAGTTTTACAGTGTTCTGTACCGCCAAGTTGACGGAGTCGCTAGGGCAAGTCCGCTGGGTCCGATTATGGCAGATATTTTTATGGGCAATCTGGAACAAACAAAAATGAAGGATTTTGAGATATGCTGTAACTATCAGTTCCAATCCATTACTTCATTATCAGTGTAAAAAAAAGTGTGTTCACATGTCCTATTTAATTTGTAATTTTTGCACTGTTCAGGTTGTAGCCAGCCAGTTGAGAATAATCCACGAAATAATAAAAAGCAAAACATGATCTCAGATTATCCTGGTACATTTGTCGTTCTTGCTCTATTCAAATTTGTTAACAGGAAGAATTGTATGCAATTGAAACACTAAATCAACAAACTGAAAATTATGTTAAGATAACACTTGCAAAAACCTAAAATTATACTGACTTAAATAAACAAAGGCTGACAAGTTAGATAATTCTGGAGATTGTTCAAAATGAAATTAACAATAATAATCGAAATAATAAGGCAAAGCTATACAAATTGAATAACACTGAAAGCAACAATAACCTGTACTAATAACCATCAACGGGAGAAACTTGAGAGAGGTCACTTCACCAACTCATCAAGAAAGCATAGTTTCGACCATACCCAACGGACCGGATGAAAATGTCAAAGCCAGCCAGCCAGCCAACCAGAATCGGAAAGGCAACATACACCTTCACAAGTCTGAAGCTGGTACAGAGCTTAGAAAACAAGGCACCTGAAATAGGTTTACAAATCTTCTGCACTCACTCAGAATAAACGGCAAGATTCGGATTTTCAACACCAATTTCACGTCACTCAGTTCTTCCATGTGTCTCAGAAATTTGGCCAGCGCGTCACGAAGAGTATTTCCAACGGGATACTACAGGCTTTTATCAACAGCTCTCTTCGCTCACTGCATACTGAAGATCAAATGGCCAGCTAGAAAGAGTTAGCAACATGGAACTCTGGCTGGCTGGGAACAAACCAACCAAGAGCCGATCGCTCAACAAATATGTAGGAGAAAATGAAGATGGACTGGGAATACACTGAGGAAATCGTCGAGTGACATCGCGCCCAATGCAGGCTATCGCTCGAGTGGGATTCGAATGGGAAGTGACGAGTAGGTCGTTGATGCGAATGTGACATGGAGAAGATCGTGTGAGGAGTTGGGGGAGGAGACTAGAGTTTATGGACAGTCGTGAACCCAGGTAAATAGGACAGGAGAAAATAGAACAAAGTAGACATGTGTTGTTGAAGCCCTATGTTCCACTCGGAACCCAAGGGAATAGCAATAATAATAATAGTAATCACAGTTCAGTAACAAGCAGCAATAAAATAGGTTGTGTGATACACAAATTAGTTCACAGAGTTTACAGATCTTGTAAAGGGTTGTAAAATTAACAGGATTAGAAAGTAATCAAAACATGATGAAAAACGGCGAGAACTTTGATAAGAAAGAATTAAAAATTGCGAAATATACATGTACTGAATTCAAATAATAAATAGGGATAAGTTAAATTAGACCAAAAGCTGTTCAGAGTGAAAGACAATACTAATAATAATAAAGGAAAGGTACATAGATTAAATAAATAAGTGTTCATTCCACTCCTGCCAAGGTAGAAACAGGTATTGTACATTTAGACATTTTTTAGACACAAAAGTTTGTCTTGAATTCATGAATGGCCGAGGCGTTCACTGTCTTTAGAAATTTTCAATTCTTATTATCTGTTGTTATGTGAAGATTGATTTTAGTAGCTTCCAGTTCTCTGAATGGATTTATTAGCAAAAAAAAATAATTTTTTTTTCATTGTTCTTGTTGTTCTAATTTTCTAAAGTTTGATTTGATTTCACTTAATCTTTTTAGAGTTTGAAAATTGGTACCAACAGTGTTTTAATGAGTCAGTCAATCCATGCGATCTTGAGGTGGGTATTCCAACGAGAACCGATGCATCGCATGCAAACACTATAACAAATAACAATAGTAGCAATATGAAGAAGGCATTAATAGACGTCAGCTACAATGAAAAAGAGAAACCATGCATCAGTACACAAAACTATATATATATATGCCGGTTAACTCCCAGCTAAACTGTACTAAGATTAACAGCTTTCTATCAGGAGTTAACAAATGGTCTTCGTCTAATGGCTTTAAACTAAATCCTTCCAAATGTCAGGCTCTTAATTTCAGTCTCCGGCATAAAAGAAAGTTAGACGAAGCTGTTAGTTTCCATAATCGTTGTAAAATAGATTACACTGATATAGGAACCAAGTACGACGTTAAGTATCTTGGAGTGATTCTTTCTTCTGATCTATCCTGGTCTATCCACATCTTAGCGATTTCTAGAAAAATATTCCGTCTGACATTTTACATAAGGAAGTTAAGGCACTCGGGCATAACTCAACCCCTCCTCTTCTTATAGTTTGTTTAAATAAATATCATATTTTGCTCCGTAGAACTCTGAAGACTGTCAGTAGGGCGCGTGATATCCCATTGCGTTGTATCGTTGACATCGTCATTGATAGGCACTTGATTTCATGCAACAAATTTCCTAAAGGGATTTTGTCAGACTGTGAGCATCCACTGCAGCACCCGCAGCTACAACCTTGTGTCTCCTCAGGTAAGACGAGAAGTCTTTTCAGAAGACTTTATGCACCTACGTCTAAGTATAAAAATCCCACCATACCATATTTGGCGGCACGTACTTTATGTGATGAAAAAAAGTGTTCGGTATCAAGTAAATAAGCTTCTTTGCACTATTAAATAAACCATTCCCTCCACCCTTATAACATCAAGCTTTATTGTTATAGTACTTCTTATATTTATAATCCTCTCAATTTTTTGTTTTTATTTGTTTATTTTTTCATAAGAGTGAACACCATTTAAACTGTGCCATAACTGTTCATTTTGTATTTCCCCTCACCATGCTGCTATATCAACAGAACATTAGATCCAATAATCTATGACATGCTAAAATTTCCAAACTGAATCGACAATACTGTTTGAAACAAACTCACTGTTATTATTATTATATTTAATATTCTCATTTTGTACTTCGAAAATTTTTGACTTTATATCGTAAATGTGGACAAATTCCTCTGGTTAATTTTATTTTAATTTTTAATTTTATTTATATTTTGAGTAAATCAGATGCAATATTGTGACAAATGCTGAGAATTCCATTCTGTACTATAAGTACTGTTTGTTTTGGAATAAAGTAGATTATTATTATTCGTCATAATTTATGCCCTTCATTCAAACAGTTTCTCAATACTATCAAATTTTCCATCTATACTATCCGGACTTATTATCAGTGATATTATCTCTTTGCTCAATATATACCTCCAACTGTTTCATGTCAAACATTGGTTATTTCACTATGAACTTCTCATTGTAGTCTTACTATTTCCTCCTTAATACATGCTACTTTGTACTAGCCTGACACCTTTTATAACCTTGAACTGACTTGTCAATTTTCCTACCCCACACTCTACAAATCTATTATGACGAATCACCACCACTGTCTCCCATTTCACCGAAATATTTTGTAATCGATTTCAGCCTAGCCCGACGTTTGTCACACAAATTTTGATTTAGAATGGTAATTGGGACTAGTGAAATAATGTCGCAAACAGTTTAGAGTAAGAATCATAACAGTAACAATCGACGTAGCCATACGGGAAGGATACACAAATTGAATAAACAAAACGAGTGGCCAAATTATGAATGGGGATTACCATACTTTAGCATAGATGAATTAACAATTGAAGGGTTTGAACAAACTTCCTCTTCTGTACACAAAGCTTTGACTTTTCTGTTTCTATGGCCAGAGAGCTTCAACACTGCAGCAGATGAGTTGGATTATTAATGATTTTTGAGCTTGATGGATAACATTAAATCAAGAGGTTCTAGAGATACGATGACCAGAATCAACCATATGTTCAGTGATTACGCTTCTTATAGCCCTACTCCCACCTATTCTTAACAACGTGGAATATTGTTCTTTAACCCTCTTCGAGAGAAAACTTGCATGGAACGAGCGTTATATAACTAGCTCCACACGAGCAGATGAATTGACAAACGTGTGTAGAGCTGGTCAACTGTGGGATCTTGTCCTTCATGTTATTGAACAGTACTGGTGAGTGGGAAAACGGTAATCTCGACGATTCCGTAACGAATTTCCTTTTCAGTAGGGACTGTGAGATCCTTCTTCTTTTAAGGATGTTGTCAACAGCCAAGTCACCTTTGAATTCAAGGTTTACTTACATCGATTTCTTGGTTAAGGATTTTAATTCACAAATATGGGAAAAACTAGTAAAATTATCAAAGACTGATGGCAAAGGACTACTGATTTGTGATTGTTGTCGTCTAACTTCACTACAATGCGCCTCTAGATCACTGATCACTTGAAAATATATTCGCCATACTGTGATAGGCATAAAAGTCAAATTCAACTGTGACAACGTTGTATTCTTCAAAACACAGTAGGTATATATTTAGTTTACAAAATGTCAGAAATTAAAGCTGAAAACAAACCAATCAAGAAAATGTCTAATCAGGTATTGTCATATCGGTATAGCATGCACCGAATCATGACTTCACCGCTAACAAAGAGAGGTTTTTTGTCCTACCAGTGCGTCGGTGGCACAGTGTTTAGGACTCTCGCTGACCATGCAAATGGTCCGGGGTTCGATCCCCTACCGACGCACACATGATATCTATGGTTGGGCTGCGAAATTTGGGCTACCAATATCGCATGCTGAAAATTCCATACCTATACCGAAAAATACGGTGTGAAATCAAGCTATAATCAAAAATAAAAAAATCAATTGATTCATATGAGTAGCTGAATACTACTCACATCAACAACCATCAGTGCTTTCTCACTACCCAGCAAAGTTGAAGTGATCTGTCTAAGCACTAGACGGTTGATTCACTAATTTTTGAGTTCAAAATGATCAGTGATATAACCGGCTGGAGTCAGCCCAGATTAAATGACCCGAATCAATTAGAACCATGCGAATTTCGGCCAGAATATCGTCCGGTGTGTATATCACTTCGATGATCTGGTTATCCACCTAGCAAGCACTACTGGTTGACATAAATGTGTGGTATCCAACTACTTATCTCAGTCCACTAGTAATATATGGTTTTATGCATTTACTCTTGCTTTCTTGGTTGCCATTTATATGGTATTATCAAGTAAATCACAAACTGTGTGTTTGATCTGAATAAGGACGTTAATTGTGAGGAGATTTCATCTCAAGCTGTGTGAATAGCAAGATCCGTAGGTGAGGAAATATCATATTTATCCATAGTAGACGTGGAGTACACCTCGACGTCTGTCCACTCGATACAAAGATCAATTCAACTATTAGCACCTTGTCTTTCAATCTAACTAATATTCAATTTTGTCCATTAAGGGGGACAAAGAAAGAGTGACTGAGAGCAAACAATGTTGCATTTTCGATAACTTCTTCATCTGTTACAAATCATTACTGTTTCCTTGGCTTCCTAGTGGAAAATGGGGCTTCAACAGCACATCTCCTTTTCATTCTGTTCCCTAAAGGCGTCTTTAGCTGATCCAGCGAATGCCCATAGGCTCTAATCCCCTCCTACTCGCCTGATGTCCTCCATACCACCTTCAAATCCACTCCCAACAGGCTATTTCATATCCGGGTTCCAGCTCAGCGACGTTCTGGCACGAGATGATACTCAGCCCCCTATTCAGGTCGAATCCGGTCCATCCCCATTTTCTTTGGAATATTTTTTAAAACTTATTCTATACGCTTCTGCTTGCAGAAGACTTCCCAAATGATTTCAAATTTACAAAGGTCTTTCCTTCCCTTCCGGTTATGGATGGGTTTCACATCCTCAACCGTGCTGTCGCCTAGAGTTGAAACGATGGTTCCTAACCAGAAAAGTAAAGGAAGTGACCTCTTTCAAGTTTATCTCATTGAGAGTGATCAGTGCTTGTTCGTGCTATTGTTGACTGTTTATCTTCATCATCTCTATCTTCTCTATGTTCAGTTGAAATCCTATCTTTGTTGTCTGCCTCTTCTGTCAGTTTGTCGGTTTTCACCTGTAAGTCTTCGAATTTTTGTGACATCAAGCATAAATCATACATGAAGACATACATACATAAAAATATTAAGGATGGATTGTTATTGACAACAGCATTAATGTGCTTTTTTCACTAAATAATACTGAGGTGTTCAGAGGATTAGTGAAAAGAATTACAGTCCAAAGAACCAACGGGGTGTGGGTGATGATATGCATAAAACTATCTAATGCTAAATTGAATACCATAAAATTATGAATAACATTTGTGCGACGACTAAAGATATCTTAAAACAGTGATAATAGCCAGGGTGGGGAGGAAAAGGAACTGAAAGGAACTTCTTCTGAACTCACAGACACGTTCGGCTTATTCAGGTGGATTCCAGTGGCTTCGTAGGGTACAGATACGACAAGCCTGCTGGATATCATATACGACTAGCTTTACATGTTTTGTTCACCAACATCAAATTTATTTTCAACATCTAGCAGACTAGATGAAGAATATTCCTTGTTCAGTCGTTCTACTATCCAATCTAATCGGATTGTCCACGTGCTCTATCAGCACTGGCATTTCAATAAAATTGTCCTCATGTTGATTTATACTACTGTGTACCTTGTAAGTAGGCAAACATTTTAAAGAAAAAAGAAAATCCCAGATTTGGAAGTTATTTTGTGGGTTGATGGTGACAAATATTTTAATCTAGGAAGTCTATTTCATCCTGTTTGGAACTCGCCAGTCAGCTTGATGTGTCTCCATTCCTTCTGAGTTGTGCTATTCTTGTTACTGAGTCTCGAAACCTACATAAACCCATTTTTTCAAACGGCGGAGCCTTATCCACCAGGCAACAAGGGTTTTAAGAGACACTAGGAATGAATGTACATCCAGCTGACAGACGAGTCCCAAACTGAACGAAAAGCGGACCTTGAATTCTACACACACCATCGGCCCAAATGTTGTTGAAACATCTCTGATACCAGCTGGTGTCTCAACAGAGACTGAGAATTTTGCTTCGACATAAATAATCAATCAATGGACAATGTAAAGTAAGACAAAATTAATGATTTTTCTTTTTATGTTTTTCAATGGAATAGTAAAATTATGTGATGTAGTGAGTCGTACGTATAGTTATTACAAATAAATGCAAACCAACTAAACAAAATTAAATATGCATGCGAATTTGGGGAAAAACAGTGTGAAAATCTTTTCTATGCGAAGCATTAAACTTAAATGTCACTTGACAGGTGAAAAGTAACCAGTGATTCTAAAGAAAGAAAAAGGTCAAACCAAAATTGGAAACTTGACTGATAGTCGTTCAGTCTCCACCGACACACTAAGAGCTAGACGGATGACATTGGTCACTATCTGGTGATCAAGTAAAGTATATATTACAATCCTACAGGAGATAAACCGTGAACCCCAGTGGTAATGCGTCTCCGACTTTAGCACTGGGTGGCGTGAGTTCAAACCTTGGATAAGGACATGATTCCCTTCGAGGTTGCGGATATGCCTTGCTGATTGGTGAGGGACAAAAAAGTGAAACCTATGTCAGACGGGACTCCCTGCCGACTGCCTTTAGCCACATAACATCAGGTCAGGACTACGTGATCAGTCATCAGTGAGGTTAGATGATGATTGTACTGCTATAGTAACTAACAAATAGTGAATAGTATTGGTTGTATAATTTAGACTCCATGTTTCAGTTACAACATCGCTGACTGTCACAGTTGGCTTGACATCATGTGTTTCTTTACACCGAATTAGAGAGAAATATCTATTGATTTATTCATTTTTAGGTTTATTTGCATATCCCAGGCCTACTGATCATTACGCTGGAACTGAATGATTTGTGGACTTAGCTGACATGTTGGTACCTCCAAGTACTCATGTTCCGATGTCCGAGGATTAATGTAATGTTTTTATGGTTGATCGTAGTGAATAGCAATGGGGAATCCAGGATGTGCACTCCTCACTACATTTGACTCATTAGCTGGATTTACTTGTATCCCCAGTCAGTGATGCTGCTTTCACTCATACCGAGCATTTTAGTCCAACCTAGCAATCAATCGACAGGCATGCCATACCAAATTAAAGAGAAAAAATGACTAATGCTCTTGGCCCTGGAAGTTTAGTGGGAAATACTTCAGCGTTTGAAACGGTTAGTGTATGTTTCAAGTGTCAGCAGGAACACTTTCATCAATAAAAATAAATATAGATGCACCCAGGTGACGAGTTCATCCTAGATATCCCTGCTTGTGACCAACAAAAGAACAGCCGTCCATTTACATTCATTTTTAATTAATTCCCCTATTGGTCCCGGTTAGCCACAAAATCGAAATCTCTATAAAGGATATAAGAGATTACTAAATAACTGGGAAAATTAATTGAAAATTCACTGGGAAAATATATATGGATTTACTGTTGGCCACTAAAGATGTTGAAATTAAATGTTCATAAAGTTTGTTAAGGCACCTATGTTTGTGCAGCACTCACTCTCCTTCAACAGGTGAATGACGAAACTGGTGGCAGGGTTACTAACATGCTAGTAAAAACAAGGTGACTTCATGAAGCAGAGAAAGTGAACATGGTGGTAGGTAGGAAAATCTAGATGGTGCGTTTTGGCGGGATTATGAACTCTACAAAATAAGCCATAGGAGCCATGAGTACTCTTGGTCTTCTTGAAACAAATATTAAGTACTTACTGATGTAATAACGGAACGCGGTAGTATTTGGTAGTAGATTTGTCTGTTTAGCACAATAATGTGCGGAAATTTCGCGTTTAAATCTTCTTTTGCGCACGTTCTCCGTATTACACTTCTTTCGTCTAGCTATCGCCCTTTCTACATACTTGTATCCCTCCTCTTCACTGCCTAATCCGTCATTCTGCTGTTTAAGATTCTTTCAGAAGACATCACACACATTTACTATTTTTTTATTATAGCTTGATTCCACACACTATTTTAGTACAAGTATGAAATTTTCAGCATGTGATATCGGTAGCCCAAATTTAGCGGGCCGACCATAGATATCGAGTGTGCGTCGGCGGGGGATCGAACCTCGGACCATGTACGTGGTCGGCGAGAGTCCTAACCACTGTGCCACCGATGCACAGTATCTTACAAGGGGCATGCCCAACACTTGTCCCCCTACCCAAGAGTCTGGGGTGAAGCCCTTCCTACATTAGTGCCCTGCGCCCCTGTTGTGTCTTGGTGCAGAATTCTTTATCTCACTGTGTCAGTTTGTGAAGTTGGCTGACCTTAACGCGTTTCTGGCAGTCTCCTTCTCTTATAACATATACAGGATCATGATTATTGTTGACGGTGCATGGTGTATCCTGCGCTCGGCAAGCTGTCATAAGCCATTTTCCTCGGACTTCTTAGAAGCATCCCTACACAATCATTTCAGACGTCAACAACTGGGAAATAATTTAGAAATCTCAGAAGACATTGGGATTTGCCCTTTTTGAAAGCTACAGGACACGTGCTCTTCTGATAGAAGGCAGCGACACCAACGCCAGAACACAGTAGTATTTAGTTCTAGAAATGTTGATCTGAAAAAGACCTACGGTGGCCAGGAAATTCAGATATCTTACATTGGAATCTCAATTTGCAGATGTTCTTTGTAATGCGCTTTCTAAAGGGCCTTCTACATTGTTTTACGATGATCGTTCATTTATCCTCTTCATAATTTAATTCCGCTTTCTTCACTAATTAATATTCTTGTGAAACACACCACACACGCACACGCAATAAACTGCTTAAAGAATCTTATCGACAGTAAATGCCACATGCTTCAGTAATGGTGGCTGATGGTTGTTCTTCTCAATATGTATAACATAACCACTGGTGTATGCATACTGAGTTGGGTAAGGAGATATTTTTTATGGTTACTAGACACATTGCCAACTTATTCACGAATGCAGCCTATTTAGCCCATGAAATGGTGCAAGAAAATGGATAGAACTATGCGGCATCCATTTCAACGAATAACAGTGGATATCACGAAGGTATTCTTCATTTAATTGACTACCTTCCCAACACTGTACATATCGAAGTTCCGGGTTTTGAAATTAATATTTATTAAGCATTCTCGATACGAATTCAGAATTCTGTATATACCCACTAGGTTCCCCATATGGTCTGATCCGATATGCACTTTCAGAGTGCAAAACACTTCAACAAGTGGTAAAGTGGATTATTCTGGGTGGATGGTTAGTCTTGGTGTCTACGAAGTCAACTGTTTCAAAAGTTTAATTGAATATGGAAAGCTAAGGCAAAATATCTACAGGTATATCGTTAAGTATATTCGGTAAAATAGTATGACAGCAATGATCACGTTTATGGAGTCTAGGTAAAGCATTTCCCTAAGGAGTACCCATCTGAAAACCATTTCGCTTGTAAGATTCATAACGCTGGTTGTTAAAACAAATTAGGTAAATTGAGTCTTAAATCTAACGGCGTATGTTTGGTAGAGAGATGTAGTGTTTTATTATTATTATTATTGTTCCCTTGGGTTCCTAGTGGAACATAGGGCTTCAACTGCACGTCTTCACTTGCTTCTGTCTTCTGCTGTACTTTTCACCTGCATCCATGTTAGTCCATACTGTTTCAGCTCCTCTTCACACGATTTCCTCCATGTCACTCTTGGACGTCCTACTTACTACTTCCCTTTCGAGTTCCACTCGAGGGCCTGACGCGCGATGTCACTCAACGGCCTCCTCAGCGAGTGTCCAATCCATCTCCACTTCCTCCTGCATATTTGTTGGGCGATTGGTTCCTGTTTCGTTTGTTCCTATAGCTTCTTGTTTGTGACTCTTTCCGGCCATCTAATCTTCAGTATGGAGCGAAGACAGTTGTTGATAAAGGTCTGCAACCTGTTGAAAATATTCTTTGTGACCCGCCGCCAAGTTTCTGATCCGTAAAGCAAAATTGACTTCACGTTTGTATTGAAAATCCGAATTTTGTTGTTGATGCTGAGTGACGAAGATTTCCAGATTGGTTTCAGGTTGATGAATGTGTTTCTCGCCTTCCCGATTCTCGATTTCACATCCTCGTCCGTTCCTCCTGTGGTTGAGACAATGCTCCCTAGATAAGTGAAAGAAGCAACCTCTTTCAAATCCCTCCCGTTGATGGTGATTGGCACTGGATGTTGCTGCTGTTGTTGGTTGGTTATTTTCATAAGCTCCTTCTTGTCTATGTTCACCTGCAGTCCTGTCTTTGCTGCTTCTTCGACCAGTTTGTCGGTTTTTGCTTGTAAGTCTTCGATTTTGTGTGACATCAAACATAAATCATCCACGCGCGAAATCCAGGTCTTCTAGGTTCTTCAAGTCGGTCCAGGATATCCCTGTCTCCTCGTTTCCCACTGTCTGACGCATAATCCAGTCCACCACAATTAGGAATATCATTGGTGATAATAAGCACCCTTGTCTAACTCCTGTGTTTACTCCAAAAGCCTCGCTGAGTTTTCCGTTGTGGATCACTTGACATGTGCCGTTGTCGTACAGCTGTTGAATAAGGTTGATGAATATTTGGGGTACACCGAAATACTCGAGTAGTTTCCAAATTACTTCGCGGTCAACGCTGTCTAAGGCCTTCTCAAAGTCTATAAAGTTGAGGTAGAGGTTTGATTGCCATTCCTTGCTTTGTTCGATGATGATGCGTAGAGTTGCAATTTGGTCAGAACATGATTTGCCTTTCCTGAATCCAGCTTGTTCTGGTCGGAGTTCTGTATCCAGTGCGTCCTTGATTCTCTCCAGGATGATGCGACTCAGAATTTTACTTGGTGTTGTCAGGAGCATGATTCCTCGCCAGTTCTTGCAGAGTCCCAGGTCGCCCTTCTTTGGTAGTTTCACCAGGTAACCTTTCCTCCAGTTAGTAGGCACCCTTCCCTCCTTCCAACCTTCTGCAATAATGGAGTCAGCATATCTGCTGTAGTCTCCGGGTCCGCTTTCAGTGCTTCAGGGGGTATTCCATCTGGTCCAGCTGCTTTTCCAGCTTTCAGAAGCTTGATTGCACTCAAGACTTCAGCTTTCGTTGGAGGATTGGTGTCAACTTGCAGTTGTGTACGTGCTGTTGTTGGTATTTCTGAACGGGTTGCAGGTGGTGGTCGGTTCAAGAGTCCTTTGAAGTGGTCTGCCTATTGTTTAATCTGTCTTTCTTCTTTGGTAATTGGGTTCCCTTGGCTGTCTTTTATAGGTTTCACTTGTGTTGATCTCTTCCCGGATAGAGACTTGGTTATCTGATATAGTGTCCTCATGTCCCTTTTGCCTGCAGCCTTCTCAGCTTCAGTAGCCAGATTGTCGTAGAATTGTCTTTTGTCCTTCCTGGCACTCTTCTTCACTTCTTTGTCCAGTGCTGTGTAGGTTGAACCCAGCGTCTCCTTCTCTTATCCGTCTTTGCATTGAATCATTTTCTCTTTCACTATTCTCCTGTCCTCTATTAGCTTCCAAGTGTCCACTGAGAGCCATTCCTTGTCTTGTCTCTTCTTTCTTCCTAAAACCGTTAAACACGTTTCGTTGAAAATCACCTTCAGAGAGTTTCAATGGTCTTCCACGGATGATTCATCAGTGACGCCACGTTGTGTTTCCTGCTTTGATCTGACAGTTGCAGTGAAAATGTCCTGTGTGATTGTGTCCTTCAGTTTTTGCTTGTTGAACTTGCATTGTGGCGTATCCTCAGCTGTCCTCGAGGCTTTTAGCTTCACCTTGAAAGTCCTTTGTACTAGATAGTGGTCTGAACCCACATCTGCTCCTCTCCTCGATCTTGTTTCCAGTGGGCTCCGTCTCCACTTCCTTGAGATTGAAATGAAGTCTATCTGGTTTCTGGTGTGTCCATCTGGTGAAACCCATGTTGCCTTGTGTATATCCCTGTGTTTGAACACACTGCCACCAATCACCAAATCATTGACGGCGCAGAAGTCTGAGAAGAGTTCACCATTGTCGTTCATTTCACTGAGGGCCTCGCGACCCATGATGAGTTATCTTCCTGTATTGTCTCCTCCCAGCTTCGCATTCATATCACCCATCAGGATTTTGATATCGCTCTTTGGGACGTTGTCCGTTACTGTTTGTAGTTGTCTGTAGAAATCCTCCTTCTTCTCTTGTTCTGAGACATTCGTAGGCGCATAGCATTGAATGATTGTAACCTTCCTTCCGTTTGAGTTGAACCTGGCTGTCATTATCCTGGAGGAGATTGGTTGCCACTGCATGAGAGCTTTGGCTGCTGTTGGTGACATCATGATGGCTACTCCCTCGATGTGCTCGTGATTGTCCTCTGGGTGACCGGAGTAGATTATTGTCTCTCCAGTTGGTAGTTGACTCCTTCCACATCGGTTCCATCTGCTCTCGCAGATTCCCAATACTTCTATCTTATATCTCCTCATTTCTGCGGCTACCTGGGCGGCCTTTCCAGTTTCGTACATTGTACGAATATTCCACGTCCCCATCCTTATTTTTGCTTTCATCGAAAGAAGGCACATCGGCTGACTGGCTTCCCGAAAACTTTCACTAGCCTGCGTCATTTGACTTCCCCGATTCCAGCGAAAAATAAGGTTATTGTTTATATTTTTGGAATTTTTAATATACTTGTGCGTTGAAGTTTCTGTAGAGATCTGGTTAAGTTTTAGGGGTGGAGTTGCTAGCACCACGCCTCAACCCTCCCTCTTTATCTGGGCTTGGGACCGGCTAGAAAACTAGCGAGCTAGCAATCTAGGCGAGGTTCTAATTTTAAATGATGGAAACTTATTCTAGATCCTGCGAGGAAACATCAGCAAGGATGTTGCCAATACTATTGAACATTGTATCGGTCCTTAATTCGAACTGCTTTCCATTGGTAAGATAGAAGGAGGCCATCGTCGCTTATTTGTAAATGTGCTGATAAATATTTGACAATTTCTGATCCATTTCCTTTGATAGTTCCTGGCCGTTCTCCTTTGTCAGTTGTTCTTTGTCCTGTGGATCTTATTTCATTAATAGTTCTCTGGTAAGCCGTTGACAATTCTATTCGTGCTTACTAAGTCTCCAACATTTCGCAAGTTTGGATTTTTGGAGACGTTCAATGATGTCTGGGCCAATGAAAGGATGCGGTAGTATGGAGGCAGACAAAAAGGTAAGTAATGACGATTAGCTTCACGTTTATTAGACGTTGTCCAATGTTTTGACTGATAAAATTGACGATCATGTATATTCACCTAAAGGTATCAGATGCATTAATTTGTGATAGTTTGTGTAGCGGTGTTTCGATGGAAATCGAGCGGACTATTCTCACTTTAAGAAAGAAATTGAGGTTATTCTGAATGATTTTGAACTAAACGGTAATATGACATTTATATACTTGCTGAGGTATTGCACGTGTGCTTCTGCAAGAGCAGTGCAGTGCTGTAAGTTGTTATCCCCAAAGGAAAGATATACCGAGGCGAATATTTGTAAAACCACTTATAATCTCCGGAAGTGTATTCGAAACCATTAAGAATGATGGTACACAGTTGAGTGATAACTCTGAAGAACTCACTGAGTTTTTGGATCATTTAATGACATGAGGAAATCCCGTAGTTCGTTTTGGTTGTATGAACGATTTGAATCTCAGTCCTGTTCGCGAAGTAAATGCTAAGAGGTTGCAAGTTCATAATGATCAGCACCCGGATAGAGGAGGAGGGCTTGCAGCCGCTGACGATAAAGTGAATTTTCGCTATCACGATCGTGATGGTGAACACTTGTCCTCAGATGATCACGATGTGGCAAACAGAATACCTACTATCACTGGGTTAAACGGAGCTTCTGTACAACTTGGACCTTAAGCAGACTTAGTAGTTGATGCCACTGTAGAAAATATGGATATTAATGGGACAACCGGTGAAAATTATTCACGTAAAGCCCATTAATCAACAGATGTGAATCCTAAAATGAATTTAATCACAAAAGGTGCCAGTGGCAATAGTTCAACGAATAAACAATCTTCTAAAAATAGACCAACAACAACAGCCGCTGCTGCACCACTAAGTCCACCAAGTCGTGTCGATCAGTCGTCGTCGTCGATGTGGTCACCCACAGCGAAATGGCCGTCCATTGACCCATGTGTTTTATGGTAAGATTAAACCAGCATCAGTCTATTCGAATTAAAGTTATTGTTGAGTCTAGTAATTATGTGTCAACTGCGTGCGAGAGTACCTTGGACTTAGGGGTGATTGCTTAAAATGACCTGTACAATTAAGAGACTTTCGGTTTTCGACCTAATATTCTAATGTTATTGTTACTGGCATAAATTACTCTGTGACTTCGCTTGGTCGCTCAGATATGTCATATGTTTCATATTCACCTAAATTCTGCGACCAAATGGCATGGCAGTGACGCCACAGAAATTTAAAGATATAGATGACGGTAATAATTTAGACTCTGTTTCGTTATTGATGGAAGAATAACCAGTCATAACGCCCAACTGTTTTCTTTTATTCCGCGTCGATTACCATGCATAGCATTATGCATTTTAGACTTAGCCTTGTAAAGCCAGAGATAGGTCCAAGATCTTTGCAATCTGTATACTGGACAGATGAATTAACTGAAAACTTTAATAAAATTTAAATCTATTAATATCGAGTTTACTTTATATGCTGGGGACCATATTAAAGCCCTTTTTAACCTGTGAGTAGAAAAACTCTGCTGATCCAATGCATGAAACCGTTCATATATATGAAAAGCTAGTGAAGGCTGGAAAATGACTGTCAGTAATCTAAGGGCGTTTTGTTTAGCTTTCGCAGATATGTAGACACCGTCAGAAAATGGGCTAAAATGTTATTATGTAGGAACTAAGAGTAATTCATTAGGTCTTGTATTTTCCATGCAATTCACCACTATTACTGGATATCAAAGAAGCGCTGCAGCTGACTGTGGTTTGAATGAGCAGGTGAGTTGTGTCTGCATTTCAACTGTAGTTTGTTATTATTCCTATAATCCAAGTATCTCACTGGACATATCAACTGGTAGTATTCACCTTCTATTTTTCCGATGGAATTAGAAGACCAATGGGGTCTTATTTACCAAGTTAGGTTGAGTCAAGATTAGGAGTGCGACAATCATGTGGAACGATTATATGGCACATCCCTTTTTCGAAGTGGCGCTGCCTAACTTATCTTATGGGTATTTGCACGGCTTGGTAGATTCGAATCAGCACTATATTGCTTCTTTCTTTACAGGCAGCCGTATCCAACGTGATGTTGATGTTTAGTTTACTTTCGTCAAGTGGATTTTGTTAGAAATGTTCATTCAAAATTGCCAAATGCACTAGTGCGATTTCATGAAGTTGAATAATAGACGTTTAATTCCTGGCTAACCCGAAAAGCTTGTATCGATTCATGTCGGAAGGAAAACCAACCAACCAGAGGGCACGATACTTAGTAGGTCAAAGCGGTCAATACGTCAATAGACTGAGAATGGCGGAAACATTCAGTTTAGCCTTCGTCAAACGGTTAAACACCGGGGAAGCTACAAAGACTCACACCTGGAAAGTCCCCGGGCTGCAACGACTTCAGGCTGTCTGTTCTGAAACAGTGAGTCGAAGCTCTCTTTAGGCCCTCATGCGACTTGTTCGAAAACTCTATGGGTTAAAGGAAACTGCCAAGGGAGTGGAAAAGTGCAATCCTTTCTCATATTTTCAGTGTTAATTTACACAAATTAACTATCCAGCTCAGAGAACACATCCACATTAAAATCATGTACCTGAGCTACAAATCTTCTCTATCATATCGAAAGGGGTATCCTGTGTGGAAACCCACTATCAGCTTGAAGCGATCGGACGTCCTGCTGGGATATGAATATTCCCATGTCATCTTTCTAGACTTCGAGAAGGCTTTAGACACAGCTAAACATGACCTTCTTCTACACAAAATAAGTCGGCGACGTATAGATGGGCCGCGTCTTTCACGGTTGAAGGACTGCGTAGCTGAAAGGAAACTCTACATTAAGGTCAATCGAGTCAGATCACAGGGCTCTTTCCTAGGGCTACCAATGTTTTTTTTGATTTTTGCCAATGACCTACCATGCCGTCTAAGCTGTCCGACTGTTCTATGCGCTGAAAACGTAAAGATATAAATAAATTTATTCTCATAGTACAGTACATGAGGGACGCCAGTTCACAGGCATCATCAAATTGTTACAGAAATAGAACCATATAATTCAGTCACAATTTACAGGCAGCAGCAAGATATGCTTTACATGTTCGCTGGAGATTATACGTACACTTGATAAATGTTAATCCCAGCCTTTTCACTTATATACAATCATTTCTGTGCACAGTTGGAAAAATCTGCTAGATTGTCAGTGAGTGCAACACATCAGGAAGACAATATAGTTAATCCCAGATTATACGTACACTTGATAAATGTTAATCCCAGCCTTTTCACTTATATACAATCATTTCTGTGCACAGTTGGAAAAATCTGCTAGATTGTCAGTGAGTGCAACACATCAGGAAGACAATATAGTTAATCCCAGATTATACGTACACTTGATAAATGTTAATCCCAGCCTTTTCACTTATATACAATCATTTCTGTGCATAGTTGGAAAAATCTGCTAGATTGTCAGTGAGTGCAACACATCAGGAAGGCAATATAGTGTTCGGAAGACTCAGACAGGCTGCCTGCAGTAAGGCTTCTTCAGGACTGGGCGGTGGCCATTGGTATGACTTTCAACCAGAAAAAGTGCAAAGTAGTAGAATTATGCACCTGTAAGCTGCAGAATACCAGTTACACCCTGTGCAACGAAAGTTTGTCCTGCACAATATCCTAGCGTGAGTTAAGTTTATTTCTAACGAGAAAAATAGACACAAGCGAGGGCATATGCACTCATACACTTTTCACATCGACAGTTAGGTGCACTCACTCCTGAGCTCGTTCTAAGGTTGTACAAAACATAAGTCAGAACACATCTTGAAGTGCATAATATCACTGCATCCTCACTGCTTAGAAGAGAAGCTAACCTTTTGGAGAGAGTCCAAAGATGGGCGACAAAAGGAACCTTCAAAAAACAGTATTTTATTTATTATTTTAATTTTATTTTGATTACAGCTTGATTCCACACCGTATTTTCAGTACAAGTGTGGAATTTTCAGCATGGATATCGGTAGCCCAAATTTTGCAGGCCGACCATAGATATCGGGTGTGCGCCGGCAGGGGATCGAACACCGGACCATGTGCATGGTCGGTGAGAGTCCTAGCCACTGTGCCACCGACGCACAGCTAAAGAAATTAGGTCACTACACACTTAGCTATCGTTGGCTTAAAAGGTTTGCGATTACTGCCTATAACATAACAAATGACGAGAATCATCCAAACAAAGATGTCCTGCCATTAAGTAAGTATGGGCTTCCTTGTGGAAATCCCAGAAGGATAGCTCACGAGAGGGTGGGGGCTCGGGTGCGCTCCCACTTAGTTTCACTGTGGGTCTGCCATCCCTGGAACTCCTTACCGGCAGATGTAGCTACTGCACCGTCTGTGGACAGCTTTAAACTAAGACTGGACAATCATGCAGCGACACAAGGACTGCGTCCAAGCGGCCTACTCTCTTAAAATCCAACACAACATTCAGAGGTATACAAACAAACTCGTCATTTTTCTCCTTTAAATTCTCTTCCGTGCCTGACAACTCCGACTACCACACTTACAATTATTATTAATATTCTTATTATTGCTAATATCGTATATTTTTAAAATTTTTTTATTACAGCTTGATTCCACACCGTATATTTGTTACAGGCATGGAATTTTCAGCATGGATATCGGTAGCCCGAATTTTGCAGGCCGACCATAGATATCAGGTGTGCGTCGGCACGGGGTCGAACCCAAAACCATGTGAATGGTCGGCGAAAGTCCTAACCACTGTGCCACCGACGCACATATATAAATAAATTCATTTATTTATATATGTATATACATATATCAACTTCAGGCTTAATTAGCTGTCTGTTTTTGCGTTTTCTTTATATCTTTTTCTGTCCTTTAGTCTGAACAACTGTGCGTCGGTGACACAATAGTTAGGACTGTCGCCGACCATGCACATGGTCCGCGGTTCAATCCCCTGCCGACGCACACCTGATATCTATGATCGGCCTGCAAAATTTGGGCTACCGATATCACATGCTGAAAATTCCATACCTGTACCAAAAAAATACGATGTGAAATCAAGCTGTAATCAAAAATATAAAAAACCTACTCTAATTATATCTATTATTACTATTATCTCTTTTCTTTTGGAGACTATACCAGAGTACTAATTGATGAAAGATCAATTCCATTCACATTAAATACAGCCTTAACACACCACATACTACAAACAACATATAATTAATCTCAGAACTACTCCTTTTGGAGTCACGCAAAGCTTTGACAATGAAATATGAAGAAGTCTCCCGAAGACCGCGAACCTTTGAGTCTGAATTAACAAGCGATCAGAAAGGAATAAAATTGGTTTATACCAGCTCATGAAAACGATATTGGATATAGTACTGCCCCCTCTAATAATTAGACTGTGCATATATCGGTATCATGAGATAATTTCTAGTACAAATGCAGCTATTACAAAACAGTCCAATTACATTAAATTGCTGATATGACGTATATCAGAGAAATTTTTAATGCAAGATTTCATTCACAAAGCATGTAAAGAAACTTAACTTGTCATTATACCACTACTAAAGCTAATATGAAGAGGGATATTCAATAAGGACACTGCATTTATTACGCCAAATTATTATAAGACATTGTACACTGAAACTAGCAAAAGAGAAATTACCATGACGTTTTCCTATTGTTATAATAACTTAAGTAAAATTTATTTAACCAAGTTCTCGAAATATTGCACCATATTTTCTTTTCTTTTGTTTAAGATCAAGATAGATTTGTTTGTTGGCATCACTGTACATTTTATTGCTATAGTCCTCAAGTATGTTTACTACCGGGATACTTAAAACAACTGATTTCAGGTAAATATAGGTTATTGTATCCGTTAAAGCTTTCACAGCTGAGAGATTTGAAAGATATGTAACCTTAAGTATGTTAATTTTACATAAATATCGTGAAACATTGGTTTAATTTGTAAATAGAAGCGAATTGAAGATATATTATTAATATTTATTAGTTACATTATATTTAATTATAATGTAAGTGTAGAATCATTTCTTAATTCATGAGTTAGAAATTTATGTTTCTTATCATCAAAGCTGACAAGTGCT